>JARNME010000256.1:0-116557 GCA_030179655.1 Scaptomyza flava
AAGGATCTGCGGCAAAAATTTGGATGCCACGCCCAACCATACCGCCCCCAGCCCCTCTTTCCCCACTTGATACAAACTTCGAGCTAGAGTCACCAAATTTGGTATGAAGATGCAATTGACATCCCACATAGATCTGCACCAAAAATTTGAATGCCACGCCCAACCATACCGCCCCCCCAGCCCCCCTTTCCCCACTTTTACAAACTTTGAGCTAGAGTCACCACATTTGTTATGAAGATACCAATTGACATTCCACAAAGATCTGCATCAAAAATTTGGATGCAATTCCACCCATACCGCCCCCAGCCCCCCTTTCCCCACTTTATACAAACTTCGAGCTAGAGTCACCAAATTTGGTATGCAGATAGCAATTGACATCCCACCATGGATGGGCATCAAATTTTTAATACTGGTATCGAGTATACCGTAGTCGGTTGCGTCCGACTGCAACGTTTCCACTTGTTGTTGTTATTTTTTGACACAACTCAAAGCACACAAAAACAAATTCATTTTCAATTTGTGAGTCGTATGAGCTATATCGAAAACAAAAACTAAAAGTACAATTTTTGTAATCCCATTTTCGGAGTAAAAAGGAGGTAAAAGCGATTTTAAATAATTAATATTTAACTTTGTTAAACACGCCCACAGAAATGAAGCGCGCAGCTGAGGCCCCACCTGCTGATGATGAAGTTCAGCCAACACTCGCCCCAACTCTTATGTCAACACACACACAAAAAAGCACATACCTGCGCTGGAAGTTTTTTCGGAAAATGAAAAAATAATTACAAGTACTTTTGAGCTGAACAAGGCTAGATATGACATAACGGAACAAGAGCACTGCTACCATTGACGATAATTACTAACGAGCTCGAACACAGAAAAGAATTTTCGCCAAATAAAGAAAAGGTTTGAAGATATAAAAAAGGAAACCGTGCCAAAAGTGAATCCCAACGTCAATTTGGAAGATTGTGAGTACACATCCCTTTTGGCAGTACTCACAAGCAAAAGGCACCTCCATTCGCTTGAAGTTTTTTTTGAAAATGAAAAAACTATAATAAATACTTTTAGAGCGGAGCCGGTCACAGTATGTCGAAGATTTAAGAGATTTAAATATACCACGGATGATAATAAGCAAAGAACTCGAAAAAAGAAAAAAATTTTGACAGAAGTTAACAATAGGATTAAAGCTATAATTACGGAAACCTTTCCCATCATCGATTTGGAAGACGATGAGACACCACACACAATTTAAGTAGAATATAATACACCAATACATACATACATACATACATGTTTCCATTAACATCTACACATTAAGATAAACACTTACATACGAACATACATACATACATTAACAATATACAATATTAGTATTACTTAACTGTCCTAAGTTGTCCTATAAAAACTAAATGTGTTGCGTGATGGAGTTTGAATTTTGAATTTAACATTTTAGCGCTAAGAAATATTATAGAGTTAAGAAATAACATTTGAGTTTGGAATATCTACGTATCGATAAGATTTAGTTAGTGTTGTGAAGCACCTAAGGTTACTATCGTGAATCGTCAGTCACAATAAGAAAGCGACGCAATCAGACGCAACCACGAAAAAATACATTTTTTACCTATTTATTACTGCATAATTCACATTATGTTACATTGTTATTCGCTTTGTACGTTATTACTTTTATGTTAACAATTTCGGTAATCGCATTATGTATTTATAGTATGAAAACAAGAAGTTTGAAAATAATGTTTAATATTCTATTTTTGTGTTTTACACCGTTGCGACGGATGGGAGTTGCAACAAAATGCTTAGAAATCAAATCAATGGTGTTTACAATGCGGTATTATTGAGATCTTAAATATGAGCGTGGTGGCGTGATTTTAACTGTCATAAGCTTAGTGTTTACAAACAATGCATCAAGATATGACTTTGTTTATTCATGTTAGCTTCTGCTCATTGGCTACTGAAATCTCGGTTAGCGGAAAAAAGTAAATAGTGGCTTAGCTCGCTTATAAGCTTTAATTTGAGGCGAACTATTTTCAATTTCGTCACTATACATTTGCAAGATCTGCAGAGAGTGAATAAGTTGCTTGCACATAAATCTCGAAGCGCTAATAACATTAACAATAACAATAATAATCGTCAGCTCGTAATGGCGGCGGAATGGGCGACAACACATATACATTTATGATATTACTAGGGGTCCCCCCTGCTCGCTTCGCTTGCCAACCCCCCTCGCGTTGAGCGCTCGATTTTCGAATGCAAGCAAATATAACGTTTGAAATAACCGTGTGTTGAAGCCCCTGTGTATTCACTTGCACATCTGATGAAATCCTACATTTCCGTTTATACGACATAGTAAGTGCCCCGCTTACTTCGCTGCGCAGATAGTTTATATTATTTTAGAAATAAAAGATAGATATAAAATAAATAAATTAGAAATATTTAACAACAAATTAAAGCAAAGTATTAATATTTTCTTTCCACGCCACCATTGAGGTAGAGAACCAGGAGCGTAATTTTAATTGTGGTTTCCCCAGTAGCCTTATCCACTTGTTGAATTTATTTGCAATTATTACAACTGTTAAGAGCTTCTTGATAAACGACATTGGTTGTTTTTTTTCCGTCAGGTATTAATACAACTAAACTTTTTGGTGAACTGACTCTTGAGCAGGGTACATAAAATTGGCCATGAGAGAAGCATCGGTCTTAAATCTAGTCCGGCTAATTTGATTGTTAGGGCAAAGCAAACTTTTAAAGGAAATTGCAATCTTTTAAATTGAATGGCAGTTCAGAGTCAGAAGGTATCATGGAATTCTCGGTATAAAAACCGTTTCCCCTATACCATTGCCAGTAAAGATAATTATACGACAACATTCTTATGAAGGGCTTTAACTTGCAATCTTGTACCATTGCACAGTTTTGGCGGCTTCAAGTTGCGAATCATCATTACAGGTGAACCAATCTTTTAAGTTAATTTATGTTGAGGCAGGCCAGCCGGATTTAATGAATTAAGAAACTCGACGGGGTAATGAACTGCATCTTCGACTTCAGTCACAGAATCAATAGAGTTATGATTTAGAGTTATGATTTTAATAAAAACTCGTTTATTTCCAATGCATTGTCATTTCTCGCAGTCAAAATAGCACGTTCTGAAAACCATTCGAGTGATTTGTGAGAGATATTTGTAATATCCGGAAATATTTTGAGAGTTAGTTCTTCAATACTTTCACAACATGACACAAAGTTGATGGTAAAGTATTTTGCCATCATGGGTTGGAAATATCCATTTCCTATTTTAAGAAGCAATTCTGCAAATTCACCAGCTATGCTATCACCTTTTCAGTGGACTCGCATATTCTTCGTAATGCAATTTTCTGCATTTTGGGCCACAAAATTGAAGACTTTAAGCACGCATTTATTTCATCTGCTCTTGTTCCTCTGGGGATCACTGGAAGAGATCTTTGAGCACAGCAGCCATATTAGATTGCTTTGAAATTGAGCAATTTGGTGTTTCTAAATGAAACAATTAAATGGAATCTTTAGAGTAGAATGCGCTGTGCGACCACCATTTAATAAAGTGGCTGCGATACCGGAAGAAGCAACGGCCGATGCAATGTTTTTACTTTGCCGTACCTTTGCCAATAATAAAATTTAAAAGAAACGTTTTACCTGTTCCACCAGGTGCATCTAAAAAATAGTTTTCTCCTTTTTCTGCTTCAACGCTATGCAGTAAGTTTTCGTATACTTGTTTTTGCTCAGCAGTAAGGAGTAGCTCATTATTAACAACAAAATTATCGCATTTTTCATAATTTGTTTCTGTATGATATTCATTATTTTGAACAATTTCCTCGTATCTGATTGGTAGTGGAAGTCCATAGTTAGTCAAGTTTTGACCACCATAGACAGTACTATAACTTCATTGTACAAAAGACTTTTATTAAATTCATTATTCAGATACTTTGATCAATTGTTCTGTCTTGTGAAATATGAAAGGCTCTTAAAATATCTTCTGAGAAACTCTCTTTATAAGTATTCCAAAGTTTAAGAGCATCTGAAATTTGAAAAAATACTATCATTATTGCAATAAGTTCTCCCAGTTTTGTAGGATTTTGACATATGACAGCTTCGGCTTACAAAATGTAGTAAAAGTCTTAAATAAAAACATTCTGTATTATTGGGATGAATAGTGTAAGCTCTTCCCAAAGCTGAATCTCTTTTAACTCCAGGAAAATTTGGCATATCATGCCCTCGTTTTCTTTTTTGAAATTCTTTATTGTTCCATGTGAAATACGATTTAACTTCACAATATAGAAGCGTTCTTGCAAACTCATCACGTGTGCATAGCTCAAAGAAGGCTAGCAAAGTGGTTTTGGGTGTAATGCTTAATCTGTCAAGTAATTGTTGCGGATCATTGGGGTTTTCTAAATGAACAGCTAAGTGTGTAATAGCCGGAAAACGTTCATGTATGGGAAATGCAAAGATTCTCCATACCGCTTCTGAGCTACTTATATAACGGCCACTTTCGTACATATTGATTTCATTACGTTGGTCTTCAAGAGTAAATGAAGCTTGATCACCGCCCTTGTTAACATACTAACAAATGTATTTAATAGACTTTACAGAACTACAATACTCAACATTTTTGTGAGCTTCAAATGTTCTCAAAAGTACACAGTTGTAAGGCACAACCCAACGATTATCTATGCAATTACCATTTATTAATTGCATTACCTCCATCTTCTATCGCTCTTCTACGATATAGAGGGTAACTATCTTTTCCAGTCACAGTTTCTTTAAGTAGTTGTCGAGGAAACCTTTTGGTACACTTTCCATTTTTCATGCATGGCGATTTATTATTAAATGCACCGCAAGGACCATGAATCATATTTGACTTAACAATGTTAAATAACAAAGGATCCTCATCTGCGTTTGGTATTTCGGCACAGATAATTTTATCGATTTTATCTGGTCTTATTTTATTTTCTAACCAAAGTAAAATATGAATATGTGGTAAGCCCCGCTTTTGCCATTCCACAGAGTACATGAAACATTGCACGCTTCAAAACAAAGAACCTTTTATCAATAGTGACATTAAAGCTTTAACTTTTAAATGAAAAACTCGAGCTATAATATCGTGACGATCATGTGGCTTTTGACCCGGTATCAAAACACTTTTGATGTCATTCCATTGTGGATTGCAGGTGAATGTTATGAAAAGATCTGGTCGCCCATAATGGCGAACATATGTCATAGCATCTTGAGTCTTTTCATATATCGTGCAGAGCTTGTAAAAGAAGATGGTAAAATTACCATCTGACCAAGTTGAGCTGCGACAACATCTTGTTGGCCTATTGCATCTAGTAGATGTATATAACTAGCTGCTCTGAGTTTCGCTTGATTGTAGCGAATATAATTTAACCTTTCTGTTTCAATTTTAGCATACATATCAACCAAAAATTGACTTAAAAGGGAACGACAATAAATTAAATGATTTATCTCCGATTGATTATTATTTTTATTATTTTTTTTATAGCTGTAGAAGCTTAACACAGATATAATTTTTTTTGGATCCTCCCTTTTTAATATGGATTCCATTGTGGTATATCCACTGAATAGCCATCTTCGTCATAAGGAAATAGCAAAGAGTACTGTAAGGCATCGTATGATCGATGTACCTCACTAATGCGATGTAATTTAGTATTATGGCTTTCAATAATAATATCGCGTTTTGCAAATTGCTGACCACAATAACTATAGCTACTTCGCTTGATTGAGGTGCATTGTAAAGCCCTTTGTGAGCACCAGCGGGTGTTCGATCAGCATGTATAACCAATTTATAATCTTTAGTATCTATTGGTATTTTATTGAGAGCCATTTTTAGATCCTTAACTTAACGATTATGATGATGAAACATACATTGAAGATCCTTTACTACGCTTAAATCAACATTTGAAATATTTTTGCAACGTAGTTGAGCTTCCTTTTCATCATCACCAACAAAATAAATTTGAAGAAACTGCATTTCTTCATTTGGCAAAGGTCGGACACTACCAATTAGGTGATATACTTCTCCTTGGGCTTTAAAGGTTGACCAACTTTCATTTATAGTTTTTGTACTTCCAAAAGAAGTCATTTGAAAGCAGCTGTTATACTTTCCAAGGCTCATTTTTCCATTTTAAAGCATTACAATGTTTGCATATCAAATTCATACTACCAAGTTGAGTAATTTTATCTGACTTATAAGCTATTTCAAAATCATAGTTTAGGCCAGACATGGCTTTAACACTCCATGCACGCAAACGCCTTTCTTGACGTGCATTAGGATTATTAGCCTGATGTCGTCTCACTGCATCTCTATTAGCTTGAGGATTATCAGCCTGATGTCTTCTCTTTTCAGCTTTATGAGCTTCTGTATTATTAACCTGATATCTTTTTGATGCTTCTATGTGCTTACCCTTATTTTTTTCAAGATATTTTTCAACTATATGTTTTCGTACCGTTTGTGTTGTTTTGTCGGTGAACCAACTACGTCTTTTAACGGGGTTTTTAACATTTTCAGTTATACATTCACTTGACGTATCGGTATCTTGAGTTAATACTTCCTCTAAAGGAATATAGACATAAAAGTGTCCATTCATTAATTTGCCGGTAAAACGCAATTTTTTCACAGGATGCATATAATTTCCTAATAATAGATATAAGTTTCCATTTAGAAAAACTTGAAAATTTACAGCATAAATTTCTGCTGCTGCTTGGAGCTCACATGCAGTACCATAAGTATATGAATTTGACATAGTGCACTCATATTGTTCAGCAGAGCTATAACAATCTCCATTTATGTTCATGCTGAAGCAAGCAAAAGATTCCGAGTTGGTAACGACATGGGTTACAATATGTTGGCGTATGGTGCCATGGAAGCCTTGCCTACCATATAAAAGGTAGGAAATAGATCTAAAAAGGCAGGCTCCATCATTAAATATGCGAACAACTGAATGCGGCTGTGAGACTTCACTGTAAAACGATTGTTACAACGTTACAGTGTCTATAGGTAAGTATAAAATTCAATAAAATTGAATATGCCAACTTATATTATTTTAATAGAATATTCAGACTGCTTAGTTTTATTTGATTTTTAAACGCACTTAAGCAGCGTCTATATAACTATTATATAATATGCAAAATAGAAGACAACTATATATAATGTTGCTTCAATTATTAAGTCTAAAATCGACGTATTATTTTTGTATAAAAAAAAACCAACAAAACAAATTAACAACTTAATTTAAAGTAAGTATTATAAATAAATAAATACTTCAAAATAAGTGAAAATTGACTTCACTGAACAACGTTACAGCGTCTATACAAAGTATAGAGTTCAATAAAATTGAATATGCCAACTTATATTATTTTAAAGAATATTCAGACTGCTTAGTTTTATTTGGTTTTTAAATGCACTTAAGCAGCGTCTATATAACTATTATATAATATGCAAAATAGAAGACAACTATATATAATGTTGCTTCAATTATTAAGTCTAAAATCGACTTATTTTTCTTGTGTTTAAAAAACCACAAAAGAAATTAAAATACGTTGATCGTTAATGTTTTAAATTAAATATTTTTTATAACTTATCATTAAAATACGTATTTTATATGAATTGTATATAAATAATACGAAAATCAGAAAAATAAATAACTCACTGATCCAAAATGTAACTTTCGATGTTATCCTTTAATACAAACTATATTTAAAAATGAACTGAAACGAAACTTTCTATCTTCAAATAAATATAAACTAAAATGCATAACCAATTCCCTAACCATTGTATGTAAAAACATAAAGTGGGAAAGAGTATTACAGTTATTCCTCTACACAACACACACCGAGATCTTACATACAACGCTTGTACTTAAGAGCTAGGTGTAGGTGGTACAAATTAGGCAATGTCATTCCCTTAAATGCAAACTCTTAGTTATGCTTAACTTAGCTTAGAGAGTGCGGAGGAGGAAGGGATATTAGGATTTATGTTTGACATGCAGAGCGTGCGCACAAAGAGCATTTAAAAACAAACAGCTGATAGAGAAATGACGAAATAACGGAGTCGCGAATTTTTTTTTTTTTTTCGCAAAGTGTGCGAAGTGCGAGACAAAGATTAGTTGTACCGCACTTTGCATTGCATTCGCTTGCTGCCGTTTATGATGCTTTTGCTCCTGCTGTTGCTGCGGCTGCTTAGTAAAAAAGGGTGGTATAGACTTAATTGACTTATTAATTAATAAATGCAATACATAAAAATGTATTATTCATAATACATATTACCTTTCTTATTGGCATTAAATAATTGATAAAAACAATCTGTATAAAAATAAAATTATTTTGTTAGTTAAATACCGAAAGCAAATTGTTAGCAATGGCTGTTTATGAAATTTTAAAACATAGGGTATTAATTAATATTTCGAAGCCACTTGCAAGTGTTTAGCTTGTATTTTCTTTGCATTTGCCTATTCTCGATGTGTACACAGAACGCTATTGCTTGGCGAATGACCATTTGATCTACAGACCAGAGGGTATATTGCTTTTGTGCAAATGTATGTAACAGGTAGATGGAAGTATTTCTGACCCAATTATATGTATGTATATATTATATGTATATGCGGGAAGTTCCGTCAATCAATTTTGTAAGATTTTATTTGCAATGCATGCTACTGCTGCTGATGTAGATTACATTTTCTTAAGTTTCTATTTGTTAGTGTGTATGTTTTTGCACGGTATATATTTGGTGAACATTTTTTTGCTTTCTTTTAGCTTGCTTCAGAAGTCAACAATGTATGCATGCATTTACAATGTATGCGCGCGCTCTGCAAGTCAAACAAAGAGCGTAGTAACGCTACCTTCTTCGCACGCACTGAATTAACGCAAAACATATCTAAGAGGCTGCAGCTAAGTGAATTGCACATTGCCTTTAGCTTTAATTTAGTGTGTGCGGAGGAGTTAGGGTTATTAAACTTTATGATTGACATGCAAAGCGCGCACATAAAATAGAGAGTGAACGTAAATGAGCAACATCAAAGGAACATGATCGGAGCGAGATTTGTAATTACCTGATTATCTTAAGAGCAACACGCGCACTTATGTGAACGCCCTATGCTTGTTCGAAATTGCATATCAATAACATATTAATAATGTTAGTTAGTTTTGTCTAAGTTATATAAGCAGCAAGTAGGCAAATCCACCCCCATAAAATATTCTGGTGTGGGTAATTTTTTAGACGCACCAAGTTTTGTTTTGTTGTTTTTGTTTTTTTAAATCAATCACACCAACAAAGAGTAGCAGTGCGGGCCCAACAACAACAAACGCTTCTTGCAAGTGTACGAACCTTTTTTTATGACACTTTGCTTGCGGGACTCAAAGGCGTCATTGCCCATTGTTTTGTTTTTGTATTCTCGCTCGCGATCGAGCTCTCAGCTTGTCCAACAATCTGGCGACAGTAGTGGAATGGGTAATTGTTGTACAGTAGACGCTCGGAATTAGAACCAGTTGGTTCCTGGGGCAATTCTAATTTCTGAATTATTCTAATTCCTGGACGTTTTTTTTTTGCATACAAAAGTGTATAAAATTGGAGTACATTTAGTGTAAAACGCTGTGATAAAACAATTTTTATTCAATTCTATTAATTATAACAAGAAAACAAAAGTTATAAGATATTATATTATATATGTATGTACATATACATTAAATCAAAAATAGATGGAACATAAATGTTCACTGCAATTCCACAAATTTATGAATGAATGGCGTGAGAGAATCTCGCCACAAATTAAAAAAAAAACGGATACCGTGTCGCATTTTAAATTTGGTAAACCATCCAGCACTTGGACTAAATGACTTTGTTATGATTTTTTCTTTGACTGATGATAGGTGTTAGACATAGCATTTTTTACTTGTTTTACTTTTAAACAAACACTGCCAAAATACGTGCACTAGTATCAAATTTCACACAGAAATGAGCCCAAAATGAATACGATTGCGACCAAACAAGAACATAGAACGAATAACATACATAAAATAGGGACTACCCTTTTAATTTTATTTTGCTAAAGCAAAGTAAAACGAAATTGGAGAGTTCCTGTGCTAAAAAAAAGGAAAAAAAATTTACGCTCTGAAATTAGAATTTTCAATTCTAATTTTAGAGCGTGTAATGTATTGCAAAAACTGATTCTAATTTCTGGACAATTCTAATTTCCGAAGTTTCTAATTTGTGAGCGTCTACTGTAATTGTAATTTGATTTTTAAAATGGGTAAAAAATGCTCCAATCGTATGGGAGGTACTTGAAGGAGTTGTCCAAATAAAAATTCCTTTCTTAGTGCTCTCTTTCAACCTGCATAAAATATTGTGTGAAAATTTCAGCCTTGTAGATCTTTTCGTTTAGGCTGTGGCAATGTCAACAATCACTTAGGACAAACTCTTTTATATAGAGATTAGCCAGGCACAGAGTGTGTCTGAGCGTTTTTTTTTTTTTTTGGTATAGCAAGGGAGGCGGGGTATAGTCTGGCTGGTATTAGGGAATTTGAGTTATGCGTTTAACATTTTGTTATAATTGGATGCACAGTTTGACGTCCTCCTACGTCCTGTTCCTCCCTTGTAACTGCCGCTGATTCGGAGCTGTTAATGCGTTTGGGATTAGTGGAAATAGTTTGAAAATGCATTTAAATCACTTACATGACATTAAAACGATTGCAACATTTTGTGCAATGAATAACAATGAATTTTCTTCTGTTTGCCAAACGAATGCATTCGATTTTTCTATTGAACTAAATATGTTATATAATCGTACATACAGACTTTACATATAGATTTTTATCTAATTACAGACAAACTATTGCATATAAATATTTCACATTCAACGCATGCAAAAAGCGCAGAGTTAAACTGTTAAATACATTTATTATGCAGCAATGAATTGCAATGGTTAGCTAAATAATATCCGCAATTTATAAATACAAAAAAATAAAAACCAAATGATCTTTTGTACGAACTAAAGAGGTTTATCAAGGCAAAAGCTAAGCATTTGATGAATCTTTTCATAGCGCCTGAAGCTTCTTATACGATTGTAGCTTATAAGTGTTTCAAAAGCTTTAAGGTTATCGTTACTTTTCAAGCTTCTTGAAAATATTTCATTCTTTTGTGCGTGCTTTGAGGTAATTTTCTTCTCTTATCATATTTAAATCCACATTTCTATTTAGCACTTAAGATATAATATTGCTGAAAATTAACTTTTTCCAATACGAATTTGTTCATCTTTTTCTCTCTGTATGATACTTGTTGGAAAACTTAAAGGGTACTAGCGAATAAAGAGCATTTTTTTTTGTGGCTAGCAAAAAAGGGAAAAAATTTTATATTAAATCAAGTGTCAAAAAAAAAAAAAAATTAAAGTTTCGATAGCTAGAATATCGATACATCTGTTATCGTTGGCTGTGCAAGCATCTAGTCAGCCAGTACTGTTTTTTTTTGTTTATTTTTTGACACAACTCAAAGCACAAAAAACAAATTCATTTTCAATTTGTGAGTCGTATGAGCTACAACGAAAACAAAAACTAACAAGTAAATCAAAAACAATTTTGAAGACATGCTTTTATACGCTTTCTTGCATACATATGTAATCGATAGTTTAAAAAGTTTATATAATAAAATTAAAAGAAGAGGTAAGACTCGGTCAGAGATCGAACCTACGATCTCCGGTGTGTGAAGCGGCAGACTTTTCTCTATGCCACCGGAGCTCTTTAATTGAAATAGTCAAATTAGTAAGTAAATCAAAAGGGAAAACAGGTTTTCGTGGTTTTTGCATGGTTTTAAATATTTTATCGTGCCAAAAACTTTAAAAACATGTATTGTCATCTGAAACACATCTTTGGTGAAATTTCAGAGCTCTAGCTAGTCGGGAACTTGGTGAAAATTGATTACAAGATTCCGGTACAAACATACAGACAGACAGACAGACAAGTCAAGTTAATAAAAGCATGTAAAAGTACAAATTTTGTAATCCCATTTCGGAGTAAAAAATAACATGAGTAAAAGGTAAGTAAAAAGCGATTTTAAATAAATTAAAATTTAACTTAATTGAACACGCCCACAGAAAATGAAGCGCGCAGCTGAGGCCCCACCTGCTGATGATGAAGTTCAGCCAACACCCGCCCCAACTCTTATGTCAACACACACACAAAAAAGGCACATACATGCGCTGGAAGTTTTTCGGAAAATGAAAAATTAATTATAAGTACTTTGGAGCTAAACAAGGCAAGATATGACATAACGGAACAAGAAGCACAGTTACCATTGACAATAATTACTAACGAGCTCGAAACAAGAAAAGAATTTTTCGCCAAAATAAAGAAAAGGTTTGAAGATATAAAAAAGGAAACCGTGCCAAAAGTGAATCCCAACGTCAATTTGGAAGATTGTGAGTACACATCCCTTTTGGCAGTACTCACAAGCAAAAGGCACCTCCATTCGCTTGAAGTTTTTTTTGAAAGTGAAAAAACTATAATAAATACTTTAGAGCGGACCCGGTCACAGTTTGTCGAAGATTTAAAGGATTTAAATATACCACGGATGATAATAAGCAAAGAACTCGAAAAAGAAAAAAAATTTTGACAGAAGTTAACAATAGGATTAAAGCTATAATTACGGAAACCTTTCCCATCATCGATTTGGAAGACAATGAGAACACACACACAATTTAAGTAGAATATAATACACCAATACATACATACATACATACATACATGTTTCCATTAACAATATACACAATTAAAGATAAACACTTACATACAAACATACATACATGCATTAACAATATACAATATTATTATTACTTAACTGTCCTAAGTTGTCCTATTAAAAACTAAATGTGTTGCGTGATGGAGTTTGAATTTTGAATTTAACATTTTAGCGCTAAGAAATGTTATAGAGTTAAGAAATAACATTTGAGTTTGGAATATCTAATATCAATAAGATTTAGTTAGTGTTGTGAAGCACCTAAGGTTACTATCGTGAATCGTCAGTCACAATGAAGAAAGCGACGCAATCAGACGCAAACACGAAAAAAAATACATTTTTTACCTATTTATTTACTGCATTAATTTACATTATGTTACATTTGTTATTCGCTTTGTACGTTATTACTTTTATGTTAAACAATTTCGGTTAATTGCATTATGAATCTATAGTATGAAAACAAGAAGTTTGAAAATAAATGTTTTATATTCTATTTTTGTGTTTTACACCGTTGCGACGGATGGGAGTTGCAACACAATGCTTAGAAATCAAATCAATTGGTGTTTACAATTCGGTATTATTGAGATTCTTAAATATGAGCGTGGTGGCGTGATTTTAACTGTCATAAGCTTAGTGTTTACAAACATGCATCAAGATATAACTTTGTTTATTCATGTTAGCTTCTGCTCATTGGCTACTGAAATCTCGGTTAGCGGGAAAAAAGTAATAGTGGCTTAGCTCGCTTATAAGCTTTAATTTGAGGCGAACCATTTTCAATTTCGTCACTATACATTTGCAAGATCTGCAGAGAGTGAATAAGTTGCTTGCACATAAATCTCGAAGCGCTAATAACATTAACAATAACAATAATAATCGTCAGCTCGTAATGGCAGCGGAATGGGCGGCAACACATATACATTTATGATATTATTAGCTGAGAGTTTTTTTTGGTGTAGCAGGGAGGCGGGGTATTAGTCTGGCTGGTATTAGGGAATTTGAGTTAGGCGTTTAACATTTTGTTATTAATTGGATGCACAGTTTGACGTCCTCCTACGTCCTGTTCCTCCCTTGTAACTGCCGCTGATTCGGAGCTGTTAATGCGTTTGGGATTAGTGGAAATAGTTTGAAATGCATTTAAATCACTTACATGACATTAAAACGATTGCAACATTTTGTGCAATGAATACCAAATGAATTTTCTTCTGTTTGCCAAACGAATGCATTCGATTTTTCTATTGAACTAAATATGTTATATAATCGTACATACAGACTTTACATATAGATTTTTATCTAATTACAGACAAACTATTGCATATAAATATTTCACATTCAACGCATGCAAAAGCGCAGAGTTAAACTGTTAAATACATTTATTATGCAGCAATGAATTGCAATGGTTAGCTAAATAATATCCGCAATTTATAAATACAAAAAAATAAAAACCAAATGATCTTTTTGTACGAACTAAAGAGGTTTATCAAGGCAAAAGCTAAGCATTTGATGAATCTTTTCATAGCGCCTGAAGCTTCTTATACGATTGTAGCTTATAAGTGTTTCAAAAGCTTTAAGGTTATCGTTACTTTTCAAGCTTCTTGAAAATATTTCATTCTTTTGTGCGTGCTTTGAGGTAATTTTCTTCTCTTATCATATTTAAATCCACATTTCTATTTAGCACTTAAGATTTAATATTGCTGAAAATTAACTTTTTCCAATACGAATTTGTTCATCTTTTTCTCTCTGTATGATACTTGTTGGAAAACTTAAAGGGTACTAGCGAATAAAGAGCATTTTTTTTTGTGGCTAGCAAAAAAGGGAAAAAATTTTATATTAAATCAAGTGTCAAAAAAAAAAAAATTAAAGTTTCGATAGCTAGAATATCGATACATCTGTTATCGTTGGCTGTGCAAGCATCTAGTCAGCCAGTACTGTTTTTTTTTTGTTTATTTTTTGACACAACTCAAAGCACAAAAAACAAATTCATTTTCAATTTGTGAGTCGTATGAGCTACAACGAAAACAAAAACTAACAAGTAAATCAAAAACAATTTTGAAGACATGCTTTTATACGCTTTCTTGCATACATATGTAATCGATAGTTTAAAAAAGTTTATATAATAAAAATTAAAAGAAGAGGTAAGACTCGGTCAGAGATCGAACCTACGATCTCCGGTGTGTGAAGCGGCAGACTTTTCTCTATGCCACCGGAGCTCTTTAATTGAAATAGTCAAATTAGTAAGTAAATCAAAAGGGAAAACAGGTTTTCGTGGTTTTTGCATGGTTTTAAATATTTTATCGTGCCAAAAACTTTAAAAACATGTATTGTCATCTGAAACACATCTTTGGTGAAAATTTCAGAGCTCTAGCTAGTCGGGAACTTTGTGAAAATTTGATTACAAGATTCCGGTACAAACATACAGACAGACAGACAGACAAGTCAAGTTAAATAAAAGCATGTAAAAGTACAAATTTTGTAATCCCATTTTCGGAGTAAAAAATAACATGAGTAAAAAGGTAAGTAAAAGCGATTTTAATAAATTAAAATTTAACTTTATTAAACACGCCCACAGAAAATGAAGCGCGCAGCTGAGGCCCCACCTGCTGATGATGAAGTTCAGCCAACACCCGCCCCAACTCTTATGTAACACACACACAAAAACGGCACATACATGCGCTGGAAGTTTTTCGGAAAATGAAAATTAATTATAAGTACTTTGGAGCTAAACAAGGCAAGATATGACATAACGGAACAAGAAGCACAGTTACCATTGACAATAATTACTAACGAGCTCGAAACAAGAAAAGAATTTTTCGCCAAAATAAAGAAAAGGTTTGAAGATATAAAAAAGGAAACCGTGCCAAAAGTGAATCCCAACGTCAATTTGGAAGATTGTGAGTACACATCCCTTTTGGCAGTACTCACAAGCAAAAGGCACCTCCATTCGCTTGAAGTTTTTTTTGAAAATGAAAAAACTATAATAAATACATTAGAGCGGAGCCGGTCACAGTATGTCGAAGATTTAAGAGATTTAATATACCACGGATGATAATAAGCAAAGAACTCGAAAAAAGAAAAAAATGTTTTACAGAAGTTAACAATAGGATTAAAGATATAATCACGGAACCCTTTCCCATCATCGATTTGGAAGACAATGAGAACACACACACCAATTAAGTAGAATATAATACACCAATACATACATACATACATACATACATGTTTCCATTAACAATATACACAATTAAAGATAAACACTTACATACAAACATACATACATGCATTAACAATATACAATATTATTATTACTTAACTGTCCTAAGTTGTCCTATTAAAAACTAAATGTGTTGCGTGATGGAGTTTGAATTTTGAATTTAACATTTTAGCGCTAAGAAATGTTATAGAGTTAAGAAATAACATTTGAGTTTGGAATATCTAATATCAATAAGATTTAGTTAGTGTTGTGAAGCACCTAAGGTTACTATCGTGAATCGTCAGTCACAATGAAGAAAGCGACGCAATCAGACGCAAACACGAAAAAATACATTTTTACCTATTTATTTACTGCATTAATTTACATTATGTTACATTTGTTATTCGCTTTGTACGTTATTACTTTTATGTTAAACAATTTCGGTTAATTGCATTATGAATCTATAGTATGAAAACAAGAAGTTTGAAAATAAATGTTTTATATTCTATTTTTGTGTTTTACACCGTTGCGACGGATGGGAGTTGCAACACAATGCTTAGAAATCAAATCAATTGGTGTTTACAATTCGGTATTATTGAGATTCTTAAATATGAGCGTGGTGGCGTGATTTTAACTGTCATAAGCTTAGTGTTTACAAACAATGCATCAAGATATGACTTTGTTTATTCATGTTAGCTTCTGCTCATTGGCTACTGAAATCTCGGTTAGCGGGAAAAAAGTAAATAGTGGCTTAGCTCGCTTATAAGCTTTAATTTGAGGCGAACTATTTTCAATTTCGTCACTATACATTTGCAAGATCTGCAGAGAGTGAATAAGTTGCTTGCACATAAATCTCGAAGCGCTAATAACATTAACAATAACAATAATAATCGTCAGCTCGTAATGGCAGCGGAGTGGGCGGCAACACATATACATTTATGATATTATTAGCTGAGAGTTTTTTTTGGTGTAGCAAGGGAGGCGGGTATTAGTCTGGCTGGTATTAGGGAATTTGAGTTAGGCGTTTAACATTTTGTTATTAATTGGATGCACAGTTTGACGTCCTCCTACGTCCTGTTCCTCCCTTGTAACTGCCGCTGATTCGGAGCTGTTAATGCGTTTGGGATTAGTGGAAATAGTTTGAAAATGCATTTAAATCACTTACATGACATTAAAACGATTGCAACATTTTGTGCAATGAATAACAAATGAATTTTCTTCTGTTTGCCAAAACGAATTCATTTGATTTTTCTATTGAACTAATTATGTTATATAATCGTACATACAGACTATACATATAGATTTTTATCTAATTACAGACAAACTATTGCATATAAATATTTCACATTCAACGCATGCAAAAGGCGCAGAGTTAAACTGTTAAATGCATTTATTATTATTATTATCATATCCGCAATTTATTGCATTTTTGTTTTTTTCTGTGCTTCTGTTTTATGTGGTTGGCCATTTTGTGTTTTCATTTTCCATTTTCCCACAAATGTGTCGTCAGCTATTATTTGTTTTATTCATATATGTACATATGTATACAGTCGAACTTCCATATTTCGAACTTCCATATAAGTAAGTTTTCTATATAACGAATTAATTTCGCGAACACTGCTTTTTGGTTCAACTTTCAGTGTGTTTTGTTCTCCATATAACGAATTTCCCTATAGCGAATATATCTTTATTACGAATTTATTTTTAGGACGTAGCTCGTACGCTCATGCGTTTACTGTTCCTACTATAACGAATTTTTTCGTTCTTGTTTCATTTTATGTACGAATTATGTTGAGAATGCGAAAACAAAACAATAACACATTTTTTCATATACCGTTTTGTTTTCGTGCTATGTTTTGGCTTATTCTCTGATCTTCGCTGCACAGTTTTTTATGAAAACTTTTTACTGCGCAGTGCAAATCGAAGATGTAGATGTAGACGTAGATGTTGTTGTTGGGATTAATCCGTTATTTTTAAAGGCACCAAAGCAAAGAATAATGGATTGTGATTAACTGTATTTAGAATAGTTGTAGAAAAATTAAAAATTGCGCGATTTTTTAGTCTGCAGTTTCTATCATCATTTCTATATAACGAAATTTTTATATAACGAAGTTTTTTCTTGTCCCCTTCATATTCGTTATATGGAAATTCGACCGTACATCTGTTTGTGTGTACAAAAGTTTGAGCATTTAGTTGGCTTCCGTAATTATTGCAAATGTTGGGGATTGTCAATTGCTTTGGCAGTTATTTGATGTTCTTTGGTTTGTGTGCTATTTTGTTAACCAACCAACTACTTTAACTCGATTACAATTCATAAACATTGATTCAAATAGATGATTTCATTTATGAATATATATTTTCTCTCTTTTTTTTCATTTTTCATTGCAGGTAAGCTTTTGAGTGTCAAATGAATAGAAGACCAGCGTATCAAACAACACGTTCAATAGGTATTTTCTTTTTATACTCGATACCGAAGGTAAAGAGTATATTGGTTTTGTGCAATGTCCGTCATGGTGTCTGTCCGTCTGTCTATCTGTCCGTCTGTCCGTCCGTATGTGTGCAAGTTTTTTCCACACCCTTCAAGCTAGAGACTTGAAACTTTCCAATTCTCTTTATCTATGGGATAGTAAATTAAAGTGTCAAGATGGGGGTTCTACGATAACTGGGGGGCTGGAAAATCGATAAATTCGATAACTCAAAACCGATAAGTCCACATATTTCGCACATCCTTACAGCTAGAAGTACCAAATTGGGTAAGAAGCTACTAACAACCCCCAAAAAACTGCATCAAAAATTTTGGAGCCACGCACCCCCATTCCGCCCCCAGCCCCCCCGAATTTTAAAGTCAAAAAAGCATATATCTCCCCCAGTTTTTGAGCTATAGCCACCAAATTTGGTGCCAAGATAGGTGATGATGACCCCCTAAAAACTGCATCAAAAGTTTGGATGCCACGCCCACCGACACTGCCCTAGCTTCCCCCATCCACCCCAACGCTTCGTCAAAAACGGGAATGCGTGTATCTTCCAGAGTGTGGAGCTAGAGCTTCCAAATTTGGTGGGAAGATAGCTAGTAGCGATCCCCAAAAAACTGCATCAAAGTTTTGAAGCCGCGCCCACCCATTCCGCCCCCAGCCCCCCCGCATTTTGAAATCAGAAATGGCTATATCTCCCAAAGTTTTTGAGCTAGAGCCACCAAATTTGGTGCCAAGATAGGTGATGATGACCCCCTAAAACTGCATCAAAAGTTTGGATGCCACGCCCACCGATCCTACCCTAGCCGCCCCCATCCACCCCAACGCTTCGTCAAAAACGGGAATGCGTGTATCTTCCAGAGTTGTGGAGCTAGAGCCACCAAATTTGGTAGGAAGATAGCTGACAGTGACCCTCAAAAATCTGCATCAAAGTTTTGGAGCCAAGCCCACCCATTCCGCCCCCCTTTCCCCACCATTTACAAACTTTCAGCTAGAGTCACCAAATTTGGTATGAAGATAGCAATTGACATTCCACAAAGATCTGCATCAAAAATTTGGATGCCATGCCTACCCATAACGCCCCCAGCCCCCCCCTTTTCTCACTTTTTACAAACTTCGAGCTAGAGTCACCAAATTTGGTATGAAGATAGCAAATGACATTCCTCATAGATCTGCAGCAAAAACTTGGATGCCACACCCACCCATATCGCCCCAAGCCCCCCATTCCCCACTTTTTGTAAAATTCGAGCTAGAGTCACCAAATTACGTATGAAGATAGCGATTGACATTCCACAAAGATCTGCAGTAAAAATTTGGATGCCACGCCCACCCATACCGCCCCCAGCCCCCCTCTCCCCTCTTTTACAAACTTCGAGCTAGAGTCATTAAATTTGGTATGAAGATAGTTTGTGGCATCCCGATCTGCATCAGAAAATCTTTAAGGCAGCGTACACCCCTGCACCATCCGTACCCCTTTGCAATCAGGCCTGTTTTTACCGGTTTTAATAGTGGTATCGAGTATACAGCAGTCGGTTGCGTCCGACTGCAACGTTTCCGCTTGTTTTAATTTCTAATTGATTTTAATAACTCTAAGGGAATAACGATATATCATCATCCTAGCTAAGCTTAATTATAACCTTTTAATTGATTTACAGAAATTATTATTTTTGTCAAAAACTTTTGGACTTTTGGAGTTATAGGATTTAATTACAAGATAGCTATGTACAGTAGAATCTGAATATATTGACTATACACAAAATATTATTCTAATTTAATTGCAAAACGAAATTAAAACACAAATCAAGCACTTCTTAAGCCGAATAAAAATTCGACATTTTCAAATAAACAAAACACACAAAAACTGGGCTTTCAAAATTTCGTTGTTGTTTGTTCATAGAAACTCAAAAAAAAAAAAAAAAATTAATAAGATGAATATTATTTCATCTGTTTGCAATTACATACATCTTTTAGCAGTCTACTCCTTGACCTGGCTAAAAAGAGAGAGAATTATGTTGACTGGTATACTTAAGTATACCTTGTGTGTGCGCTTGTGTGTGCCTGCTCTCAATACACAACATGTGAGCGCGCAAAAGAAGCACAAGTTAAACAAGAACAAGAAGAATGAAGACTTTCGTTTCATTTCATTCGATTTTTTTTTTGGTTTCCGTTTGCCTATTGTGTCCGTTTGCTATACAGCTCTGCGGCTTATCTTAAAGTAAATGCATTGTGAGAATCAGACGCCGTCAAGCTCACTCATTCAGGTCAGTTGAGAGCGCAAGTTAAAGAGAGTGCGATGTGTATGTATGTGTGAAGAAGGAGCTCAGTTGAATGTGTTACGTTTTGTCTGTTTTGCTTTTGCTTTTGCTTTTGGTTTGGGTTTAGTATGGTTTAGTTTGGTTTAGTTTGGTTGGGGTTGCTTCACACGCGCTCTCTCAAGGTTAAGTACGAATTAGATTTGGGTGGGCATTTAATTAAGTGGTCGTGCGACTAAACATCAGGCTCTACTTATTCGCTCTCTCGTCGTTCAGTCGCTTTCAGTCCCGGCGATGATAATCCAACAATGGCGCATAGTAAACCTATGGCAGCAACTAAATCGAATTTGATTGCGCCAACAGACCCAAAAAACAGAAACAAATACCAACACATGCACACGCACACACACACACACACACACACATACATAAATGGGCGTTTATTTGGGGTGGGAAGGTCGTTTTGAAGCAAGTTGAACCCTGAGCCCGACACGCATAGTCTTTTCGGCCTTTTTGTTGGTTTTAGTAGCATATCCGGTTCTAGCCGTTAGTAGGTAGGGAAGAGGGAAGGGAAGAGAGTCAGAGAAAGAGAGAAAGAGAGAGAGAGAGAGAGATGGAGAGAGTTCATGTGAAGTGAAAGAATAACTTTATTGGTATTTATTACTTTTGGCTTATGCGAAACAAAGCAAAACATACTCACATCAATTATTAAGCTGATTTCTTCAAGTGTAAATCGCGCGTTGAGCATCTGAAAAGCTTTTGTCCCTTTAATCCAACAACCGAAAGGATAAAAACTAGTTTGTTGTCAGCGTAAGGCATAGAAAAGAAGAAAGGCAGAGAGAGAGAGAGAGAGAGAGAGAGAGAGACAGAGAGAGACAGAGACAGAAAGGGAAAGTGGGTAAGAGCAAGTATTCAAATAAAGTTGATTTTTCTGTAAGAGGGTTAGGACTTCAAATTTGGATAAAAAAAGTTAAAGCTTTTTTCTTGTTAGCGCTGACGTTGCCGTACTCGATATAGCAATTAAAGCCTTAATATCGATAACCTTTTTCAGAAATGGTAGCATAAAATGTATAATCTGTGAAAATTTCATCAAGATCAACCAAGAAACACAGAAGTTATAGCAAATTCAAATTGATCTTTTTAAAGCTTCTTGTCGAATTGGCAGCAAATTGCAACATTAACAAAACTATACATATATATTAACAAACGATTATCAATCAAAATTTCATATAGTTTTCAGTATATCTCCCAACGAATTGAAAAAGCTTTAAGAATTGGGAGTATCATATTTAAATTGTTTCAATTGTGACAAAAATAAACATATTTTTGCTATAGAAATATTCGGACTTTGTAAAAGTTAAAGTCAATTTTTCCCCCTTTTAAGCATTCATTCATTGATATAAATTGCTGTTTCTTTCTAATGTCAGTATCGAACTGTTTCAGACAGAGATGTCCTTTATTTTCACACTGACTTTGACATTATTATCATCTCATTGAGTTTTGGGTCCAGACCTTGGCCGCTATTTAGGTCATTTACTGTTTGACACATGCCAATGATTTGGTTGTTGTTATTGTTAATATGTAAATTATGCCAATCAGCTAAGCTCATTACTCACACAACCACCCCCCACCACAGCCAGCCCTTTCGTCTGTCATGGTTCAGTTAACAAGCAGCAGCAGATAAGAACACGTGGGAGGGGGCGTCAGGCAATGGTAAGGGACTTTAACTGGTTAGTAGGCGTGGCAGACTGCGTTTAACCTTTTGCCTAAGCCTGCAACAACACAGCTGTTCAACACAATTTCCCAATAATAACCAAAAAAAAAAAGAAAAAAAGAAACAAAACAAAATAAAGGAAAAAAAGAAGCTAAAATGTGGCCAAAGTGAAATGCGTCTGCCATTGATTAATGGGTCTTTAGCTTTTTGGCCATCATCGGCAACAACAACAACAACAACAAGTATCTCGTTCTTTGTCTTTCATTGGCATTCCATGTTCGTTTGCCAAGAGTTTTTCCCTGTGGCTGGCGACAATGAGACAAAAAGCCAAAAAAACAATTGGAAACGTTGCAGTCGGACGCAACCGACTGCGGTATACTCGATACCAGTAATAAAAATTTTGATGCCCATCCATGTGGGATGTTAATTGCTTTCTTCATACCAAATTTGGTGACTCTAGCTCGAAGTTTGTATAAAGTGGGAAAAGGGGGCTGGGGGCGGTATGGGTGGAATTGCATCCAAATTTTTGATGCAGATCTTTGTGGAATGTCAATTGCTATCTTCATAACAAATTTGGTGACTCTAGCTCAAAGTTTGTAAAAGTGGGGAAAGAGGGGCTGGGGGCGGTATGGTTGGGCGTGGCATTCAAATTTTTGCTGCAGATCCTTGTGGAATGTCAAATGCTACCTTCATACCAATTTGGTGACTGTAGCTCAAAGTTTGTATAAAGTGGGGAAAGGGGGGCTGGGGGCGGTATGGGTGGAATTGCATCCAATTTTTGATGCAGATCTTTGTGGAATGTCAATTGCTATCTTCATAACAAATTTGGTGACTCTAGCTCAAAGTTTGTAAAAGTGGGGAAAGGAGGGCTGGGGGCGGTATGGTTGGGCGTGGCATTCAAATTTTTGCTGCAGATCCTTGTGGAATGTCAAATGCTACCTTCATACCAAATTTGGTGACTCTAGCTCAAAGTTTGTATAAGGTGGGGAGAGGGGGGCTATGGGGCTGGGGGCGGTATGGTTGGGCGTGGCATCCAAATATTTGCTGCAGATCCTTGTGGAATGTCAAATGCTACCTTCATACCAAATTTTGTGACTCTAGCTCGAAGCATGTAAAAGGTGGTGAAAGGGGGGCTATGGGGCTTGGGGCGGTATGGGTGGGCGTGGCATTCAAATTTTTGATGCCGATCCATGTGGGATGTCAATTGCTATCTTCATACCAAATTTGGTGACTCTAGCTCGAAGTTTGTATAAAGTGGGGAAAGGGGGCTGGGGGCAGTATGGGTGGGTGTGGCATCCAAATTTTTGATGCAGATCTATGTGGAATGTCAATTGCTATCTTCAAACAAAATTTGGTGACTCTAGCTCAAAGTTTGTAAAAGGTGGGGAAAGGGGGGTGGAAGGGGTGCGCGTGGCTCCAAAACTTTGATGCAGTTTTTCGGGGGTCGTTGCAAGCTATCTTCCT
Organism: Scaptomyza flava; assembly: GCA_030179655.1. NCBI lineage: Eukaryota > Metazoa > Arthropoda > Insecta > Diptera > Drosophilidae > Scaptomyza > Scaptomyza flava. Next base: position 23,867 of record JARNME010000256.1, read on the forward strand.
GCCAAATTTGGTGGCTCTAGCTCCACAAACTCTGGAAGATACACGCATTCCCGTTTTTGACGAAGCGTTGGGGTGGATGGGGGCGGCTAGAGCAGTATCGGTGGGCGTGGCATCCAAACTTTTGATGCAGTTTTTGGGGGGTCATCATCACCTATCTTGGCACCAAATTTGGTGGCTCTAGCTCAAAACTGTGGGAGATATAGCCATTTCTGATTTCAAAATGCGGGGGGGCTGGGGGCGGAATGGGTGGGCGTGGCTCCAAAATTTTGATGCAGTTTTTTGGGGGTCGTTACCAGCTAGCTTTCTACCAAATTTGGAGGCTCTAGCTCCACAACTCTGATAGATACACGCATTCCCGTTTTTGACGAAGCGTTGGGGTGGATGGGGGCGGCTAGAGCAGTATCGGTGGGCGTGGCATCCAAACTTTTGATGCAGTTTTTGGGGGTCATCATCACCTATCTTGGCACAAAATTTGGTGGCTTTAGCTCAAAAACTGTGGGAGATATACGCTTTTTTGACTTTAAATTGCGGGGGGGCTGGGGGCGGAATGGGTGGGCGTGGCTCCAAAATTTTGATGCAGTTTTTTGGGGGTTGCTAGTAGCTATCTGCCCACCAAATTTGGTAGTTCTAGCTGTAAGGATGTGCGAAATATGAGGATTTATCGGTTTTGAGTTATCGAATTTATCGATTTGCCAGCCCCCCAGTTATCGTAGAACCCCCAACCAGCCAACTTTCGCAGATTTACTTTGCTAGTTGCGATTATTCAGCTTTTCTTTTGCAATGGGCTGTTGTATACCCTGTAATGTGAAAGGAAATCGATAGATATGTGTGTTATCCACAATGCAAACGGAACAAAGCGAATTACAAATGCTTTTTGTATGATAAAGTCCGATTCGCTTTGAAAATATTTCACAGCTTTGAATTTGAAACTAATTCTAACAAAATCTTAATATTTATTTGAACTAATTTTGCTTTTATGTCTTTGGTAAATAAATAAATAAATTACAGGATATAATTAGGTCGAACACCTTTTCTTGCAACGGGCCTGCCTTGCCACTTGCTGTACATTGCCCCGTTCTACTGAAATATGCAGCAGCAAACGTTGAGGAATCTGCGGGGCAAATGTGGCACGCTTTTTTCTTTCTTGCTTTTTTCCATGTTCGAGGGGTTTGAGCCAATAGTAGCTGCCAATTTATTTTACATTTTCGTTTTGCGCTACTCTTTCTGGCTTATTTTTTGTTTGCTATTTTATTTTAGTTCAACATTTTGTCGCTGCATAAATCGCATTGATACGTTTTAAAACTTTTGCTTTGTTCAGTGGCCCAAACCAAATACCCCCCCTCCACTCCCAACACTCTGGCCACGTTTTATGGCCAAAGGCAGCTGAGACTTGCAACGACACCCAATTCCCGTCTCCATTTGAGATGGGGTACACGTGATGTGTGTGTGTCCCCAAAAAATGCGGCAGCAGGGGCGTAGTCCATAGACATCTCCAGCCACATGCCACATGCAGCCAAGACGTGCCACAGCAGCAACAGCAGCAGCAAGCCGCATCAAGCGCCTGCCTCATCCTTAATGACACATTCAAGCTGTTTCTGCTTCTTTTTATACTCGATACCGAAGGTAAAGAGTATATTGGGTTTGTGCAATGTCCGTCATGGTGTCCTTCCGTCTGTCCGCCTGTCCGTCTGTCCGTCTGTATGTTCGAAACTTTTTCCACACCCTTCAAGCTAGAGACTTGAAACTTTTCAATTCTCTTTATCTATGGGATAGTAAATTAAAGTGTCAAGATGGGGGCTCTACGATAACTGGGGGGCTGGCAAATCGATAATTCGATAACTCAAAACCGATAAATCCTCATATTTCGCACATCCTTACAGCTAGAACTACCAAATTTGGTGGGCAGATAGCTACTAGCAACCCCCAAAAAACTGCATCAAAACTGCCACGCCCACCCATTCCGCCCCCAGCCCCCCCGCAATTTAAAGTCAAAAAAGCGTATATCTCCCACAGTTTTTGAGCTAGAGCCACCAAATTTTGTGCCAAGATAGGTGATGATGACCCCCCAAAAACTGCATCAAAAGTTTGGATGCCACGCCCACCGATACTGCTATAGCCGCCCCCATCCACCCCAACGCTTCGTCAAAACGGGAATGCGTGTATCTATCAGAGTTGTGGAGCTAGAGCCTCCAAATTTGGTAGAAAGCTAGCTGGTAACGACCCCCAAAAAACTGCATCAAAATTTTGGAGCCACGCCCACCCATTCCGCCCCCAGCCCCCCCGCATTTTGAAATCAGAAATGGCTATATCTCCCACAGTTTTTGAGCTAGAGCCACCAAATTTGGTGCCAAGATAGGTGATGATGACCCCCCAAAAACTGCATCAAAAGTTTGGATGCCACGCCCACCAATACCACCCTAGCCGCCCCCATCCACCCCAACGCTTCGTCAAAAACGGGAATGCGTGTATCTTCCAGAGTTGTGGAGCTAGAGCCACCAAATTTGGCAGAAAGATAGCTTGCAACGACCCCCGAAAAACTGCATCAAAGTTTTGGAGTCACGCGCACCCCTTCCACCCCCCTTTCCCCACCTTTTACAAACTTTGAGCTAGAGTCACCAAATTTTGTATGAAGATAGCAATTGACATTCCACATAGATCTGCATCAAAATTTGGATGCCACGCCCACCCATACCGCCCCCAGCCCCCCTTTCCCCACGTTATACAAACTTCGAGCTAGAGTCACCAAATTTGTTATGAAGATAGCAATTGACATCCCACATGGATCGGCAGCAAAAATTTGGATGCCACGCCCAACCATACCGCCCCCAGCCCATAGCCCCCCTCTCCCCACCTTATACAAACTTTGAGCTAGAGTCACCAAATTTGGTATGAAGGTAGCATTTGACATTCCACAAGGATCTGCAGCAAAAATTTGGATGCCACGCCCAACCATACCGCCCCCAGCCCCCCTTTCCCCACTTTTACAAACTTTGAGCTGGAGTCACAACATTTGTTATGAAGATAGCAATTGACATTCCACAAGATCTGCATCAAAAATTTAGATGCAATTCCACCCATACCGCCCCCAGCCCCCCTTTCCCAACTTTATACAAACTTCGAGCTAGAGTCACCAAATTTGGTATGAAGGTAGCATTTGACATTCCACAAGGATCTGCAGCAAAAATTTGAATGCCACGCCCAACCATACCGCCCCCAGCCCCTCTTTCCCCACTTTTACAAACTTTGAGCTAGAGTCACCAATTTGTTATGAAGATAGCAATTGACATTCCACAAAGATCTGCATCAAAAATTTGGATGCAATTCCACCCATACCGCCCCCAGCCCCCTTTCCCCACTTTATACAAACTTCGAGCTAGAGTCACCAAATTTGGTATGAAGAAAGCAATTAACATCCCACATGGATGGGCATCAACATTTTTAATACTGGTATCGAGTATACCGCAGTCGGTTGCGTCCGACTGCAACGTTTCCACTAGTTTATTTTGATTTTTTGTTATTTTTTTGTTACTTGTATTTTATATTTATTTTTATACTCGATACCGAAGGTAAAGAGTATATTGGGTTTGTGCAATGTCCGTCATGGTGTCCGTCCGTCTGTCCGTCTGTCCGTCTGTATGTTTGCAACTTTTTCCACACCCTTCAAGCTAGAGACTTGAAACTTTCCAATTCTCTTTATCTATGGGATAGTAAATTAAAGTGTCAAGATGGGGGTTCTACGATAACTGGGGGGCTGGCAAATCGATAAATTCGATAACTCAAAACCGATAAATCCTCATATTTCGCACATCCTTACAGCTAGAACTACCAAATTTGGTGGGCAGATAGCTACTAGCAACCCCCAAAAAACTGCATCAAAATTTTGGAGCCACGCCCACCCATTCCGCCCCCAGCCCCCCGCAATTTAAAGTCAAAAAAGCGTATATCTCCCACAGTTTTTGAGCTAGAGCCACCAAATTTTGTGCCAAGATAGGTGATGATGACCCCCCAAAAACTGCATCAAAAGTTTGGATGCCACGCCCACCGATACTGCTCTAGCTGCCCCCATCCACCCCAACGCTTCGTCAAAAACGGGAATGCGTGTATCTATCAGAGTTGTGGAGCTAGAGCCTCCAAATTTGGTAGAAAGCTAGCTGGTAACGACCCCCAAAAAACTGCATCAAAATTTTGGAGCCACGCCCACCCATTCCGCCCCCAGCCCCCCCGCATTTTGAAATCAGAAATGGCTATATCTCCCACAGTTTTTGAGCTAGAGCCACTAAATTTGGTGCCAAGATAGGTGATGATGACCCCCCAAAAACTGCATCAAAAGTTTGGATGCCACGCCCACCGATACTGCTCTAGCCGCCCCCATCCACCCCAACGCTTCGTCAAAAACGGGAATGCGTGTATCTTCCAGAGTTTGTGGAGCTAGAGCCACCAAATTTGGCAGGAAGATAGCTTGCAACGACCCCCGAAAAACTGCATCAAAGTTTTGGAGCCACGCGCACCCCTTCCACCCCCCTTTCCCCACCTTTTACAAACTTTGAGCTAGAGTCACCAAATTTTGTTTGAAGATAGCAATTGACATTCCACATAGATCTGCATCAAAAATTTGGATGCCACACCCACCCATACTGCCCCCAGCCCCCCTTTCCCCACTTTATACAAACTTCGAGCTAGAGTCACCAAATTTGGTATGAAGATAGCAATTGACATCCCACATGGATCGGCATCAAAAATTTGAATGCCACGCCCACCCATACCGCCCCAAGCCCCATAGCCCCCCTTTCACCACCTTTTACATGCTTCGAGCTAGAGTCACCAAATTTGGTATGAAAGTAGCATTTGACATTCCGAAAGGATCTGCAGCAAAAATTTGAATGCCACGCCCAACCATACCGCCCCCAGCCCCTCTTTCCCCACTTTTACAAACTTTGAGCTAGAGTCACCAAATTTTGTTTGAAGATAGCAATTGACATTCCACATAGATCTGCATCAAAAATTTGGATGCCACACCCACCCATACCGCCCCCAGCCCCCCTTTCCCAACTTTATACAAACTTCGAGCTACAGTCACCAAATTGGTATGAAGGTAGCATTTGACATTCCACAAGGATCTGCAGCAAAAATTTGAATGCCACGCCAACCATACCGCCCCCAGCCCCTCTTTCCCCACTTTTACAAACTTTGAGCTAGAGTCACCAAATTTGTTATGAAGATAGCAATTGACATTCCACAAAGATCTGCATCAAAAATTTGGATGCAATTCCACCCATACCGCCCCCAGCCCCCCTTTCCCCACTCTATACAAACTTCGAGCTAGAGTCACCAAATTTGGTATGAAGAAAGCAATTGACATCCCACATGGATCGGCAGAAAAAATTTGAATGCCACGCCCAACCATACCGCCCCAAGCCCCATAGCCCCCTTTCACCACCTTTTACATGCTTCGAGCTAGAGTCACCAAATTTGGTATGAAGGTAGCATTTGACATTCCGAAAGGATCTGCAGCAAAAATTTGGATGCCACGCCCAACCATACCGCCCCCAGCCCCATAGCCCCCCTTTCACCACCTTTACATGCTTCGAGCTAGAGTCACCAAATTTGGTATGAAAGTAGCATTTGACATTCCGAAAGGATCTGCAGCCAAAATTTGAATGCCACGCCCAACCATACCGCCCCAAGCCCCATAGCCCCCCTTTCACCACCTTTTACATGCTTCGAGCTAGAGTCACCAAATTTGGTATTGTCGGACAGTTTTTGTGGTGTCAATTAAATAATATACGCTGGCACGTCTGTGATATTCGGTTAAGGTTTTATGAATGTCTCTTTATTTTTGATCAAAAGAATTCTTAGCCTAAATGCAATTGGGTTGCTTATGTATAAAGCTCTGTCGCAGCAGAGCGGCCGCTGCCGTTGCAGCGGTCAAGAGAGAGAGAGAGAGTTGTAGTATATTTATGAATGTACATGTATATGCAGAAGGCAAAGAATGCATATACATTAAATATACATATATAAGGCAAGCGCTGGCTTAGCTGGTAAGGGCTAAAGTGCTTACGTTGCGGATCCCACACTTCGTGGTGGTTGATCAGATTTCAAGTGCGCTGACCGTTTGTGTAGTTGCGTTATATTTGTATATACGTAGCAACAAAGTGTTGCTATGTCTGAAGGTTACGTACCCTGCAATATAGTGGGCTTATGACAGATTGTCATGCATACTACATCTCCCTCCCTTTGAAAATAACGTAACTTAGTGTAGTTATTTTAGTTCTTTGTAGCTTTATATTTTTTATTTTTTTTTTGTTTATTTATTTTTTTTTTTTTTAAGTTTTGTTTTTATTTTTTTTTTCATTTTATTTATATATATATATATTTTGGATGAGAATGATTAATTAATAAAAAGTTTTAGCCTATCTTTATGTACTTTTTGTACCTTACCCTTTTTATCCTTTATGAAAATATTTTCTCTATCATCTATTTGTTCTACTGTGTAAGGGCCTAAATATGCTGATTCTAGCTTATGGCCAGTTTCATTTCTTAATAAAACCATATCTCCTACTTTTAATTCAAAATTAATTATATTTTTATCGTAGTATTCTTTATTTCTAATTTTATTTTTTCTAACATAATTCTAGCTCTTTTATAAGCTTGTTCTAGTCTAAATTTACTTTCTTTAGCATAATCTTCTATATTGTACTGTGGATTAATATTATCTATTGTATTAAAATATTGTGGCAAGTTACTTTGCTTACCAAAAACTAATTCATATGGACAATAATTATGTGCCATAGAAGGGGTCGTGTTGAAACAGTATACGAAATATTTTAGCCATACATCCCAATCAGTTTTGTCGACTGATATGTATGAACGAATATATTCATTAAAAGTTCTATGACTTCTTTCTACTGTTCCAACTGTCTGGTGGTGGTGTGCTGTAGACGTTATATTGTCTATTTTTAAATATTTGCACAAGTCATTTATAATAGAATTTTTATATTCAGTTCCCATGTCCGTAATGAACGTCTTCATTGGACCGAACTGTAATATAAAAGATTCAAATATAGCTTTAGCGACAGTATTTGCATTTTTATTTGGGATCGGTATGGCAACAAGATATTTTGTTAAATCGCAAATAAGCGTAACTGCATATTCGTTACCATATTCAGATCTTGGTAATGGACCTACTGTGTCAACTATTACCCTGTCGAAAGCACTTATTGGCGTGTCGGTAATTGTTAAAGGAGTTTTAGTATGTGTTGTTGTTTTTGACTTCTGGCATTTTGGACATCTACGTACGTACTCTTTTATATGACGAGTCATATTTTTCCAATAGTAGTGTCTTTTTACTTTGGCCAAAGTTTTTGTTATGCCCGTGTGTCCTCCTTGTATGGGATTATCATGAAATGTAAACAAAATTGCTTCTTTTTCTGTATCGCTTGATACAATGGTCACCGGCTTGAGTAGCGCTACTCTTAATAATCTCAATGTATTATTGCCCATATTTATGAAATTATCTATTGAAACTTGTTCAAAGATGATTTCATGCGGTGCCACTTTTAGTTGGCGTATATCATGCATACCGGCTTCCTTTTCGAGCCTTTGGAAAAACTGACCTAAGTCGATAACTCCATTAGTATACAGATCGCTAACATTTATTCTTGCAACGATTTTATTTCCGTGTTTGAAATAACACAGCTTTCCTTTCATATGCAAGGCCACTACTTTTCGTACATCGTCATTTGTGATGACTTCATATACGTTGGGCTTAGAAGCTTTTTCATGATTTTGCCTAAGCAAAGGTTCTTGTTCATTTCCTGCGCAGGATTTATTTTGTCTACTTTGTTGCCTGGTAGTGACTTTCAGGACTTTATTTGTAAATCTTTTAATTCGGATATTGTTATCCGTGATAGGGCATCTGCCACGAAATTGTCTTTACCCTTTAGATACTCGACTGTAAAGTCGTATTCTTCTAATTCGAGCCGCATGCGTGTAAGTTTGGAACTTGGATTGACCATAGAAAATAAATAAGTTAATGGTCTGTGGTCAGTTTTCACTGTAAAGTGTTTTCCATAAATATATGGACGAAAATGTACTATTGCCCAGTGGATTGCTGCTAATTCTTGTTCTGTTGTGCTTTTATTACTTTCACCCTTTGTAAATGAACGTGATGCGTATGCAATTGGAAGTTGGAGTCCATTATAGTTTTGAGTTAAAACTGCTCCACACGCTTGCTTACTAGCATCCGTTATTATGCAAAATTCTTTGCTGAAGTCTGGGTATTGTAGTAATGTTGGTTGAATTAGCTTGTCTTTGAGGTATTGGAATGCATTTTGGCATTCAACTGTCCATTCAAAAGGAACATTCTTTTTACATAATCTTGTTATGTGCCGTGAATATTCGGCGAAATTGTTTATAAATCGTCTATAATAGTTGCAGAATGCAACGAATCGTCTCGCGCTGTCTGCATCATGTGGGACTGGATAGTTTTTAATGACGTCGTATTTTTTGTCGTCTGGCAAGATTCCTTTATCCGTGCATTTGTGACCGAGGAAGGTTACTTCATGCATGAAAAATGAACATTTTTGCGGATGTAATTAAGGTTGTATTTCCTACATTTGTCAAAAACATCAGTTAAGTTTTTAAACATATGTTTTTTCGGAACAACCAATAACTATTAAATCATCCATATAAAGGAAAGCTTGCGAAGAATCAAGGCCAGAGAACGCTATAGTCATCATTCTCTGAAATGAATTTGGCGCTATTTTTAAACCGAATGGTAATCGCGTGAAGCGATATGAGCCATTGCTCGTTGAAAATGAAGTTATATTTCTTGAACTTTCTTCGAGTTCGATTTGATGAAAGCCTGACATTAAGTCAAGGCATGAGAAATATTTTGCTCTACCTAGTTGATCTAATATATCATCAATTCTAGGCAGTGGAAATTTATCGGACAGTAATTTTTTATTAATTTGACGATAGTCAATTACTAACCGCCATTTTTTATTTTCTGAGCCTGGAAGGGCTTTCTTTGGGACAAGTAAGAGTGGGCTGTTGTATTCTGATACAGACGGTTCGACAATGTTGTCGCTGATTAATTTTCCAACTTGTTTTTGTATTTCTTCTGTCTGGCTATGCGGGCTTCGATAGTTCTTAATGTACACTGGTTCATTATCTTTTAGTCTCAGTTGTTGTTTATAGAAGTTATTTGTTGTGATTGATTCGGTTTCAAGACCGAATATGTCACTGTAATTGGTGCATAAATTGGTTAATTCCGACTTGAATTGTGGGGGAAATTTTTTGCTAGCTGAGATATGACAGTTTTTTCTCTATGTTCTTGATTTGTGTGAACTACATCGTAGCTCGAAAGTGATTCATGTTTTAAATTATTTATTGTAACTAATTGGTCGGTACTAGTTGTATTTAGTAAACGGACAAACGTATTTGAGATGTTGCAATTGTGTTTGCAACATATACACCAGGTTGAATTTCCTGATTTGGAATAAATACACCATCTTCTTTTGAGGTTAGCGTGACTTTTCGGACAACTTGAGATCTTGCTGGCAGAAGTATTGAGTTTATACCAGAGTCATATGTTATTGGAACATGGATCGGATATTTTAGATTATTGGGTCTAATTATAAACCAATCTTCCGATGGTTTGAAATCTAGTTGACAATTGAATTTTTTATAAAATCAATGCCTATTATTCCATCACATGGTATAGCGAAATCTAAATCAACTATGTGAAAATTGTGTGGAATTATATATTTTCCTGTCTGAATCTCTATTGATGCTAGACCTTTGGATTTTAAAATCTCTTTACTTATGCCTTGAATGTTTATTACATTATTAGGCTGGATGTCATGAAAGACATCAGAAGTTTCTTTAAGTATTGAGATGTCTGCACCTGTATCTATTAAAAGGTAAGTTTTTACCTGTTGACACGTGGTCAAATGAAACAAATATATTGAGACTAAAATTTATTGTATGAACTTTAGTGTTTTCTATTGCTGGGTATCTAAAGGTTGCTCGGAGTTTCCCGAAACATCTTGGGTTACTCTGACATTGTTATGACCTCTGTTTGACTTGCCTCTAGTGTTTTGGCCTCGAGTGTTGCCTCTGTTATTATTGTAGTATTGTCCTTGACCGCCTCTGTTGTAAGGTCGGCCTCTATAGTTACCTCTTCCGCGGTTTCCGCCACGTTGAGAGTAATTTTGGTAGAACAATACAGAGTTGGGTTGTCCAGTTGCCTCTGTGCAACTGTTGACAAATTTGGATATCGCATCATTCATGTTATTGAATGTGCCGGCCTGCATGATAAGTTTTACCTTATCGTTAGTACAGTTTTTGGTCATTGCCTTAACTGCTTGGGCTGTACTGTATTTATTGGCCAGTTCCGGCGTTAAACCATCGTTTATATATGCGCCTTCCAAAGCTCTTGTTAACTGCTCAACCTCTTGTGTATACTGGTTGGCAGTTTTGCTTCGTTGTTGCAAGTTGAGTAATTTGGCTGACAATACTTCTACTGACTCGCCTTTTACTGTGCTTGATAGTTTTGCAATAATTTGAGCGATCGTTTGCTCATTGCTAATCAAGTTTCTTGCGTGGCCTCTTAATTTTGTCTTTATAAGTTCTATGGCCGTTGCTTCGTGGTCACCTTTAATTGTGTCTAATAGACTTAAAGCGTCTTTGAAGCTTTGTAGATTTTCTGCTTTGCCATCGTACTCGAATAGAAGAGACGAGGCTGTTTTCAGAAAATCTACTACTTCTTGTTGTATCATTTTTATTGGTTTGATTTCTTCTTCAGAATCAGAATCAAAATCAATGTCAGTTTCGTTGTCTGGCATCCGGTTGTCTAATACGGATGGATCGAATGTTACCGGTACACTTAGTACCGAAGGAAGAAATAGGTGTAGGTCGTGTTTTGGTGTCCAAGGTAATTAACGCTGATCTTAATTTGTCGATAATTTCCCTTGCTTGTAATTTGTGTAGACTATTTAAGTTGTCATAATTGAAATGTATAAGTTCCCGACATTCGTTGTACGTTTGTACTAGTATTTGGGTATGCTTGATTATAGTTCCAATTCGTATGGGAACTTTCTTATTTAAGCACTTATACGATTTAATGAACTCAACGCGTTTTTGTATTATAAGCTCTCTGAATTCTGTCCATTCCATGAGTTACTAATATTTATCGATGCAGTCGCACCATTAGTTTAGTAACTGGACCCAAGAAGACGTTATCTTCTGTTAGTTCTTTTACCATCACATATGGCAAAGTGGATAGCACTATACCTTTTTCTTTTATACTACAGTGGTATAGTGGGCTAGTAATTCTATTATACGAGTCCACGTAGGCGTACTCAAAATCAGGTATCGAAATTAATTCGTGAAATTGATTTAGTACACAAATTGCTCGTATAATGAACTCTGGGTCTCTTTCGAATGCTTCGGCTATTGCCGCATGCATTTTGAAATACTTATTATGTGATACTCATGCTCATACTTTGTTTGGGAAATCTGGGTCTTTGTTAAGCATACGTTGTAACAGAGTTTTATTCTGATACTTGAGGTATATCCATCATACAATAATATATATATATATATAAATTTAATTTATTCAAAATTTTATTAGTATTTATCGTTTTTTCTTTTCTTTTTTTTTTTCATTCAATTCTAGATTTTATCTAGGTCGTTAGCCTTGTTGATGTATTTTTTTCTGAGGCACTTATTGTGTAGCTTGTATAATTTAAAGAACATATTTGCGCTTAGAATAACAACGATAATTATTAACAAAGTATTTGTTATTCCTAAATCTACACTACTTGATTCTACTTTATTTATAACATTAGCGGTGGAATCCACCGTTTTTGTGTCTATGAGACCCATTTTGGCCATTCTGTGTAATAAACGTTTTCCGTTTTAGATATTATATTATTATAAAGATTTCCAATTTTGAAATTATTGTAATTTACATTTGTTATTTTTAATATATTGTTTTTTTCATTTTCCTATTTGTATCCCTATTTGATCATAACAGTGATCGCCTGTCTATTTTTTTGTATGGTTTTTATGCCATACTCTCCTTAACTCGCACAACACAGTGCGAGTTATTACAAATTCTATATTATTTTTATTTTACTTAATATAACCGCTGCTGTCGCCGATGTACTGCTTCTTCACGTCTTATTTGGCTGCCTTGGTGCGGTCAGCGTTGCCGGTGCAGGTCATCGCACAGGCTGGGGAGTATAATGGTCCTTTGCAGTCTCCAGGGCACTTCTTTATTGGTTTCGGCAGCTGCTTCCTTTCTGTTGGTTGAGTTTTTGATATATTAGCTAAGTTCTTTATATATTGAGGATAAGGTGCTTTGGATTGTGTTTTAAGTCGTTTTGATTCTTCATCAAGAAAGACTAGCTCATCTGCTAGCTTCTTGGCATTTTCCCAAGTCGGGGGCTTGTTGCTATTATATAGCTGCTTACAAATTTCAGCTTTGCGTTTCTTTATACGCAGCTGTATGCCTCCACGATTTCTTGTTTTTCTTGATTCGGGCTTACTAGTAGTCTGTGCATTTACCGAAAGTTTTCTCGCCCTGTACTCGTCGAGAGTGATGCGTATAGACATTTGCGACACACAATACCAATAAAACACCTTACTCACTCAGAACTATTCAATCGATCGATGTCCAATTCCAGCAAGGTTGACGTGATTATGCTGCTGTTACAGTTGAGGCTGGTGTAATTAATCCTTGTTGTTGCTGTTGAAGTATTTCAATATCCTAGGTCCTTTGGACGTCCTGTCACGGTCGCCATGTCGGACAGTTTTTGTGGTGTCAATTAAATAATTATACGCTGGCACGTCTGTGATATTCGGTTAAGGTTTTATGAATGTCTCTTTATTTTTGATCAAAAGAATTCTTAGCCTAAATGCAATTGGGTTGCTTATGTATAAAGCTCTGTCGCAGCAGAGCGGCCGCTGCCGTTGCAGCGGTCAAGAGAGAGAGAGAGTTGTAGTATATTTATGAATGTACATGTATATGCAGAAGGCAAAGAATGCATATACATTAAATATACATATATAAGCAAGCGCTGGCTTAGCTGGTAAGGGCTAAAGTGCTTACGTTGCGGATCCCACACTTCGTGGTGGTTGATCAGATTTCAAGTGCGCTGACCGTTTGTGTAGTTGCGTTATATTTGTATATACGTAGCAACAAAGTGTTGCTATGTCTGAAGGTTACGTACCCTGCAATATAGTGGGCTTATGACAGATTGTCATGCATACTACAGTATGAAGGTAGCATTTGACATTCCGAAAGGATCTGCAGCAAAATTTGGATGCCACGCCCAACCATACCGCCCCCAGCCCATAGCCCCCCTCTCCCCACCTTATACAAACTTTGAGCTAGAGTCACCAAATTTGGTATGAAGGTAGCATTTGACATTCCACAAGGATCTGCAGCAAAAATTTGAATGCCACGCCCAACCATACCGCCCCCAGCCCCCCTTTCCCCACTTTTACAACTTTGAGCTAGAGTCACCACATTTGTTATGAAGATAGCAATTGACATTCCACAAGATCTGCATCAAAAATTTGGATGCAATTCCACCCATACCGCCCCCAGCCCCCCTCTCTCCACTTTATACAAACTTTGAGCTAGAGTCACCAAATTTGGTATGAAGGTAGCAATTGATATTCACAAAGATCTGCAGCAAAATTTGGATGCCACGCCCAACCATACCGCCCCCAGCCCCTCTTTCCCCACTTTACAAACTTGAGCTAGAGTCACCAAATTTTGTTTGAAGATAGCAATTGACATTCCACATAGATCTGCATCAAAAATTTGGATGCAATCCACCCATACCGCCCCCAGCCCCCCCTCTCCCACTTTATACAAACTTTGAGCTAGAGTCACCAAATTTGGTATGAAGGTAGCATTTGACATTCCACAAGGATCTGCAGCAAAAATTTGAATGCCACGCCCAACCATACCGCCCCCAGCCCCTCTTTCCCCACTTTTACAAACTTTGAGCTAGAGTCACCAAATTTTGTTTGAAGATAGCAATTGACATTCCACATAGATCTGCATCAAAAATTTGGATGCCACACCCACCCATACCGCCCCCAGCCCCCCTTTCCCAACTTTATACAAACTTCGAGCTACAGTCACCAAATTTGGTATGAAGGTAGCATTTGACATTCCACAAGGATCTGCAGCAAAAATTTGAATGCCACGCCCAACCATACCGCCCCCAGCCCCTCTTTCCCCACTTTTACAAACTTTGAGCTAGAGTCACCAAATTTGGTATGAAGATAGCATTGACATTCCACAAAGATCTGCATCAAAAATTTGGATGCAATTCCACCCATACCGCCCCCAGCCCCCCTTTCCCCACTCTATACAAACTTCGAGCTAGAGTCACCAAATTTGGTATGAAGATAGCAATTGACATCCCACATGGATCGGCAGAAAAAATTTGAATGCCACGCCCAACCATACCGCCCCAAGCCCCATAGCCCCCCTTTCACCACCTTTACATGCTTCGAGCTAGAGTCACCAAATTTGTTATGAAGATAGCAATTGACATTCCACAAAGATCTGCATCAAAATTTGGATGCAATTCCACCATACCGCCCCCAGCCCCCCTTTCCCCACTTTATACAACTTCGAGCTAGAGTCACCAAATTTGGTATGAAGATAGCAATTGACATCCCACATGGATGGGCATCAACATTTTTAATACTGGTATCGAGTATACCGCAGTCGGTTGCGTCCGACTGCACGTTTCCACTTGTTTTTTTTTTTGGCAGCACTTCCGGCCCCAACATGACAAATGGCTGCAAATCGTCTTCCTTTTCGCCGCGTCTTCCCAACGCGTTGACAACACAAAAATGGCGATTGCGATAGAGAGAGAGAGAGAGAAAGAGAGAAAAGTCGAGTCTGAGAACGAGAGAGCGATAGTCTTCTGCCGGTTAATGTTTTTTACGGGGGAAGCAAACAAAAAATATATATTATCGATATAACACATTATATGTTTTTTTTTTTTATTACTTAGCGCTTCTTGCAAAGTGGCCATATTTGAAAAGTCTTTTGAGAAAATACAAGCAAGACACAATTTTCGTTACGATTTCGAACAATTTGAAACTCAGCTGCAAAATAATGACTTTCCTTTCAACAAACTTTCTCAAAATAATATTTTTGTGAAAAATGAGTCCAAAAATTGAACAAGACAACAAAAAAATGAAAGTACAAATAATAGAACTGAAAACTAAAGCATAGCTACATTCGCAAAGCTGTTTACCAACACTGGCCACAACACCATCCGCATTTAGCTGCTTTGTCACTTCACCCCCCCCCCCCCCCCCCCCCCCCCCGTGCCTAATTATTTATTTACTCTCTCTCTCTCTCTCTCTCTCTCTCTCTCTCTATCTCTCTTTTCGTGCATTTAAAAAAAGATTTTCATCATCACACGCCATTGTGTTTTATTTGATTTAATTTTTTTTTTTTTTATTTCATTTTCATTTTAGTGGTTGCCGTATTGTTGCTGGTGTTCGCTTTTTAATGTGTTTTGTATTTTTTTTGTAAATTTTTTATCAATGTTAAAAAACTTTTGCTGGCCAACTAGGAAAATGATTGTTGCTAACTTAATTGTCGCAATTAAGTAACGGGCCTGGGACTGGGCCTAGGCGATGGGAGGGTGGGAGCTTGTGCCGGCCCATTGTTTGGCACTTGACGTCTTGCGTTCGTCGTATAATGTTTCAAACATTTTGTGAGGTAGGCCAACATTAGCCTCCCTCACAATTTATTATTAAAGAATATATTGTCATTTAATGAAGCTAAGTACATGAAGTACAAATGAGAAGAAGTCGTTCTCACCCTTACATTATAATTTATTAGTTATTAAGAGTAATTAACAGCTTGCCAAACGTTAACATTACGATCATTCAGTCTTTATCATATTATAGTTTACCATGTTACAATTATGTTCATTAGTTTTAATAACATTTTGGCTCAAGCAACTTAACATAATATTCGAACGGCCAGATCGGCGAAAGATGATCGAAGGGTGCGTGCGCTCTCACGACCCACGATCCACAATCGCGACCCACGCGAAGAAGGAAGGTGCGCTCGGGCTGAGCACGCGACCGGCGAGGGAGTTAGAAATTCGGGTCAAAGGCGTACAGACGTGTCGGCGGAAAAATTGATTAAGAGCAAGGTTGAACGGTCGCTAAGTGCAGTTGACGAGAGCGAAAACGGAATAGAAGCGTAGCCAAGACTAAAGTAAGCATAAGATAGAACATCTAAGGAAGGCACATAGAAATAAAGGTTCGAAAGACAGAAATACTCTAACCCCAAAACCACGTGTATGCATCATTAGGTTGAGTCGTTTCGATTCGCATTATAAAGTGCTTCGCCAGCTGATGGCGTTCGCCTCAGCTTGGAAGAGAAGAGAAACCTGTGGACTTTGTGGTAGGAGTGCGGTGACAATCCACTTGCCAGCCCAAATCGCCCAGGCATTCCAGTAGCGCGTATTAATGGTAGTTTATCCAGCCTATGGTAATCCCTGGGCTTGGAAAGAGCAATAACTGAGGCTTGTGGTAGGAGTGCGGTGACAATCCACTCGCCAACCCAGATCACCCAGTAAGATCGCTGACGCGACCTTTTGCATTATGACGCTGACGAACTTTACCTCCAGTTAGCAATTGTGTTCCAGCAAATATAAATATTTCTTGTAACGCGAGCCTTGGCCAGACTGAGATCTGTACCTCGGCTCAAAATCACTACTTTACAAGTGGCGCCCGAGCAGGGACCTAAGCTAAGGAGGAGTAGAGCAAATCGGGAATAAAGACCCCAGAAGCAATACTTGAAAGTTCGAAAGTCGTGAATTCGTGTATACCCGGTCATACACTGTTTCACTGCACGTGCATAAAACAAGGTAAAAAAAAAAACGGAATCATTCGAGAATCTTCTTTTGCGCAATTGTCGGGGCGCAAAGAAGTTGACGGTCGAAACGGGCGCACCGATTAAACAAACGGGATCGCGCAAAGCAAGCGATTAAGTCGGGCCATTTGCGGCGCAACGAAAGTGACGGTTGGAAGCGTGCGCACCGATTGCATAGCGGAATTTGTTTAAGTGCCAGTGGTTAGTAACAAGTCGCGGCGCAGCGAAGTTGATGGTGAAGGGGACGAGCCGATCACCTAACGGCACAACGCGCACGTCGACAAGCCAAGTACAGCACGCATTAAATTATCAAAGTGGAATGGTTTTTTTTTGGCAACGGCAAATAGCGAACAGTGGGACGAGAACAATCGGGAAAGCAAAACTGAACAGTGGGACAAGAGTGGTGGGAGCAATGGGATGAGTGCAACCGCGAAGTGGAATAAAAATTAAATAAATTAAAAAAAAAACATTTTAATGAAATAATTAAAACAAAAAAAAAACTATAATTATAATAATAATAATAGTAAAATATATAAGGGAGAGCCCTAGTCTTGGACACCCCTTTGGATTTTGTGACATAAGACTGTCCAAATCAACGTACAGCTTATCTGTTAGTATCGTTGAAAAGCTTGTTCAATTGCGCATCGATTGGTATAAGGCATTATACACATTTCATTCATGTTTAATGATATATTTCACATTAAATGAAAAAACTCAAAATCACGATTTTCAAAAAAGTGCCCCGAAGTTGGACACCCCTTTTATCTTGTGAAAATGCAGCCAATAAATAAAATAAAATGCCAAATCATT
This sequence comes from Scaptomyza flava, assembly GCA_030179655.1. NCBI lineage: Eukaryota > Metazoa > Arthropoda > Insecta > Diptera > Drosophilidae > Scaptomyza > Scaptomyza flava. Next base: position 41,613 of record JARNME010000256.1, read on the forward strand.
GTTTTTATGTACGATTTGTTTTTTATGCAATTAAACAATGAAAATCAAACGAATTTATTATTTTATTAATATTATTACTCGTAATGAGCAGTATCGCAAGTAATGCATCGATATATCGATTGATGTATCGATCTATGCATCGCATGCTCATCATTGCTCACATACCTTATTATATGGCGCGAAATATGTAAACAAACTATTATTCTTTTTGGGTTTTTTTCATCAAAACCATTTATTATTAAATTATTTATTCAATTAACTATGAAATTCAACTTAAAGTTTCTTATTTGGTTTTTTCATATAAACCATAAAATTTAAATTTCCATATCTTGTTGCGCGCTCATTTTGATACATTTATATGAAGATGACACGATCATCGATACAATTGAATGAAAATATCGATTACAATTAATCGTGTTCAATTGTGAAACATCAACAGTGTCCAGATTAGAAGAAAGCACGGTTTTAACATTTTTGAATGTAAAACCCAAAATATTGAAAAAAAAAATGTTTGATTGCAGAATATGAAAGAGCATGATGAAACGATACGAAAAAATTTATTAGCCTTTGTGAATCATGGAATAATTCAATTACATAAGCGTTGAAATTTTAAAAAGTTTAGGTCGGAATATCGGTATTTTAATTTTTGTCGCAAAATAAGGGGGGTGTCCGACTTCTGTACAGTGTCCGAGATTGGGGCTTCTCCCTTATAAATTAAAAAATAAAAAATAAACATTTTATGAAATAATTAAAAAAAAAAAAATAATAATAATAATAAAAATATATATAAATTAAAGAAAAAAAAACGGTGGAAAATTAAATAAAGTTAAACGGAAAAAAGAGGGTTTTGACGAAATAAAATCTAAATAAAACTAATAAAACCGAATTACAACCAGGAGCAAATAATATACCAGCCATGAGTGAACGCGAGAGCACAGAGTTAGAGAACTGCAGTAACTCAGGCGTAGGCGTGCGATGGGTGTACCACTGCCGAAAGGAGGACTTGGAGAAGATTGCGCACGAACTCGGCCTGGACAAACTTGGAAAGGTAGAAGAGTTGCGGAAACGGGTATGTACCTTTATAAAAGAAGGGACCCATAATTTGGGGACGCGGACACGTTTGACGGAATGGGAGTCGAGGTTTGCCAAGACCCAAGAATCGCCCGGCCTTTCCGCCGCAGCACCACGAACGCGCCAAAAATCAGAATCTGACTTGCTGACACTGTCGGGGTCACCCGGGGGATTGTTTCCGATGCACAGCCACACACAATATATGCCGCCCAGTGAGCAGAAGATAAGGATTGAATCCTTACCTGGTATACAGGTGGTGCCGCTTGTAAACACCCCTGTGAATAATACCCAGGTGGGGCAGGTGGACTACAGACCAAGTGTGGGAGCCGGCGACGCGGAGTTTGGTAGTCATAGACAATATGTGTTCGTCCCTGAGCTAGTTCGCAGGTGGGGAATCAAGTTTAACGGATGCACCGACCCACTCACATTTCTAGGAGCGATTGAAGAACGGGCGATATCCCACGAGGTTAGTCTAGATCGTGTGGCCAAGGTTATGAGCGAAGCATTGACAGATAAGGCGGCACTCTGGTTCACAACCAGTCGACTAAGAGATACGACGTGGGCCACTCTCAAGAAAGAATTCTTGTAATTTTTCTTGCCCCCGAGGTACTTCCAGAGGCTGGAAGACGAAATCAGAGCTCGTCGGCAGCGTAGTGGCGAAGGATACAAAGACTCTTTAATTGACCTTAGGGGACTTATGTATCACGCAGGATATGGGTCAGCACAAGAGTTGCACAGAATTTATGAAAACCTAGCGCCGGAGTATAGATTATATATCCGCAGAAGAGATTTCGAGACGTTGGGGCAGCTAACGCAGATGGCCGCCGAATTCGAAAACGTCCGAAATCAGAGCCGCAGGGAAGCAGAGGGTAGTCAGGGGTTAAACGTTAAAGATCATGGTGCGACAGGGGAGACGCGTGTGCTATAAGTGTTCGCAGGGCGGGGCATTTTGCTAGAGAATGCACCAATCCGCGAGTACTGTTCTGCAGATCGTGTGGTACACAGGGGTGAACAGCGCAGAGTGTTGTCAGAAACAGCCGGGAAACGAGCAGCGGCGGCATCCGGAGTGGGATCGGATGTGCGCCGGTGTGAGTCGTTCCCAAAATTAGAGTACCACTGAGTGTCCAGGACAGTCGTATAGTCGCTACTATTAAGGTTGGAAGGTACGTAGCGAAGGCGACAGTTGACACAGGGGCCACCAGGAGTTTTGTGAGCGAAGGGTTTTTCGAAAGGTGGCAGACGAAGGCAAGTTACTAGCAGCGGATGCTAAGGCGCGCTTAGCGGATGGTTCAAGCATAGCCATAGAAAAGATATTGCGTGTAAAGGTTGGATTAGCAGGAGACGAGGGCGACGATAGATATGCTCGTTATGCCGTCTATGTTGGACAACGTGATTTTAGGTATGGACTTTCTGTGCAGGATGGGTACGAAAATCCAATGCGGAAAAGCGAACCTTGTTCTCGAAGCAATGGAGGAACCAACCCCGGGGGTTGGCAGTACCACCGTGGATCGGATAACAAGGAAGAAAGGCAAAATGGACGGCAGCGGAAGGAAAGAACAAAAAGATGTACCAGGGGTACCCAAGGTGGATGACGCCGTGAAAGCCAAGCGAGAGGAAAATCAGGAGATGGCACCGGGCGCCAAGGAGTCTCTACTAGGTCGGTTGGAAGATCCAGGCAAAGAAAAGCTTAACCCAACGAGCCCGGCGCGCACAGCGCTTCCAATACAAAAGGAAAATCCGAGGAAAGGCGAAAGGCACCCCATGGGCAGGGCACATGTGGAGGGAGACGAGGATCCAAAGGCAGGATTATCTGGCAAGGGGAAAGCGAAGTCAGAGATGCAACCGAGTGCATTAACAGAAGGAGGGTTGGAATGGCCAGCAGATCTGGAGCCGGCGTTACAGGAATTCTTGGAGACGGAGTTAGCACGTTTCGAAGGACTCAAAGGCGTGTCTAATATAGCCGAGCATCGGATTGTGATGAGGGATGATAAGCCAATAAAACAGAGGTATTATCCCAAGAACCCAGCTATGCAGCGAGTTATCGACGATCAAGTGAACGAACTGATAGAAGCCGGTGCGATAGAGCCGTCCAGGAGTCCTCACAGTGCGCCTATTGTGCTCGTTCGTAAAAAGACAAATGAATGGCGAATGTGTATTGACTACCGCCAGCTCAACGCACATTCAATACCCGACGCGTACCCAGTGCCCAGAATAAACCATATCTTGGAAAGGCTGAGGCACGCACGTTACATATCTACGTTGGATTTAAAACACGGATATTGGCAAATTCCAATGGCAGCGGATAGTCGGGAATGCACGGCGTTTACGGTACCCGGCCGAGGATTGTTCCAGTGGCGAGTCATGCCGTTTGGTTTGCATTCGGCGGGTGCGACATTTCAAAGAGCATTGGACACAGTAATCGGCCCGGAGATGGAACCCATGCGTTCGCCTACTTAGACGATATCATAGTGATCAGCGAGACGAAGGAGCAGCATACGGCAAACCTAAAGGAAGTTTTTCGTCGGCTGAGGGCAGCAAATTTGAAGCTGAACAGGAAGAAGTGTTCGTTCTTCCTAGAGGAAGCTAGTATATCCAGACTGACCCGTCGAAGGTGGAAGCGATTAACAATTTGAAGGCCCCAGCAAACTTGAAGGAGCTCAGACGGTGCTTAGGCATGGCATCGTGGTATCGGCGATTCGTGCCTAACTTTACGACGGTAGTGCAGCCGATGACAAGTTTGTTGAAAAAATCCCGAAAGTGGTCGTGGAACACGGAAAAGCAGGCGGCATTAGACAATCTCAAACACTGTCTGACGACCGCTCCTGTCCTGGCATGTCCGGATTTCGCTGAGAAGTTCATACTACAAACGGGCGCAAGCGATTACGGCCTCGGAGCAGTGCTAACGCAAACTATCGACCAGCAGGAGCGAGTCATAGCGTATGCGAGTCGTAAGTTGTCGAAAGCAGAAGAAAATTACTCGGCGACCGAAAAAGAGTGCCTGGCATAGTGTGGTCGATCCGGAAGTTAAAATGTTATCTGGAGGGATATCGTTTCGATGTAATCACGGATCATATGGCGCTAAAGTGGTTGGATTCCATAGAGAGCCCGTCGGGAAGGATCGCGCGCTGGGCGTTAGAGCTCCAGCAATACCAGTTCGACGTACGGTATCGGAAGGGCAAACTCAACGTGGTGGCAGACGCGTTGTCTCGAGACCCATTAGAGAAACTCCAGCAAGCCGTGGTTCAACAACTACCAGGAAAGTGGATTCAAGGAATGAAGGATAAAGTCGCCAAGGAACCAACCAAGTATGCGGATTACGTCGAGGAAAATGGACAGTTATACCGGCACTTAGGCTATCGCGCAGACGATGAGGATTACATCCCATGGAAGCTCTGTGTCGACGAAGAACAAAGGACGCGAGTGCTTAAAGAATGCCACGACGCGCCGACGGCAGGTCACCAAGGAATTCGCAAGACGATTATGAGGTTATCACAGCGTTACTACTGGCCGGGAATGTTTCGTGATGCAGCCAGGTACGTTAAGTGCTGCGAGAGATGTCAGATATTCAAATCGGAGCAGAGGAAGCCAGCCGGACAGATGCTAACCCGCCAGGTGGCAGAGCCGATGGCCATCCTGTGCGCGGACTTCGTGGGCCCTTTGCCACGCTCAAAACAGGGTAACACGGTGCTTTTGGTGTTTCACGACGCATTCACGAAATGGGTGGAACTGGTCCCCTTGAGACGAGCGACGGCAGCAACACTACAAAGAGCATTTCGCGAGCGAATCTTATGCCGTTTCGGAGTACCAAAGAGATTCGTGTGTGACAACGGAGTGCAGTTCACGGTCGAAACTTCAAGGCATTTTTGAATTCGCTAGGCGTAGAGGTGGAATATACAGCCCCGTACTGCCCACAGGAAAACCCGACAGAGAGAACAAATAGGACGGTGAAAACTATGATAGCACAATTCATTTCCGGAAGTCAAAGTTCGTGGGATGAACTAATACCCGAAATCTCTTTAGCCGTCAACTCGAGCATTGCAGATTCAACAGGATTTTCCCCAGCGTTCATGATGCAGGGAAGGAAGCCTCGTTTGCCAGCAACGTTATACGATGAGAAAACGCCGGGTACGGGAAGTACAGCACAAACACCGGAGGAAAAAGCAGTTCGAATGCAAGAAGTATTCAAAATAGTCCAAAGCAACCAACAACGGGCTTCGAAAGACCAAGGGAGGAACTATAACCTAAGGCGGAGGGAATGGCGACCCACCATCAACGATTTAGTCTTATTAAGAACACACCAGCTATCCAAAGCTAGTGACGGATTCGCGGCAAAGTTAGCCCCGAAATACGACGGCCCGTTCCGCGTTAAAAATTTCTTATCTCCGAACGTCGTGCGTTTGGTGAAAGAGGGGGAACGGAAGAGCAGAATCGCCAGCATAGGGAAACAAAAACCATTCCATCGAGAAGACGAAGATCCCGAAGTGAGCCGCTCCCCGTTTTAAAAGGCTGGAATTGAAACGGAAAACAAGTTAAAAAAAAAAAAAAAAAAAAAAACAAACTAAATAACTAACTAACCATTTATATAAACACCGTTAATCACCGAACTTACAACAATTTATATTAAAGGTTAATTGCGAAGAATGGACAGCATCATCACTCTCAGCAGCGACGAGGACTCTGACACCACCATCCGACGAGAGTATGAAGACGGCGTCTACGGAAAATACTCGGAAGCTCATGTGGAAGACGCAGAAGATAGCGATCGTTCGGAGGTATCAGACTCAGATCCAAGATCGCAGCAGCAGTCGCGTGACCCACGGTGGAACCACCCCCGATATGAGCAAAGGGAAAGAGAGACGTCTCCTACATCGTTTAAACATACAATGTTTCTAAGGAATAAATCTGCGGTGATCACAGTAGACGGCGCAGTCATCGTACAGACGGTGGAGATAACGACGGTAGTCATAGAGGCGCCAAACGCACGAGCACCACAACCATACGTCGAGGAGCCGGCCTCGCCTCCAAACCTTCAAGCATGGAAGAAGGGGCGGACACCCTACCGAACGAAGGCACTGAAGAGGGTAACCAGACGCAAGCACCTAGCAAGGCGTTGGAAACACCCACGCCACCGGAAAACGATATGGTCGAGCAAGGCAAAAAGCCAAAAACAACAGGCGACGCAAAGGATGAAAATTGGGAGGATCAGCAAAAGGAAGATGACCTGGAGGAAGCATTTACCGAGTTGGACAGCCCACAGACGTTTGAAGGGATTGATGGATGGGAAGAAGGACTAGACTCGGAGTTGGGTGAGGAGGACAACCACTCGAGATGTCAGCGGAACCCACCCGCACACAACCCGATGGTCTGGATGTCAATACCGTCGAGTTGGAACGTTTACCCTAACGATAGAATTCTGACACGGGCCGCCATTCCGGTCATTGATGCGGAGCTACGAAGCAGAGTCCCTAGGAGCCGACGCAGCCGTTTCACGATCAGGGTAGGAGCGGATACGTTCGCCGTGACACAACACCGCGACGGTAACGTCGCGATCACGAAGAAAGGGGGGGGGGGGGAGGGGGTGTGAGGTAGGCCAACATTAGCCTCCCTCACAATTTTTTATTAAAGAATATATTGTCATTTAATGAAGCTAAGTACATGAAGTACAAATGAGAAGAAGTCGTTCTCACCCTTACATTATAATTTATTAGTTATTAAGAGTAATTAACAGCTTGCCAAACGTTAACATTACGATCATTCAGTCTTTATCATATTATAGTTTACCACGTTACAATTATGTTCATTAGTTTTAATAACATTTTGGCTCAAGCAACTTAACAGAATATTCGAACGGCCAGATCGGCGAAAGATGATCGAAGGGTGCGTGCGCTCTCACGACCCACGATCCACAATCGCGACCCACGCGAAGAAGGAAGGCGCGCTCGGGCTGAGCACGCGACCGGCGAGGGAGTTAGAAATTCGGGTCAAAGGCGTACAGACGTGTCGGCGGAAAATTGATTAAGAGCAAGGTTGAACGGTCGCTAAGTGCAGTTGACGAGAGCGAAAACGGAATAGAAGCGTAGCCAAGACTAAAGTAAGCATAAGATAGAACATCTAAGGAAGGCACATAGAAATAAAGGTTCGAAAGACAGAAATACTCTAACCCCAAAACCACGTGTATGCATCATTAGGTTGAGTCGTTTCGATTCGCATTATAAAGTGCTTCGCCAGCTGATGGCGTTCGCCTCAGCTTGGAAGAGAAGAGAAACCTGTGGACTTTGTGGTAGGAGTGCGGTGACAATCCACTTGCCAGCCCAAATCGCCCAGGCATTCCAGTAGCGCGTATTAATTGTAGTTTATCCAGCCTATGGTAATCCCCTGGGCTTGGAAAGAGCAATAACTGAGGCTTGTGGTAGGAGTGCGGTGACAATCCACTCGCCAACCCAGATCACCCAGTAAGATCGCTGACGCGACCTTTTGCATTATGACGCTGACGAACTTTACCTCCAGTTAGCAATTGTGTTCCAGCAAATATAAATATTTCTTGTAACGCGAGCCTTGGCCAGACTGAGATCTGTACCTCGGCTCAAAATCACTACTTTACAATTTTAATTAGTTTTAATAAACGCTTCGCGTCATCAAAAAGCATTTGAAGTGGGCCCCAAGCCTGACAGACGACAGTTCAGTTTCATTACCCCCTCAGCACCCCCCGACCCCCACCGTATCCACTAACCATTCTCTGCTCCGTTGACACTGAATTTGTGAAACGGTCATTTCTCCTCTTTCTCTCCCTCTCTCTCGCTCGTTCTATGTGAGAGAATTGGCAGCTGCTGCTGCTGTTGCTTGTTGTTTACCGCAGGGCACCGCCTTAAGCGCCCACTACATTGTCCACACACACACACAACACAACCAAACACTATAACACACACGAGCACACTTATACACGGCCAACGGGGTGTATGCGTAATACTTAGTTGGCGGTTGCCCGAGATTTCCGTCTGTCTGCGAACCGCGTTCGCTGCGGTCTCCACAAGTTTCCGTATGAACTTACGCGGTTCGCGAACAAAATCATTCCCCACCCACCCACCAACAACAACAAAAACAAATGAACTTCAGTATTCGGCCCTTTAGTCCATTTCTTGTTGTTCTTCGTGTTGTCGCGTGTGTTGCTTGTGGATTACTTGTTTTTTTTTATTTTTTTGTTCTTTTTTAACTTTGTACTCTTGGTCACATCTGCGGCCGCGTATAGAGGTCGCATAGCGTGCCTCTGTCCGACGACTGTGTCCGGTGTAAGTGGTGTGTGGCAAAGTGGCAGCTGCCACAATGTTAGGGTTACGACTTTTACGAGCCCAATATATGTACACACATGTGTACTTAGTTTCTAATACAAATAATCCAATAGCCAATTAGAATATTTTGGTTGAGTTAATTCCTCAACTTTGGAGCTTTCAGCTATGCAGATCATTATACATACAAGTAGTAGGTGAATGGAGGTTCTACCCCAAAGGGATGCCGACAATTAATGACCCCATTAAATTTTATGACCCTTTTATCGCCCGCTTGTTTTTGACCCTATTTTTTGACCCCAATATGATAATTTATGACCCTTTTTTCCCATGATCGTATCCCTCCTTTGATAAGACTAAGGTGGAGAACAAAGGATTAACATTCCTAGGCCACCACTTTACCAGCAGCATCTTTTTTTGTTTAACAATCTTTATTCAGGATCTGTCATGTTTTGACAATGGCTAAATTTTGTGGAGAGATTGACGGTTAGGTATAGTTAACACTGACGTTAACTATATTTATGACGTGTCAAATCGGAAAGGGAGGTCAAGGGGATGGAATCTTGAGAGCCGTCGGGTCTGATAGCTGTTGTCCAGCAGCTGTTGCGCCAATACATTGCTGTGGTTCTCGAGTTTAATCATGTATTTCTGGCTATATTTAGTGATTGTTTCTTGTACCGTGGGCATCTTTAGGTCATTATGAATTACGTTGTTTCTAACAAAGTACGGTGCACCCACAAGTGTGCGCAGAACTTTGTTTTGGAATCGCTGAATGATTTGGATGTTAGAGACAGCTGCAGTTCCCCAGATCTGAATACCGTAGGCCCAGATGGGCTTGAGAATCGCCTTGTATAAAAGGACTTTGTTCACTAGACTGAGACGAGAGGAGGGTCTTAGCAGCCAGTACAGACCTTTGAAACGTATATTGAGCTGTGCTCTCTTGTTTGCCAAGTGTGCTCTCCAATTCAGTTTGCTGTCCAAAGTAAGGCCTAAGTACTTGGCACTTGACGCACTTGGAAGCAGCTGTCCAAAGAGGTGCACTTCTGGGCATGTGAGAGTCCGCAGAGTAAAGACAACTTGCACGGATTTTTTATTGTTGATGCTTATATTCCATTTTTTTAACCAAGGCTCTAGTGCTGAGAGCTGCGTCTGAATAGTAATAGAGGCCCCAGTTGGGCTGGTGTTTGAGGCCAGGAAAGCGGTGTCATCTGCATACGTAGCAATGAGGGCGTGATCTGGGTTTGTTACTGGTAGGTCGGCAGTGAACAAGGAGTAAAGAATTGGCGCAAGCACGCTGCCTTGTGGTACACCAGCCTGAATAGGGCACAGATCCGACTCAGCGTATTTAAATCTGACAAAAAATTTTCGATTATGCAAATACGACTTCAGTATCAGGTAGTACGCCATAGGAAGACTTTTTTCAGCTTGTACAAGAGTCCTGGGTGCCATACCCTGTCAAATGCCTGTCGGACATCCAGAAACACTGCAGAACAAAACATTTTCTTCTCCAGTGCGTTGGAGATATAGTTGGCGACCCTGTGGCACACCAGCAGCATCAGTGAGAATTAGTGATTAAAGGATTTGGAGTCAAGTGCGTGCCTGTTAAACCTGCGTTGCATTATACACCTGCAAGCAGGTGATCAGAGGAACAGATTTGGCTATTTACCTAACTAGTGTAGAGTCAATTGTGCGCTTCTTTGACGTGCGTGGCATTGTAAACCTGTTTATGGTCATGAGGTGCAGTGTGCACAGGAATAAAGGATAGATAAGAGAGAGTCGAGAGGGCGCCTGTTTGACGTGCGTTGCATTGTTAACCTGAAAGCAAGCAATCATGAATGAATGTTTATGTTCATGAGTAGTAGTGATCAAAGGATCTGGAATCGAGAGGGCGCCTCTTTGACGTGCGTGGCATTATAAACCTGCAACACACGTCAAAAAATGAATGTTTATGATCATGAGTAGCAGTTTGCAAAGGAAGAAAGGATAGATAATAGAGAAAAGCGAACGCTTGTTCGATGTACTGGGATTCTGCAAATGCAGCAGCAGCAACGGCAGGATCAATACATTGCTTCTAAGCAAGAGTATTGATACTTGTTGATTAAGATTAAAATGTGTTAGAGGGGGAAAGTGTTAGAAAGAGACTGTGTGCAAGAAAGTGTTAGAGGGAGGAAGACTTAGAGACAAGTTTGTGCATGCTTGAAGTGCGCTAGTCAAAGGTCAAGTACATTAGTTGGCTAATGTGTTATAGGTATCACCGTCCGTGAGGTTCAGTGAGCAAAGTACATTCCCTATGAAACTATTAAATGCTAGAGTCAAGTGTGCACAGGTTTCTTAGCTATAAGTTAGTAGATAAGAGAGAGAGAGAGTCAACTGTGAGCAGGTTTCTTAGCTACGAATAAGTAGAGGGCACCTGTTTGACGTGCATTGTCTTGCACACCTGCAGGCAAAACATTAACAATGAATGTTTATGATTGTGAAAACCAGTGATCAAAGAATAAAAGGATTGAGAAAAGATTGTGCTTTTTTGAAGTACGCTAGTCAAAGGGCAGTACATTCGTAGGCCGCATTGTTATGATCAAAAGCAACACCATCAGCAACAAAAACTACAACCTTCGTGGAGGCGTTATGTGTGCAATGATGGGAATTTTCTTTCGCAGCAGCAGCAGCAGCAAGATCAACACACTGTTTTTAAACAAGAGTATTGATACTTGTACATTTAGATTATAAAGAGTTAGAGGGAAAAGGTGTAAGAGGGGAGTGTCAGAGGGAGAAGGTGTAAGAGGGGGAAAGGATAGAGGAGGGAAAGTGTTAGAGGGAGAAGGTGCTAGAGGAGGAAAGAGTTAGAGGGGGATAGTGTTAGAAGGATAAGGTGAGCAAGAAAGTGTTAGAGGGTGGAAGACTTAGACACAAGTTTGTGCATGCTTGATTGTGCTTTTTTGAAGTACGCTGGTCAAAGGGGAGTACATTCGTAGGTTGTTATGATCGAAAGCAACACCATAAGCAACAACAACTACAACCTTCGTGGGGATCTTTGAACAAGGGGTGGAACTTTTCTTACGCAGCAGCAGCAGCAGCAATGTCAATACGTTGAGCCTTATGGTTGTGATAATGACTGGATCCGTTTTTGCTATTCAACCAATTAGTGTTAGAGTCAAGTATGCTACTGTTTTAAATACATTGCTCTGCACACGTACATTGTTATTGTCAACAGCAACAACAACATCCTTCGTGGGGGTTATGTGTGCAAGGATGGAAATTTTCAACAACAACAAGAACAACAACATTCGTGAGTGTTATGTAAGCAAGGGATGGGAATTTTTCGCAGCAGCAACAAGATCAACACAAGAGTATTGAGACTTGCAGATTTAGTTTGAAATATTATAGGGGGAAGTTGTAAGAGGAGGAAAATGTTAGAGGGAGAAAGAGAGAGCTAGTATTAGAGAGAGTAGGTGTTAGAGGGGGAAAGTGTTATAGGGAAAGTGATCCTGCTTGTATTATTATATTAAAACACGCTCCCTTATGCGATTCTATAGACGAGCGTCTTTGAAATGCAGGTGGTATGTTTATTTATTGTCCCTCCTTCTAACGCACACCCAACTTATTCGCTACTTACGTTTCTAACCTTTATTTGCATATATATGTTTTGATTATTGCACTGACTTCTGTTACTTTTATATAGCTAATTATATATAACTTTTTAATAAACCAATGAACATTTTTTAAGTTGGTGTACTTTTTTAAGAAACTATCAGATTACGTTTTTCTTATGGGTATGTTTTAATTTTATTTCATATGTATATATATATTTTTATTTTTATTTTTTTATAGATTTTGTAGGATGTTAAATTTAAGATTTATATTAAGCTTGTTCCGTTGATGGATTTAGCAAACACAAACACCGAACATTAAGTGTATGACAAGCCGGTAAAACACACAAGTCATACTCCATGATTTTGTTTCGGCTTTATAAAAAGCTTTTTTAAGTCAATATTATAAGCCTTAGTTCTAGTACTCACTTGAAAGCTTAACGAAGTTCGTGTAGCTGGTATAATAAATCATGTTTTAACAAGCTAATTTTGATCTTAATATTTATACTTCATTGTTTATTGAGATTATTGTTATAATTATTTTTTTAATCCCCATATATTGGATTTCGTTCTATCTCAGTAATAATTTATTTTGCTTATACATTCTTTAAATTCCTTAAGGTAATCTTTTAGGCTTATCAATAATCTTTTCCTTAACTTTCCCTCTGCTCGCTTTAAGATTTTCATCAAATGACACTTTTCATATTTAAGATATCCGTCAAACTATTTCTTATACTCAACTAAAATTATTTCATCAAACTCACATATCAAATCAATTTCTAAAATAAAGAAAATGAAAACAGTAAGATGTTCTTAGCAGCTTGATTTTTTTTTTATAAACGGGTTTTACCAACTCTTTCTCAGTATGCTACCTACGATAAAAACGTATAAAGAATGTGTTTTGTACTCATTTACTGACTTCAAAAATTCTTCTATTGACGTTGAATGATACCTTATCTTAATTTGTGTTATATTTAATCGTTTTCTTCAACTTAGTATTCTACAGATTTTTAAACATTTTATGTGATGTAGTTAGCTATTTTGACTAGGCTTTACGCTTAAAACGAGATAGATTGTATTATTGTCCTTAACAAGTTAACTTAATTTTAACAGGGAAATCGATCGGACATTGATTTTTCACTTTATAATTGATTGCTGTAATATATTTCAACTGTCAACCTATGTACATTTCTACTTTTTAGTGATTATGTTAGATTTTTATATTTCCAAACTCATTGCTTGAACTTACAAAATTTCGTTACTAATTTCTTATAATTGATGGATGGTAATATTTTATTTCATTATTCTCCCCATTTTTCTTGCATTTAATAAGGAAGTGCATTGAACTAGCTTATCAGTTCGAGATATGAGTCTTACACTGTTTCGAAAAGTATGAATACGTTAAATGTTTTAATTTAAGGGCTAAGTATCTATTAGATGCCATGTTATTAGGGCGTATTTATTCATATATTTCTTTAGTGCTCAAAACTTATTGTCGCTAAAGGATTTATTTTTTCATGATCTGAGTTATTTATTTAATTCGTGAAACCATGGTATTGTGTTTTATAATTCTTGAACTTTTGCATTAGTATTGAATTTGGATGGCAAAATACGTTTGTGATGTATTAAAGCTCGAGATGACTTGAGAGTCGGTATTTTGCAAAACGGGCGGTAGAGTACTTAAAATTTTTAATTGTAGTGTGTTTTTAAAATAATGTACTTTAATTATCACCGGATTGGTTTATACCCACTAGATATTGGTATTTTCGGTTTTTTCTTCCTTTGTATTAGTCGTGTTATACACCCTAGCTCTTGATCCTGTTTTTGATTTTAGATTAGAGTTTGATTTTATTGTATACTGTTTGTGGAGGAGGCTCCAAATAATAAGATTTGGTTTAATAATTGTATAGTAAGATTTATTTTTCTTTTTTATGTTGGTAAAGCAATAGTTGTATGTTAAACTAATAAAAAGAGCGCAAGCAAGTCATTTACAATAATTTTCACTAACTTAGGATTCATGGTCTTAAGACCGTTTAGACTTCAAGTAGTAAGTAGTAAGTAGTTTTGCTAGACTATATTCTATTATGATTCTTGTGGGTTATAATTCGTACATTGAAAGAGCGAGATAAAGCTGTTCTTGTTTAGGTCCACAATCTATTTTCTTGGTCCATTTTCCTTTACATATAATACGGCAGGGAGTAAGATTTAAAAGTAGTATTCGGAGGAAATTTGATCGAACAATGTAACACCCAAAATATTTATTATGGTTTACATTAAATCGTGAAGTCATAGTCGAGTCTACTACGTACTTCACATTTTTCCATGAGTTGTTCCCATCTTAAACCCTAATCAATTTATCCGTTTTTTCTTATTATTATTTTTTCAACCAAGTAAGTGCGTACCAGTTTTTTCAATTTTATCTCTCTAGAAAATGTCGGTAAGTTCGGTAGCCTCACAGTCATTCAATATGTTTGTTATAGGGATTTTGTATTGTATTTCTATTATTGTACATTTTAAGTTTTCCGGTTTGGTGAGTACCTCTTCTCAATTAAGTATTATGTTTGCTTATACACACATAATCATTTACTTAGATTTTTGTCTGAATAATAAAAATGTCTTCAAATCTTTTAAAAATTTAAGGATTTACTTTTATGTATGGAATTTTAGCTGTCCTATTATATCGCTGATTGTTCTAACTAAACAATTGATTGAACTTTACCTCCATAATGTCTTTTAAACGTATCTTTGATTGAGTTTTCGATAATAACTTCTTATTAATTTTTTAGATCGTACCCGAGTCACGTAAATATTGCAGGGTACGTAAAAATTAGCACGTAAACAAGATTGAGGGCAGAGACACTCCTAAAAGGCTTTGAGCCGAAGTGAGACGTAGAAAAAGGAACAATAAGGTCGGAGCTAACGAACAGCGAGGGTCTTTAGATGGAAGCGAGCTGAACGAAGACATCTGAGCTCAGACAAGACAAATGTTTATCGGGAGAAAGAATCCTCCTTTCACATTATAGCAGTATGCGTAGCCTTAGCAAGGAACAAATTTTATTGTCTTAGAACAACATATCAACCGTATTAAAGGCTAAGAAACCCTCAACTCATCATAAATACTTGATCTTGTACAGTTTCCATGTCCGGTGGAAGAGTCATAGAAATAGAAGGGTAGGCGGGGGGGGGGGGGGGGGGTACAACAGACCTCTCAGCTACCAAATCATTCATCGACGATTAAGGTTTATACAGGCAGGAGACATATTATTCTATTATTGATTCCTCTTTATGTTTATTTTTTTTTTTATTAAAAAGTTGTTACTATTCTACTGACTTTTATTGATTTTTTATTAATTTTTTATTATCTTGTCGGAATTTATTTTCCGTTTGTTTTTCTTCTCAAGTAGTTTAGTAGTTGGCCACCGCTGCCTCACTTTGCAAGGAGAACTTTACTCTGTTCAACAGCATACTTTTAAGTCACGGTTTTAATCGCCACGATTGTGGACTTGTTCTTTCATTTAAATGTTAAATTAAAGTTATAGTACAAAACGCAGCAGTATTGCGTCAGTACTTTTGTTGGCTTTAAGTGAAAAAATTGAAAGCACTCTTAAAAAATAGATTCGAATCTCAAAAATTTTTTAGAAAAAGAATCACGAATTGACATTGCTGACAGATGTAAACTACTTTGTGAAGAAAAACAAACGGAAATTAAATTTCCGACAAGATAATAAAAATTAATAAAAAATCAATAAAAGTCAGTAGAATAGTAACAACTTTTTAATAAAAAAAAAAAATAAACATAAAGAGGAATCAATAATAGAATAATATGTCTCCTGCCTGTATAAACCTTAATCGTCGATGAATGATTTGGTAGCTGAGAGGTCTGTTGTTTAGTTAGAACAATCAGCGATATAATAGGACAGCTAAAATTCCCTACATTTTAAAGACATTTTTATTAGTCAGACAAAAATCTAAGTGATTATGTGTGTATAAGCAAACATAATACTTAATTGAGAAGAGCTACTCTCCAAACCGGAAAACTTAAAATGTACAATAAAAGAAATACAATACAAAATCCCTATAACAAACATATTGAATGACTGTGAGGCTACCGAACTTACGGACATTTTCTAGAGAGATAAAATTGAAAAAACAGGTAAGCACTTACTTGGTTGAAAAAATAATAATAAGAAAAAACGGATAAATTGATAGGGGTTTTAGATGGGCACAACTCATGGAAAAATGTGAAGTACGTAGTAGACTCGACTATGACTTCACGATTTAATGTAAACCATAATAAATATTTGGATGTTACATTGTTCGATCAAATTTCCTCCGATTACTATATGTTTTATGGGCTGGAGTGTTAAAAGTTAAAGGTGTGAGCCTTGGAAAGTAGCTGGAAATAATATAAATCAGGGGATCCAAAATCGGTACAGAGTAGAACAATGAAATACTATTCAAATAAGGCGCCTACATGCAAACCGTACATTATCTAGGTAAAAGTTAATTATGTGTGTACGATTGATGGTCCAGGTGAGGATCGCTTCGTCGTATGAGAGGGTGGGGTGTCAAGTGATGATGGTGAGCGATTGAGTCTCTTTAGGATGCCAGTCTGTCGTAAACAGTGACAGTACTTTTAATTTAATATCAGTAATATTTTGTGTACCCGTATAACAGCCTATTTTTATTTTTAAATGAAAAATAAACACAGCTATTCCCTTCCATTGGTTTGATAGATTAATTGGCTTCCGTTTTTATCAGCCTAGTTTTTGTCAAATAAAGGGCGATTGAATATAAATTGTAGGAAACATCGAAAATTATTAAAGTAAGTTTAGAAGTGGAGCGCAATAAAAAAGAAACATAAGGGAAAAATACTATATGAGATGCAAAAGAAATAAATAAACAAAATAATAATTAACAACAATAATCAGCAAACAATCAGGAACATAGAGCCCATTCCATTAAGTAATATAATAATCTCAAAGTGCGTGATAAAATGCGAAACGGAAAGAACCAACTAATATGTTGAAGAAATTCTATAAGACAGTTCCGTCTTTCCACTAATTGTTTTAACTGTATAACCTACCTAGCTCAGGCAAGCAAATTGTTCTTGAAACGAAAAGTTCTGATGCTCCTTAAGTGTGAAAGTTGTAACACTCATGTGTTTAAGTCAGCGATAAGATTCTGAGCAAAATTTAATCTCAATACCTAAAAGCTGATAAAATATAGAGACAGACATATAGTACTTGAAAGCCTACGGCGTTAACCTACATATTGATTAAGAATAAACATATCTGGGATGAAGCATGCTTTCGTTTATGCAGCACAGAAAAAAAATACTATGAATCGGTTCGAAAATTGAGAGGCAAAACCCTTATATTTAAAGGCAATATATAAAGTCAAATAACATAAAAGAATAAAATAAAAATTAAATAGCAAAATAATAAAAACAATATACAATATTATTAGAATGGAATGACATACTACTTTTAAATCTTACTCCCTGCCGTATTATATGTAAAGGAAAATGGACCAAGAAAATAGATTGTGGACCTAAACAAGAACAGCTTTATCTCGCTCTTTCAATGTACGAATTATAACCCACAAGAATCATAATAGAATATAGTCCAGCAAAACTACTTACTACTTACTACTTACTACTTGAAGTCTAAACGGTCTTAAGACCATGAATCCTAAGTTAGTGAAAATTATTGTAAGTGACTTGCTTGCGCTCTTTTTATTAGTTTAACATACAACTATTGCTTTACCAACATAAAAAAGAAAAATAAATCTTACTATACAATATTAAACCAAATCTTATTATTTGGAGCCTCTTCCACAAACAGTATACAATAAAATCAAACTCTAATCTAAATCAAAAACAGGATCAAGAGCTAGGGTGTATAAAACGACTAATACAAGGAAGAAAAAACCGAAAATACCAATATCTAGTGGGTATAAACCAATCCGGTGATAGTTAAAGTACATTATTTTAAAAACACACTACAATTAAAAATTTTAAGTACTCTACCGCCCGTTTTGCAAAATACCGACTCTCAAGTCATCTCGAGCTTTAATACATCACAAACGTATTTTGCCATCCAAATTCAATACTAATGCAAAAGTTCAAGAATTATAAAATACATACAATGGTTTCACGAATTAAATAAATAACTCAGATCATGAAAAAATAAATCCTTTAGCGACAATAAGTTTTGAGCACTAAAGAAAATAAGTCTCCTTAAGAAATAATTATAATAATTATATGAATATATACGCCCTAATAACATGGCATCTAATAGATAGTTAGCCCTTAAATTAAAACATTTAACGTATTCATACTTTTCGAAACAGTATAAGACTCATATCTCGAACTGATAAGCTAGTTCAATGCACTTCCTTATTAAATGCAAGAAAAATGGGGAGAATAATGAAATAAATATTACCATCCATCAATTATAAGAAATTAGTAACGAAATTGTGTAAGTTCAAGCAATTAGTTTGGAAATATAAAAATCTAACATAATCACTAAAAAAGTAGAAATGTACATAGGTTGACAGTTGAAATATATTACAGCAATCAATTATAAAGTGAAAAATCAATGTCCGATCGATTTCCCTGTTAAAATTAAGTTAACTTGTTAAGGACAATAATACAATCTATCTCGTTTTAAGCGTAAAGCCTAGTCAAAATAGCTAACTACATAACATAAAATGTTTAAAAATCTGTAGAATACTAAGTTGAAGAAAACGATTAAATATAACACAAATTAAGATAGGGTATCATACAAGGTCAATAGAAGAATTTTGAAGTCAGTAAATGAGTACAAAACACATTCTTTATACGTTTTTATCGTAGGTAGCATACTGAGAAAGAGTTGGTAAAACCCGTATATAAAAAAAAAAATCAAGCTGCTAAGAACATCTTACTGTTTTCATTTTCTTTATTTTAGAAATTGATTTGATATGTGAGTTTGATGAAATAATTTTAGTTGAGTATAAGAAATAGTTTGACGGATATCTTAAATATGAAAAGTGTCATTTGATGAAAATCTTAAAGCCAGCAGAGGGAAAGTTAAGGAAAAGATTATTTGATAAGCCTAAAGATTACCTTAAGGAATTTAAAGAATGTATAAGCAAAATAAATTATTACTGAGATAGAACGAAATCCAATATATTGTATTAAAAAAATAATAATAACAATAATCTCAATAAACAATGAAGTATAAATATTAAGATCAAAATTAGCTTGTTAAAACATGATTTATTATACCAGCTACACGAACTTCGTTAAGCTTTCAAGTGAGTACTAGAACTAAGGCTTATAATATTGACTTAAAAAAGCTTTTTATAAAGCCGAAACAAAATCATGGAGTATGACTTGTGTGTTTTACCGGCTTGTCATAAACTTAATGTTCGGTGTTGTGTTTTGCTAAATCCATCAACGGAACAAGCTTAATATAAATCTTAAATTTAAACATACTACAAAATCTATAAAAAAAAAATAAAATATATATATATATGAAATAAATTAAAACATACCATAAGAAAAACGTAATCTGATAGTTTCTTAAAAAAGTACACCAACTTAAAAAATGTTCATTGGTTTATTAAAAAGTTATATATAATTAGCTATATAAAAGTAACAGAAGTCAGTGCAATAATCAAAACAGATATATGCAAATAAAGGTTAGAAACGTAAGTAGCGAATAAGTTGGGTGTGCGTTAGAAGGAGGGACAATAAATAAACATACCACCTGCATTTCATAGACGCTCGTCTATAGAATCGCATAAGAGAGCGTGTTTTAATATAATAATACAAGCAGGATCACTTTCCCCTATAACACTTTCCCCCTCTAACACCTACTCTCTCTAATACTAACTCGCTCTTTCTCCCTCTAACACTTTCCTCCTCTTACAACTTCCCCCTATAATATTTCAAACTAAATCTGCAAGTCTCAATACTCTTGTGTTGATCTTGTTGCTGCTGCGAAAAATTCCCATCCCTTGCTTACATAACACTCACGAATGTTGTTGTTCTTGTTGTTGTTGGTTTTGCTTTTGATCATAACAATGCGGCCTACGAATGTACTGCCCTTTGACTAGCGTACTTCAAACAAGCACAATATTGTCTCTATCCTTTCCCCCTCTTACACCTTCTTCTTGTTTAAAAACAATGTATTGATCTTGCTGCTGCTGCTGCTGTGAAAGAAAATTCACATCCTTGCACACATAACCCCCACGAAGGATGTTGTTGTTGCTGTTGACAATAACAATGTACGTGTGCAGAGCAATGTATTTAAGACAGTAGCATACTTGACTCTAACACTAATTGGTTGAATAGCAAAAACTGATCCTGTCATTATCACAACCATAAGGCTCAACATATTGACATTGCTGCTGCTACTGCTGCGTAAGAAAAGTTCCACCCCTTGTTCAAAGAGCCCCACGAAGGTTGTAGTTGTTGTTGCTGTTGGTGTTGCTTTTGATCATAACAACCTACGAATGTACTGCCCTTTGACCAGCGTACTTCAAAAAAGCACAATCAAGCATGCACAAACTTGTGTCTAAGTCTTCCACCCTCTAACACTTTCTTGCACACCTTATCCTTCTAACACTATCCCCCTCTAACTCTTTCCCCCTCTTACACCTTCTCCCTCTAACACTCCTCCTCTCACACCTTCTCCCTCTAACTATTTATAATCTAAATGTACAAGTATCAATACTCTTGTTTAAAAACAATGTGTTGATCTTGCTGCTGCTGCTGCTGCGAAAGAAAATTCACATCCTTGCACACATAACCCCCCACGAAGGATGTTGTTGTTGCTGTTGACAATAACAATGTACGTGTGCAGAGCAATGTATTTAAGACAGTAGCATACTTGACTCTAACACTAATTGGTTGAATAGCAAAAACTGATCCTGTCATTATCACAACCGTAAGGCTCAAAGTATTGACATTGCTGCTGCTGCTGCTGCGTAAGAAAAGTTCCACCCCTTGTTCAAAGAGCCCCACGAAGGTTGTAGTTGTTGTTGCTGATGGTGTTGCTTTTGATCATAACAATTCGGCCTACGAATGTACTGCCCTTTGACTAGCGTACTTCAAAAAAGCACAATCTTTTCTCAATCCTTTTATTCTTTGATCACTGGTTTTCACAATCATAAACATTCATTGTTAATGTTTTGCCTGCAGGTGTGCAAGACAACGCCCGTCAAACAGGTGCCCTCTACTTATTCGTAGCTAAGAAACCTGCTCACAGTTGACTCTCTCTCTCTCTTATCTACTAACTTGTAGCTAAGAAACCTGTGCACACTTGACTCTAGCATTTAATAGTTTCATAGGGAATGTACTTTGCTCACTGAACCTCACGGACGGTGATACCTATAACACATTAGCCAACTAATGTACTTGACCTTTGACTAGCGCACTTCAAGCATGCACAAACTTGTTTCTAAGTCTTCCTCCCTCTAACACTTTCTTGCACACAGTCTCTTTCTAACACTTTCCCCCTCTAACACATTTTAATCTTAATCAACAAGTATCAATTCTCTTGCTTAGAAGCAATGTATTGATCCTGCCGTTGCTGCTGCTGCTGGTGCTGCGTTCGCAGAGCCCCAGTAAATCGAACAAGCGTTCGCTTTTCTCTATTATCTATCCTTTCTTCCTTTGCACACTACTACTTGCTTCTCATGATCATAAAAATTCATTTTTTGACGTGTGTTGCAGGTTTATAATGCCACGCACGTCAAAGAGGCGCCCTCTCGATTCCAGATCCTTTGATCACTACTACTCATGAACATAAACATTCATTCATGATTGCTTGCTTTCAGGTTAACAATGCAACGCACGTCAAACAGGCGCCCTCTCGACTCTCTCTTATCTATCCTTTCTTCCTGTGCACACTGCACCTCATGACCATAAACAGATTTACAATGCCACGCACGTCAAAGAGGCGCACAATTGACTCTACACTAGTTAGGTAAATAGCCAAATCTGTTCCTCTGATCACCTGCTTGCAGGTGTATAATGCAACGCAGGTTTAACAGGCACGCACTTGACTCCAAATCCTTTGATCACTAATTCTCACAGATGCTGCTGGTAAAGTGGTGGCCTAGGAATGTTAATCCTTTGTTCTTCACCCTAGTCTTATCAAAGAAGGGATACGATCATGGGAAAAAAGGGTCATAAATTATCATATTGTAGGGGTCAAAAAAAGGGTCAAAAAACAAGCGGGCGATAATAGGGTCATTAAATTTAATGGGGTCATAAATTGTCGGCATCCCTTTGGAGTAGAACCCCCATTCACCTACTCATACATACATATATAGCCATATATATCTTAAACTTATGCAGCAGCAATCAGCACTTTTGAGACATTCACATGCATTCCAAAATGGAATGACATAAAAAGTGTTTTATTACCGGGTCAACAACCGCATGATCGTCACGATATTATAGCTCGAGCCTTTCATATAAAAGTTAAGGCTTTAATGTCACTATTGACAAAATGTTCTTTGTTTGGAAGCGTGCAATGTTTCATGTACTCTGTGGAATGGCAAAAGCGGGGCTTATCACATATACACATTCTACTTTGGTTAGAAAATAAAATAAGACCTGATAAAATCGATAAAATTATCTGTGCCGAAATACCAAACGCAGATGAGGATCTTTTGTTATATACATTGTTAAGTCAAATATGATTCATGGTCCTTGCGGTGCATTTAATAATAAATCGCCATGCATGAAAAATTGAAAATGAACCAAAAGGTTTCCTCGACTGTGACTGGAAAAGAAAGTAACCCTCTATATCGTAGAAGAGCGATAGAAGATGGTGGCAATGCAATTAATATAAATGGTAATTGCATAGATAATCGTTGGGTTGTGCCTTACAACTGTGTACTATTTAGAACATTGAAGCTCACATAAATGTTGACTATTGTAGTTCTGTCTATTAAATACATTTGTAAATATGTTAACACGGGCAGCGATCAAGCGTCATTTACTCTTGAAGACCAACGTTATGAAATTAATATGTACGAAAGTGGCCGTTATATAAGTAGCTCAGAAGCGGTATGGAGAATCCTTACATTTCCCATACATGAACGTTTTCCGGCTATTACACACTTAGCTGTTCATTTAGAAAACTCCAATAATCCGCAACAATTACTTGACAGATTAAGCACTACACCCAAAACCACTTCGCTAGCCTTCTTTGAGCTATGCACACGCGAAGAGTTGCAAGAACGCTTCTATATTGTGAAGTTCCATCGTATTTTACATGGAACAATAAAGATTTTCAAAGAAGAAAACGAGGGCATGATGTACCAAATTTTCCTGGAGTTAAAAGAGATTCAGCTTTGGGAAGAGCTTACACTATTCATCTCAATAATACAGAATGTTTTTATTTAAGACTTTTATTACATTTTGTAAGGGGCCCAACTTCATTTTTAAATTTAAAAACCGTTAATGGTATAGCATACTCATCATTTCAATTGGCGTGTGAAGCTCTAGGATTACTAGAAGATGATAAGCAAGATGATAAGGAGTCAACTATAACCGAAGCTGTCATATGTAAAAATCCTACAAAACTGGGAGAACTTTTTGCAATAATGTTAGTATTTTGTCAAATTTCAGATGCTCTTAAACTTTGGAATATTTATAAAGAGAGTTTCTCAGAAGATATTTTAAGAGTCTTTCATTTTTCACAAGACAGAAATATTGATGAAAGTATTGTGAATAATGTATTAAATAAATGTCTTATTTACATTGAAGATATTGTACTGTCTATTGGTGGTGAAAACTTGACTTATTATGCACTTCCACTACCAATTAAATCCGAGGAAATTGTTCCAAATATTGAACTTAGAGGAACAAATTATGAAAATTGCGATAATTTTGTTGTTAATAATGAGCTACTCCTTACTGCTGAGCAAAAACAAGTATACGAAAAGATACTACATAGCGTTGAAGCAGAAAAGGGAGAAATCTATTTTTTAGATGCACCTGGTGGAACAGGTAAAACGTATCTTTTAAATTTATTACTGGCAAAGGGACGGCAAAGCAAAAAAATTGCATTGGCCTTTGCTTCTTCCGGTATCGCAGCCACACTTAAGATTCCAATTAATTTGATTCATTTAGAAACACCACATTGCTCAATTTCAAAGCAATCTAATATTGCTGCTCTGCTCAAAGATTGCAAGCTTATTGTTTGGGATGAGTGTACTATGGGCCATAAAGGTGCTTTTGAAGCTGTAGATCGATCTTTGAAAGACATTCGAGATAGTGAATACTTAATGGGTGGCATAACTGTTCTCTTAGCTGGTGATTTTCGACAAACTCTTCCAGTGATTCCCAGAGGAACAAGAGCAGATGAAATAAATGCGAGCTTAAAGTCATCAATTTCGTGGCCCAAAATACAGAAAATTGCATTAACGAAAAATATACGAGTACACTTAAAAGGTGATAGCATAGCTGGTGAATTTGCAGAAATGCTTCTTAAAATTGGAAATGGATTATTTCCAACCCATGATGGCAAAATAACTTTGTCGAACCAATTATCTTTACTGGCAATGGTATAGGGGAAACGGTTTTTATACCGAGAATTTCATTAATACCTTCTAATTCTGAATTGCCAATTCAATTTAAAAGATTGCAATTTCCTATAAAAGTTTGCTTTGCCTTAACAATTAATAAATCACAGGGACAAACTCTTAAATTAGCCGAACTAGACTTAAGACACGATTGTTTTTCTCATGGCCAATTTTATGTAGCCTGCTCAAGAGTCAGTTCACCAAAAAGTTTATTTGTATTAGCACCTGACGGAACAAGAACCAATATCTATATATATAAAAGAGTTTGTCCTGATGACAATGGAAGAGCGACAGCCTAAACGAAAAGAGCTAGAAGGCTGAAATTTTCACACAATTTTCCATGCAGGTAGGAGGTGAGCACTAAGAAGGGAATTTTTATTTGGACAGCTCCTTCAAATACCTCCCATACGATTTGGAGCACTTTTTACCCATTTTAAAAAACAAATTACACTTACAACAAGTACCCATTCCACTACTGACGCCTGATTGTCGCACAAGCTGAGGGTTTGATCGTGAGCGAGAATACAAAAACAAAACAAATGCGCAGTGACACCTTCGCGTCGCACAAGCAAAGTCATACAAAAGGTTCGACACTTACAAAAACGAAACGGATTTCTGCTTCTTAATGAATATGTGCATACACAATTAAGTGAACAATGCGCTTGAAAATAAATTTAATAATTTTATGTACATGTATCACTTCGCACAGTGCACATTTTTTTGTTTTTCAAATTTGTGTGCCTTTGACAATTGATTTACGACACAAGTAGCGTTTGTTGTTGTTGTCAGTTTTGTTGTTGGGCCCGCACTGCTACTTTTTGTTGGTGTCATCGATTTAAAAATAACAAAAACAACATAACAAAACTAGGTGCGTCTAGAAAAATTTCCCACACCAGAATATGTTATGGGGGTGGATTCGCCTACTTGCTGCTTATATATCTTAGACAAAACGTAACACACTAACATTTATTGATGTATTATTGACATACAATTTCGAATAAGCAAAGGGCGTGTGTTGCTCTTATGATAATCAGATAATTTGAAATCTCGCTCCGATCATGCTCCTTTGTTGTTGCTCATTTAGGTTCACTCTCTATTTTATGTGCGCGATTTGCATGTCAATCATAAAGCTTAATAACCCTAGCTAGTCCGCACACACTCTAAATTAAAGCTAATGGCAATATACAATTCACTTAACTGCAGCCTCTTAGATATGTTTTTCATTGATTCAGTGCGTGCGAAGAAGGTAGCGATACTACGCTCTTTGTTTGAGTTGCAGAGCTCACGCATATATAAGTGAGTTTTTGCCTGCCTTTTTAAAGCTTTTCTAAAAATATGAGTGCGCTATGTCATACTTATGGTACTGCATGTGAGCTTCAAGCAGCACCAGAAATTTTTGCCGTAAATTTCCAAGTTTTTCAAAATGGAAATTTATTACAAGCATTTGGAAATAATATGCATCCTGTTAAAAGATTGTGTTTTACCGGTCCATTTATGAATGGACATTTTGATGTTTATATTACTTTAGAGGAAGTATTAATTCAAGATAAAAGACTTAGTCGATTCACCGGCAAAACAGAAAAGAAAAGTAAAAAAAAAAACGTTCATTTGAAAAAAAATAGTGATATCAATAGGGGTAAGCGCATAGAAGCATCAAAAAGATTTCAGGTTAATAATTCTGAAGCTCATTTAGTTGCAGTGAGAAGAGATAAGGCTAATAATCCTGAAGCTCATAGAGTAGCAGTGAGAAGACATCAGGCTAATAATCCTAATGCACGTCAAGAAAGGCGATTGCGTGCATGGAGTGTTAAAGCCATGTCTGGCTTAATATATGATTTTGAAATAGCTTACAAGTCAGATAAAATTACTCAACTTGGTAGTATGAATTTTATATGCAAGCATTGTAATGCTTTAAAATGGAAAAATGAGCCTTTGGGTATCTGTTGCAAGGCAGGAAAAGTTAAATTTTCACAAATGAAAGTTTGCCTGATACACTTAAAAGCTTAATAATTGGTGGACATCTCAAGCATGATCATATCATTGATCGTAAAAGAAAGTATAACAGCTGCTTTCAAATCACTGCTTTTGGAAGTACAAAAACTATAAATGAAAGTTGGTCAACCTTTAAAGCCCAAGGAGAAGTGTATCACCTAATGGTAGTGTCCGACCTTTGCCAAATGAGGAAATGCAGTTTCTTCAAATTTATTTTGTTGGTGATGATGAAAAGGAAGCTCAACTACGTTGCAAAAATATTTCAAATGTTGATTGTAGCGTAGTTAAGGATCTTCAATGTATGTTTCATCAGCAAAATCGTTATGTTAAAGATCTAAAAATGGCTCTCAATAAAATACCAACAAGTACTACAGACTATAAACTGATTATACATGCTGATCGAACACCCGCTGGTGCACATTAAGTTTTTAAACCCGAAAAATCCCTGTTTTTTACAGCAAAAATTAAACCCCCCTCCCCTCAACTGTTTTCAAACAGGAAAAATAACAGTCAAACAACAACCTGATTCTTGAAAACCACAAAAATAACAGCTTAACAGCCCCAGTATTTAAAGCCAGAAAAAATAACAGCTCTCTATTTTAAACAGTTAAACAACAACCGGTTTCTTAAACCGAAATAAACCTGTTTTTAACAGCTAAACTGCAGCCGGTTTTTTTTACTGGTGAAATAACCGCTCTCTGTTTTAAACAGCTATATAACATTCTATATCTTAAAAACATCAAAATTAACAGCAAAACAAGAAGCTGTTTCTGAAAAACATGAAAAATAATAGCAAAACAGCACCCGGTTTTTCAAACCGAAAAAATAGCAGCTCCCTCCCTGTTTTAAACAGTTAAACAATAACCGGTTTCGTAAAACGAAAAAAAAACGTGTTTTTAACAGCAAAACTGCCACCAGTTCCATGTATTTTGGGCTTACCTATTTTCAAGGTTATAATTATTATTATCATTATTATAAGTTCTAGAATTGGAGTTGAAAGAGAAAATATTTGCCTGGAAACGTCAGATGGCCACCGTTGCCTCACTTTGCAAGGAGTACTTTACTCTGTTCAACAGCATACTTTTAAGTCACGGTTTTTAATCGCCACGATTGTGGACTTGTTCTTTCATTTGGGTGCGTTGTCAGTCTGGTGCCGTACTAACTTACTACATTTAAATTGTTCAAAATGTAAAGTCATGTCTTTTGTAGAAGTACCCCTTATACTGCTCACTATTTGCTTGATGGTTCACCACATGACCGCGTGTTTGAAATCAAAGATTTAGGCATTATTCTTGATCCTAAATTAAAGTTTGACGCTCATATTTCGTATATGGTCAATAAGGCCTTTAATGTCCTTGGCTTCATCAAGCGATGGTCGAAAGAGTTTAATGATCCGTACACCACTAAAACGCTTTATACATCCTTAGTACGTCCTATTTTGGAGTATGGATCTTGTGTGTGGTCCCCACAATACTCGATTCACCAGGACAGAATTGAATCTGTGCAGAAGAATTCTTCTATTTGCCCTAAGAAGTTTTAACTGGGTTGCTGGAGTTGACTTACCCCCGTATTCAAGTAGACTCCTTTTGATAAATCTTCCCTCCCTGTTAAACCGTAGAACTATGCATGGAGTATTATATATTACTAACCTACTTAATGGTGAAATCGACTCATCAGTTCTTTTGAGTCGAATTAAATTTAATGTCCCGGTTAGATCTTCACGTAACTCTTTACCCCTTAGCCTTGATCGTTGCTTCAGCAACTATTTAATTCATGAACCATTTCGTGTTATATGTTCTGACTATAACAAACTTTATTCTCTTGTCTCCTTGGAGGCCTCAACTCCAGTACTGAAAAGATCGATCCTTTTGCTTTATCTAATCGTATCCACTAACTACTAATCTAACGCTGGTCTGATTGGGTTTTTCTGGGTTTTTCCCAATCATCGCAACAAATGTTGGAATACTCAATTTTTAATTGAATTTCCCAGAGCTTTAACGTTAACTTTTAAATATATTTTCAGATTTATATATTATTCTATATTTTACTTAATTTAATTATTTTAATTATTTTAATTTAAATTAAATTTTGATTCATTTTAATGTCAGCTGCTCTTAGCTGACTATAAATAAATAAATAAATAAATAAAAATAAATGTTAAATTAAAGTTATTGTACAAAACGCAGCAGTATTGCGTCAGTACTTTTGTTGGCTTTAAGTGAAAAAAATTGAAAGCACTCTTAAAAAAATAGATTCGAATCTCAAAAATTTTTTAGAACAAGTGGAAACGTTGCAGTCGTACGCAACCGACTGCGGTATACTCGATACCAGTATTAAAAATTTTGATGCCCATCCATGTGGGATGTTAATTGCTTTCTTCATACCAAATTGGTGACTCTAGCTCGAAGTTTGTATAAAGTGGGGAAAGGGGGGCTGGGGGCGGTATGGGTGGAATTGCATCCAAATTTTTGATGCAGATCTTTGTGGAATGTCAATTGCTATCTTCATAACAAATTTGGTGACTCTAGCTCGAAGTTTGTATAAAGTGGGAAAGGGGGGCTGGGGGCGGTATGGTTGGGCGTGGCATTCAAATTTTTGCTGCAGATCCTTGTGGAATGTCAAATGCTACCTTCATACCAAATTTGGTGACTCTAGCTCAAAGTTTGTATAAATTTGGGAATGGGGGGCTGGGGGCGGTATGGGTGGAATTGCATCCAAATTTTTGATGCAGATCTTTGTGGAATGTCAATTGGTATCTTCATAAAAATTTGGTGACTCTAGCTCAAAGTTTGTAAAAGTGGGGAAAGGGGGGCTGGGGGCGGTATGGTTGGGCGTGGCATTCAAATTTTTGCTGCAGATCCTTGTGGAATGTCAAATGCTACCTTCATACCAATTTGGTGACTCTAGCTCAAAGTTTGTATAAGGTGGGGAGAGGGGGGCTATGGGGCTGGGGGCGGTATGGTTGGGCGTGGCATCCAATTTTTGCTGCAGATCCTTGTGGAATGTTAAATGCTACCTTCATACCAAATTTGGTGACTCTAGCTCGAAGCATGTAAAAGGTGGTGAAAGGGGGGCTATGGGGCTTGGGGCGGTATGGGTGGGCGTGGCATTCAAATTTTTGCTGCCGATCCATGTGGGATGTCAATTGCTATCTTCATACCAAATTTGGTGACTCTAGCTCGAAGTTTGTATAACGTGGGGAAAGGGGGGCTGGGGCGGTATGGGTGGGCGTGGCATCCAAATTTTTGATGCAGATCTATGTGGAATGTCAATTGCTATCTTCATACAAAATTTGGTGACTCTAGCTCAAAGTTTGTAAAAGGTGGGGAAAGGGGGGTGGAAGGGGTGCGCGTGGCTCCAAAACTTTGATGCAGTTTTTCGGGGGTCGTTGCAAGCTATCTTTCTGCCAAATTTGGTGGCTATAGCTCCACAACTCTGGAAGATACACGCATTCCCGTTTTTGACGAAGCGTTGGGGTGGATGGGGGCGGCTAGGGTGGTATTGGTGGGCGTGGCATCCAAACTTTTGATGCAGTTTTTGGGGGGTCATCATCACCTATCTTGGCACCAAATTTGGTGGCTCTAGCTCAAAAACTGTGGGAGATATATCCATTTCTGATTTCAAAATGCGGGGGGGCTGGGGGCGGAATGGGTGGGCGTGGCTCCAAAATTTTGATGCAGTTTTTTGGGGGTCGTTACCAGCTAGCTTTCTACCAAATTTGGAGGCTCTAGCTCCACAACTCTGATAGATACACGCATTCCCGTTTTTGACGAAGCGTTGGGGTGGATGGGGGCGGCTAGAGCAGTATCGGTGGGCGTGGCATCCAAACTTTTGATGCAGTTTTTGGGGGGTCATCATCACCTATCTTGGCACAAAATTTGGTGGCTCTAGCTCAAAAACTGTGGGAGATATACGCTTTTTTGACTTTAAATTGCGGGGGGCTGGGGGCGGAATGGGTGAGCGTGGCTCCAAAATTTTGATGCAGTTTTTTGGGGGTTGCTAGTAGCTATCTGCCCACCAAATTTGGTAGTTCTAGCTGTAAGGATGTGCGAAATATGAGGATTTATCGGTTTTGAGTTATCGAATTTATCGATTTGCCAGCCCCCCAGTTATCGTAGAACCCCCATCTTGACACTTTAATTTACTATCCCATAGATAAAGAGAATTGGAAAGTTTCAAGTCTCTAGCTTCAAGGGTGTGGACAAAAGTTGCGAACATACAGACGGACAGACGGACAGACGGACGGACACCATGACGGACATTGCACAAACCCGATATACTCTTTACCTTCGGTATCGAGTATAAAAGAATCACGAATTGACATTGCTGACAGATGTAAACTACTTTGTGAAGAAAACAAACGGAAATTAAATTTCCGACAAGATAATAAAAATTTAATAAAAAATCAATAAAAGTCAGTAGAATAGTAACAACTTTTTAATAAAAAAAAAAAATAAACATAAAGAGGAATCAATAATAGAATAATATGTCTCCTGCCTGTATAAACCTTAATCGTCGATGAATGATTTGGTAGCTGAGAGGTCTGTTGTATCTTGTTTACGTGCTAATTTTTACGTACCCTGCAATATTTACGTGACTCGGGTACGATCTAAATAAATTAATAAGAAGTTATTATCGAAAACTCAATCAAAGATACTTTTAAAAGACATTATGGAGGTAGTGTTCAATCAATTGTTTAGTTAGAACAATCAGCGATATAATAGGACAGCTAAAATTCCCTACATTTTAAAGACATTTTTATTAGTCAGACAAAAATCTAAGTGATTATGTGTGTATAAGCAAACATAATACTTAATTGAGAAGAGCTACTCACCAAACCGGAAAACTTAAAATGTACAATAAAAGAAATACAATACAAATCCCTATAACAAACATATTGAATGACTGTGAGGCTACCGAACTTACGGACATTTTCTAGAGAGATAAAATTGAAAAAACAGGTAAGCACTTACTTGGTTGAAAAAATAATAATAAGAAAAAACGGATAAATTGATAGGGTTTTAGATGGGCACAACTCATGGAAAAATGTGAAGTACGTAGTAGACTCGACTATGACTTCACGATTTAATGTAAACCATAATAAATATTTGGATGTTACATTGTTCGATCAAATTTCCTCCGATTACTTATATGTTTTATGGGCTGGAGTGTTAAAAGTTAAAGGTGTGAGCCTTGGAAAGTAGCTGGAAATAATATAAATCAGGGGATCCAAAATCGGTACAGAGTAGAACAATGAAATACTATTCAAATAAGGCGCCTACATGCAAACCGTACATTATCTAGGTAAAAGTTAATTATGTGTGTACGATTGATGGTCCAGGTGAGGATCGCTTCGTCGTATGGGAGGGTGGGGAGACAAGTGATGATGGTGAGCGATTGAGTCTCTTTAGGATGCCAGTTTGTCGTAAACAGTGACAGTACTTTTAATTTAATATCAGTAAATATTTTGTGTACCCGTATAACAGCCTATTTTTATTTTTAAATGAAAATAAACACAACTATTCCCTTCCACCAGTTTGATAGATTAATTGGCTTCCGTTTTTAGGCCAGTTTTTGTCAAATAAAGGGCGATTGAATGTAAATTGTAGGAAACATCGAAAATTATTAAAGTAAGTTTAGAAGTGGAGCGCAATAAAAAAGAAACATAAGGGAAAAATACTATATGAGATGCAAAAGAAATAAATAAACAAAATAATAATTAACAACAATAATCAGCAAACAATCAGGAACTTAGAGCCCATTCCATTAGTAATATAATAATCTCAAAGTGCGTGATAAATGCGAAACGGAAAGAACCAACTAATAATGTTGAAGAAATTCTATAAGACAGTTCCGTCTTTCCACTAATTGTTTTAACTGTATAACCTACCTAGCTCAGGCAAGCAAATTGTTTTTAAAAGCGTCAAGTAGTAAACACATTGAAACGAAAGATCTGATGCTCCTTAAGTGTGAAAGTTGTAACACTCATGTGTTTAAGTCAGCGATAAGATTCTGAGCAAAATTTAATCTCAATACCTAAAAGCTGATAAAATATAGAGACAGACATATAGTACTTGAAAGCCTACGGCGTTAATCTACATATTGATTAAGAATAAACATATCTGGGATGAAGCATGCTTTCGTTTAGCACAGAAGAAAAAAAAAAAAAAAAAAAACTATGAATTGGTTCGAAAATTGAGAGGCAAAACCCCTAAATTTAAAGGCAATATATAAGTCAAATAACATAAAAGAATAAATAAAAATTAAATAGCAAAATAATAAAAACAATATACAAATATTATTAGAATGGAATGACATACTACTTTTAAATCTTACTCCCTGCCGTATTATATGTAAAGGAAAATGGACCAAGAAAATAGATTGTGGACCTAAACAAGAACAGCTTTATCTCGCTCTTTCAATGTACGAATTATAACCCACAAGAATCATAATAGAATATAGTCCAGCAAAACTACTTACTACTTACTACTTACTACTTGAAGTCTAAACGGTCTTAAGACCATGAATCCTAAGTTAGTGAAAATTATTGTAAATGACTTGCTTGCGCTCTTTTTATTAGTTTAACATACAACTATTGCTTTACCAACATAAAAAGAAAAATAAATCTTACTATACAATTATTAAACCAAATCTTATTATTTGGAGCCTCCTCCACAAACAGTATACAATAAATCAAACCCTAATCTAAAATCAAAACAGGATCAAGAGCTAGGGTGTATAAAACGACTAATACAAAGGAAGAAAAAACCGAAAATACCAATATTTAGTGGGTATAAACCAATCCGGTGATAGTTAAAGTACATTATTTTAAAAACACACTACAATTAAAAATGTTAAGTACTCTACCGCCCGTTTTGCAAAATACCGACTCTCAAGTCATCTCGAGCTTTAATACATCACAAACGTATTTTGCCATCCAAATTCAATACTAAAGCAAAAGTTCAAGAATTATAAAACACAATTCAATGGTTTCACGAATTAAATAATAACGCAGATCATGAAAAAATTAATCCTTTAGCGACAATAAGTTTTGAGCACTACAGAAAATAAGTCTACTTAAGAAATAATTATAATAATTATATGAATAAATACGCCTTAATAACATGGCATCTAATAGATACTTAACCCTTAAATTAAAACATTTAACGTATTTATACTTTTCGAAACAGTATAAGACTCATATCTCGAACTGATAAGCTAGTTCAATGCACTTCCTTATTAAATGCAAGAAAAATGGGGAGAATAATGAAATAAAATATTACCATCCATCAATTATAAGAAATAAGTAACGAAATTTTGTAAGTTCAAGCAATGAGTTTGGAAATATAAAAATCTAACATAATCACTAAAAAAGTAGAAATGTACATAGGTTGACAGTTGAAATATATTACAGCAATCAATTATAAAGTGAAAAATCAATGTCCGATCGATTTCCCTGTTAAAATTAAGTTAACTTGTTAAGGACAATAATACAATCTATCTCGTTTTAAGCGTAAAGCCTAGTCAAAATAGCTAACTACATCACATAAATGTTTAAAAATCTGTAGAATACTAAGTTGAAGAAAACGATTAAATATAACACAAATTAAGATAGGGTATCATACAAGGTCAATAGAAGAATTTTTGAAGTCAGTAAATGAGTACAAAAGACATTCTTTATATACTGAGAAAGAGTTGGTAAAACCCGTATATAAAAAAAAAATCAAGCTTCTAAGAACATCTTACTGTATTCATTTTCTTTATTTTAGAAATTGATTTGATATGTGAGTTTGATGAAATAATTTTAGTTGAGTATAAGAAATAGTTTGACGGATATCTTAAATATGAAAAGTGTCATTTGATGAAAATCTTAAAGCGAGCAGAGGGAAAGTTAAGGAAAAGATTATTTGATAAGCCTAAAAGATTACCTTAAGGAATTTAAAGAATGTATAAGCAAAATAATTATTACTGAGATAGAACGAAATCCAATATATGGGGATTAAAAAAATAATAATAAAAATAATGTCAATAAACAATGAAGTATAAATATTAAGATCAAAATTAGTTTGTTAAAACAAGTGAGTACTAGAACTAAGGCTTATAATATTGACTTAAAAAAGCTTTTTATAAAGCCGAAACAAAATCATGGAGTATGACTTGTGTGTTTTACCGGCTTGACAATGATCTTAATGTTCGGTGTTTGTGTTTGCTAAATCCCTCAACGGAACAAGCTTAATATAAATCTTAAATTTAACATACTACAAAAATCTATATAAAAAAAAAATAAAAATATATACAGTGGGGAGCAAAAGTGAGTACATGTTTGCATATTACACATTTTGGAGCGAATGATGAAGAAAACAGTAAGGCAATTGGAAAAAATGTTTATACCTTTATTCCATATATAATTAACTATTCATA
Organism: Scaptomyza flava; assembly: GCA_030179655.1. NCBI lineage: Eukaryota > Metazoa > Arthropoda > Insecta > Diptera > Drosophilidae > Scaptomyza > Scaptomyza flava. The sequence continues at coordinate 76,558 of JARNME010000256.1, forward strand.
ACAAGAAAAAATCAACGAAAAGGTGCACAAAGAAGAAAAGCAAACATGAAAATAAAAACAACTCGTATGTACTCATTTATGCACCTTTGACATTTTCTATATATATGAAATAAAATTAAAACATACCCATAAGAAAAACGTAATCTGATAGTTTCTTAAAAAAGTACACCAACTTAAAAAATGTTCATTGGTTTATTAAAAAGTTATATATAATTAGCTCTTTAAAAGTAACAGAAGTCAGTGCAATAATCAAAACAGATATATGCAAATAAAGGTTAGAAACGTAAGTAGCGAATAAGTTGGGTGTGCGTTAGAAGGAGGGACAATAAATAAACATACCACCTGCATTTCATAGACGCTCGTGTATAGAATCGCATAAGGGAGCGTGTTTTAATATAATAATACAAGCAGGATCACTTTCCCCTGTAACACTTTCCCCCTCTAACACCTACTCTCTCTAATACTAACTATCTCTTTCTCCCTCTAACACTTTCCTCCTCTTACAACTTGCCCCTATAATATTTCAAACTAAATCTGCAAGTCTCAATACTCTTGTGTTGATCTTGTTGCTGCTGCGAAAATTCCCATCCCTTGCTTACATAACACTCACGAATGGTGTTGTTCTTGTTGTTGTTGGTTTTGCTTTTGATCATAACAATGCGGCCTACGAATGTACTGCCCTTTGACTAGCGTTCTTCAAACAAGCACAATATTGTCTCAATCCTTTTATTCTTTGATCACAGGTTTTCACAAATATTCATTGTTTATGTTTTGCCTGCAGGTGTGCAAGGCAACGCACGTCAAACAGCCGCCCTCTCGACTCTCTCTTATCTACTTATTCGTATCTAACACCTTCTCCCTCTAACACTTTCCCAATCTATCCTTTCCCCCTCTTACACCTTCTCCCTCTAACACTCCCCCTCTCACACCTTCTCCCTCTAACTCTTTATAATCTTAATGTACAAGTATCAATACTCTTGTTTAAAAACAATGTGTTGATCTTGCTGCTGCTGCTGCTGCGAAAGAAAATTCCCATCCTTGCACACATAACCCCCCACGAAGGATGTTGTTGTTGCTGTTGACAATAACAATGTACGTGTGCAGAGCAATGTATTTAAAACAGTAGCATACATGACTCTAACACTAATTGGTTGAATAGCAAAAACGGATCCAGCCATTATCACAACCATAAGGCTCAACGTATTGACATTGCTGCTGCTGCTGCTGCGTAAGAAAAGTTTCACCCCTTGTTCAAAGAGCCCCACGAAGGTTGTAGTTGTTGCTGCTGTTGGTGTTGCTTTCGATCATAACAACCTACGAATGTACTGCCCTTTGACCAGCGTACTTCAAAAAGCACAATCAAGCATGCACAAACTTGTGTCTAAGTCTTCCACCCTCTAACACTTTCTTGCACACCTTATCCTTCTAACACTATCCCCCTCTAACTCTTTCCTCCTCTAGCACCTTCTCCCTCTAACACTTTCCCCCTCTATCCTTTCCCCCTCTTACACCTTCTCCCTCTAACACTCCCCTCTTACACCTTTTCCTTCTTACTCTTTCTAATCTAAATGTACAAGTATCAATACTCTTGTTTAAAACAGTGTGTTGATCTTGCTGCTGCTGCCGCTGCGAAAGAAAATTCCCATCATTGCACGCATAACGCCCCACGAAGGTTGTAGTTGTTGTTGCTGATGGTGTTGCTTTTGATCATAACAATGCGGCCTACGAATGTACTGCCTTTTGACAAGCGTACTTCAAAAAAGCACAATCTTTTCTCAATCCTTTTATTCTTTGATCACTGGTTTTCACAATCATAAACATTCATTGTTAATGTTTCGCCTGCAGGTGTGCAAGACAACGCACGTCAACCAGGTGCCCTCTCGACTCTCTCTTATCTACTTATTCGTAGCTAAGAAACCTGCTCACAGTTGACTCTCTCTCTCTCTCTCTCTTATCTACTAGCTTGTAGCTAAGAAACCTGTGCATACTTGACTCTAGCATTTAATAGTTTCATAGGGAATGTACTTTGCTCACTGAACCTCACGGACGGTGATACCTATAACACATTAGCCAACTAATGTACTTGACCTTTGACTAGCGCACTTCAAGCATGCACAAACTTGTCTCTAAGTCTTCCTCCCTCTAACACTTTCTTGCACACAGTCTCTTTCTAACACTTTCCCCCTCTAACACATTTTAATCTTAATCAACAAGTATCAATACTCTTGCTTAGAAGCAATGTATTGATCCTGCCGTTGCTGCTGCTGCTGGTGCTGCGTTCGCAGAACCCCAGTACATCGAACAAGCGTTCGCTTTTCTCTATTATCTATCCTTTCTTCCTTTGCACACTGCTACTCATGATCATAAAAATTCATTTTTTGACGTGTGTTGCAGTTTTATAATGCCACGCACGTCAAAGAGGCGCCCTCTCGATTCCAGATCCTTTGATCACTACTACTCATGAACATAAACATTCATTCATGATTGCTTGCTTTCAGGTTAACAATGCAACGCACGTCAAACAGGCGCCCTCTCGACTCTCTCTTATCTATCCTTTCTTCCTGTGCACACTGCACCTCATGACCATAAACAGATTTACAATGCCACGCACGTCAAAGAGGCGCACAATTGACTCTAACACTAGTTAGGTAAATAGCCAAATCTGTTCCTCTGATCACCTGCTTGCAGGTGTATAATGCAACGCAGGTTTAACAGGCACGCACTTGACTCCAAATCCTTTGATCACTAATTCTCACAGACGCTGCTGGTAAAGTGGTGGCCTAGGAATGTTAATCCTTTGTTCTCCACCCTAGTCTTATCAAAGGAGGGATACGATCATGGGAAAAAGGGTCATAAATTATCATATTGTAGGGGTCAAAAAAGGGTCAAAAACAAGCGGGCGATAAAAGGGTCATTAAATTTAATGGGGTCATAAATTGTCGGCATCCCTTTGTGGTAGAACCCCCATTCACCTACTCATACATACATATATATAGCCATATATATCTTAAACTTATGCAGCAGCAATCAGCACTTTTGAGACATTCACATGCATTCCAAAATGGAATGACATAAAAAGTGTTTTATTACCGGGTCAACAACCGCATGATCGTCACGATATTATATCATGATGAACCAAATTTTCCTGGAGTTAAAAGAGATTCAGCTTTGGGAAGAGCTTACACTATTCATCTCAATAATACAGAATGTTTTTATTTAAGACTTTTATTACATTTTGTAAGGGGCCCAACTTCATTTTTAAATTTAAAAACCGTTAATGGTATAGCATACTCATCATTTCAATTGGCGTGTGAAGCTCTAGGATTACTAGAAGATGATAAGCAAGATGATAAGGAGTCAACTATAGCCGAAGCTGTCATATGTCAAAATCCTACAAAACTGGGAGAACTTTTTGAAATAATGTTAGTATTTTGTCAAATTTCAGATGCTCTTAAACTTTGGAATATTTATAAAGAGAGTTTCTCAGAAGATATTTTAAGAGCCTTTCATTTTTCACAAGACAGAAATATTGATGAAAGTATTGTGAATAATGTATTAAATAAATGTCTTATCTACATTGAAGATATTGTACTGTCTATTGGTGGTGAAACTTGACTTATTATGCACTTCCACTACCAATTAAATCCGAGGAAATGGTTCCAAATATTGACTATCATAGAGAAACAAATTATGAAAATTGCGATAATTTTGTTGTTAATAATGAGCTACTCCTTACTGCTGAGCAAAAACAAGTATACGAAAAGATACTACATAGCGTTGAAGCAGAAAAGGGAGAAATCTATTTTTTAGATGCACCTGGTGGAACAGGTAAAACGTATCTTTTAAATTTATTACTGGCAAAGGTACGGCAAAGAAAAAAAATTGCATTGGCCTTTGTTTCTTCCGGTATCGCAGCCACTTTACTAAATGGTGGTCGCTCAGCGCGTTCTACACTTAAGATTCCAATTAATTTGATTCATTTAGAAACACCACATTGCTCAATTTCAAAGCAATCTAATATTGCTGCTCTGCTCAAAGATTGCAAGCTTATTGTTTGGGATGAGTGTACTATGGGCCATAAAGGTGCTTTTGAAGCTGTAGATCGATCTTTGAAAGACATTCGAGATAGTGAATACTTAATGGGTGTTCTCTTAGCTGGTGATTTTCGACAAACTCTTCCAGTGATTCCCAGAGGAACAAGAGCAGATGAAATAATGCGAGCTTAAAGTCATCAATTTCGTGGCCCAAAATACAGAAAATTGCATTAACGAAAAATATACGAGTGCACTTAAAAGGTGATAGCATAGCTGGTGAATTTGCAGAAATGCTTCTTAAAATTGGAAATGGATTATATCCAACCCATGATGGCAAAATAACTTTGTCGAACCAATTATCTTTACTGGCAATGGTATAGGGGAAACGGTTTTTATACCGAGAATTTCATTAATACCTTCTAATTCTGAATTGCCAATTCAATTTAAAAGATTGCAATTTCCTATAAAAGTTTGCTTTGCCTTAACAATTAATAAATCACAGGGACAAACTCTTAAATTAGCCGGACTAGACTTAAGACACGATTGTTTTTCTCATGGCCAATTTTATGTAGCCTGCTCAGAGTCAGTTCACCAAAAATATTATTTTTATTAGCACCTGACGGAACAAGAACCAATATCTATATATATAAAAGAGTTTGTCCTGATGACAATGGAAGACCCACAACCTAAACGAAAAGAGCTAGAAGGCTGAAATTTTCACACAATTTTCCATGCAGGCAGTAAGTGAGCACAAGGGAATTTTAATTTGGACAACTCCTTCAAGTACCTCCCATACGATTTGGAGCACTTTTTATCCATTTTAAAAAACAAATTACAATTACAACAAGTACCCTTTCCACTACTGTCGCCTGATTGTCGCACAAGCTGAGGGTTTGATCGCGAGCGAGAATACAAAAACAAAACAAATGCGCAGTGAAGCCTTCGCGTCGCACTTCGCACAGTGCACATTTTTTTTTTTTTCAAATTTGTGTGCCTTTGACAATTGATTTACGACCCAAGTAGCGTTTGTTGTTGTTGTCAGTGTTGTTGTTGGGCCCGCACTGCTACTATTTGTTGGTGTCATTGATTTTAAAAAACAACAACAACATAACAAAACTTGGTGCGTCTAGAAAAATTTCCCACACCAGAATATGTTATGGGGTGGATTCGCCTACTTGCTGCTTATGTAACTTAGACAAAACGTCACACCCTAACATTATTGATATATTATTGATACACAATTTCGCACACTCCGCACACACTCTAAATTAAAGCTAAAGGCAATATACAATTCACTTAACTGCAGCCTCTTAGGTATGTTTTGCATTGATTCAGTGCGTGCGAAGAAGGTAGCGATACTACGCTCTTTGTTTGAGTTGCAGAGCGCGCGCATATAGCTATAATTGGTGATGGAGCCTGCCTTTTTAAAGCTCTTCTAAAAATATGAGTGCGCTATGTCATACTTATGGTACTGCATGTGAGCTTCAAACAACAGCAGAAATTTTGCTGTAGATTCCAAGTTTTTCAAAATGGAAATTTATTACAAGCATTTAGAAATAATATGCATCCTGTTAAAAGATTGTGTTATACCGGTCCATTTATGAATGGACATTTTGATGTTTATATTACTTTAGAGGAAGTATTAACTCAAGATTCTGATACGTCAAATGAATGTAAAACTGAAAATGTTAAAAATCCCGATAAAAGACTTAGTCGATTCACCGGCAAAACAGAAAAGAAAAGTAAAAAAACAACGTTCATTTGAAAAAATAGTGATATCAATAGGGTAAGCGCATAGAAGCATCAAAAAGATTTCAGGTTAATTATTCTGAAGCTCATTTAGTTGCAGTGAGAAGAGATAAGGCTAATAATCCTGAAGCTCATAGAGTAGCAGTGAGAAGACATCAGGCTAATAATCCTAATGCACGTCAACAAAGGCGTTTGAGTGCATGGAGTGTTAAAGCCATGTCTGGCTTAATATATGATTTTGAAATAGCTTACAAGTCAGATAATATTACTCAACTTGGTATTATGAATTTTATATGCAAGCATTATAATGCTTTAAAATGGAAAAATGACCCTTTGCGTATCTGTTGCAAGGCAGGAAAAGTTAAACTTTCACAAAATGAAAGTTTGCCTGATACACTTAAAAGCTTAATAATTGGTGGACATCTCAAGCATGATCATTTCATTGATCGTATAAGAAAGTATAACAGCTGCTTTCAAATCACTGCTTTTGGAAGTACAAAAACTATAAATGAAAGTTGGTCAACCTTTAAAGCCCAAGGAGAAGTGTATCACCTAATTGGTAGTGTCCGACCTTTGCCAAATGAAGAAATGCAGTTTCTTCAAATTTATTTTGTTGGTGAAAAATATTTGAAATGTTGATTGTAGCGTAGTAAAGGATCTTCAATGTATGTTTCATCAGCAAAATCGTTATGTTAAAGACCTAAAAATGGCTCTCAATAAAATACCAACAAGTACTACAGACTATAAACTGATTATACATGCTGATCGAACACCCGCTGGTGCACATTAAGGGCTTAACAATGCACCTTTATCAAAGGAAGTAGCTATAATTATTGTTGGTCAGCAATTTGAAAAGTGCTATATTATTATTGAAAGTCATGATAATAACTTACATCGTATACGTGAGGTGCATCGATCTTACGATGCCTTACAGCACCCTTTGCTATTTCCTTATAGCGAAGATGGCTATTCAGTGGATATACCACAATGGAATCCATTATTAAAAAAGGAGGAACCAAAAAAAAAAAGATATCTACTAATTTACTGTCGTTCCCTTTTTAGTCAGTTTTTGGTTGATATGTATATAAAATTGAAACAGAAAGGTTAAATTATATTCGCTACAATCAAGCGAACTCAGAGCAGATAGCCATATACATGCAATAGGCCAACAAGATGTTGTCGCAGCTCAACTTGGTCAAATGGTAATTTTACCATCTTCTTTTACAAGCTCTGCACGATATATGCATGAAAAGACTCAAGATGCTATGACCTATGTCCGCCATTATGGGCGACCAGATCTTTTCATAACATCCACATGCAATCCACAATGGAATGACATCAAAAGTGTTTTATTACCGGGTCAACACCGCATGATCGTCACGATATTATAGCTCGAGCCTTTCATTTAAAAGTTAAAGCTTTAATGTCACTATTGACAAAAGGTTCTTTGTTTGGAAGCGTGCAATGTTTCATGTACTCTGTGGAATGGCAAAAGCGGGGCTTTCCACATATACACATCCTACTTTGGTTAGAAAATAAAATAAGACCAGATAAAATCGATAAAATTATCTTTGCCGAAATACCAAACGCAGATGAGGATCTTTTGTTATATACATTGTTAAGTCAAATATGATTCATGGTCCTTGCGGTGCATTTAATAAAAAATCGCCATACATGAAAAATTGAAAATGAACCAAAAGGTTTCCTCGACTGTGACTGGAAAAGAAAGTAACCCTCTATATCGTAGAAGAGCGATAGAAGATGGTGGCAATGCAATTAATATAAATGGTTATTGCATAGATAATCGTTGGGTTGTGCCTAACAACTGTGTACTATTTAGAACATTTGAAGCTCACATAAATGTTGACTATTGTAGTTCTGTAAAGTCTATTAAATACATTTGTAAATATGTTAACACGGGCAGCGATCAAGCGTCATTTACTCTTGAAGACCAACGTAATGAAATTAATATGTACGAAAGTGGCCGTTATATAAGTAGCTCAGAAGCGGTATGGAGAATCTTTGCATTTCCCATACATGAACGTTTTCCGGCTATTACACACTTAGCTGTTCATTTAGAAAACCCCAATAATCCGCAACAATTACTTGACAGATTAAGCACTACACCCAAAACCACTTTGCTAGCCTTCTTTGAGCTATGCACACGCGAAGAGTTTGCAAGAACGCTTCTATATTGTGAAGTTCCATCGTATTTTACATGGAACAATAAAGATTTTCAAAGAAGAAACGAGGGCATGATGTACCAAATTTTCCTGGAGTTAAAAGAGATTCAGCTTTGGGAAGAGCTTACACTATTCATCTCAATAATACAGAATGTTTTTATTTAAGACTTTTATTGCATTTTGTAAGGGGCCCAACTTCAATTTTAAATTTAAAACCGTTAATGGTATAGCATACTCATCATTTCAATTGGCGTGTGAAGCTCTAGGATTACTAGAAGATGATAAGCACTGGGAGTCAACTACAGCCGAAGCTGTCATATGTCAAAATCCTACAAAACTGGGAGAACTTTTTGCAATAATGTAAGTATTTTGTCAAATTTCAGATGCTCTTAAACTTTGAAATATTTATAAAGAGAGTTTCTCAGAAGATATTTTAAGAGCCTTTCATTTTTCACAAGACAGAAATATTGATGAAAGTATTGCGAATAATCTCTTTATATAAAAGAGTTCGTCCGCGTTAAAATGGATCAGCCACAGCCTAAACGAAAAGAGCTAGAAGGCTGAAATTTTCACACAATTTTTTATGCAGGCAGTAAGTGAGCACTAAGAAGGGAATTTTTATTTGGACAACTCCTTCAAGTACCAAGTACCATACGATTTGGAGCACTTTTTACCCATTTTAAAAATCAAATTACAATTACAACAATTACCCATTCCACTACTGTCGCCTGATTGTCGCACAAGCTGAGGGTTTGATCGCGAGCGAGAATACAAAAACAAAACAAATGCGCAGTGACGCCTTCGCGTCGCACAAGCAAAGTCATAAAAAAAGGTTCGACACTTGCAAAAACGAAACGGATTTCTGCTTCTTAATGAATATGTGCATACACAATTAAGTGAACAATGCGCTTGAAAATAGTTTTCATAATTTTATGTACATGTATCACTTCGCACAGTATATATTCTTTTTTTTTCAAATTTGTGTGCCTTTGACAATTGATTTACGACCCAAGTAGCGTTTCCCACACCAGAATATGTTATGGGGGTGGATTTGCCTACTTGCTGCTTATATAACTTAGACAAAACTAACTAACATTATTAATATGTTATTGATATGCAATTGCGAACAAGCATAGGGCGTTCACATAAGTGCGCGTGTTGCTCTTAAGATAATAAATAATTACAACAATTACCCATTCCACTACAGTTGCCTGATTGTCCCACAAGCTGTGAGCTCGATCGCGAGCGAGAATACAGAAACAAAACAATGGGCAATGACGCCTTTGAGTGCCGCAAGCAAAGTGTCATAAAAAAAAGTTTCGTATACTTGCAAGAAGCGTTTGTTGTTGTTGTTGTTGGGCCCGCACTGCTACTTTTTGTTAGTGTCATTGATTTTAAAAAAACAACAACAACATAACAAAACTTGGTGCGTCTAGAAAAATTTCCCACACCAGAATATGTTTTGGGGGTGGATTCGCCTACTTGCTGCTTATATAACTTAGACAAAACGTAACACACTAACATTTATTGATATATTATTGATATACAATTTTGAATAAGCAAAGGGCGTTCACATAAGCGCGTGTGTTGCTCTTATGATAATCAGATAATTTGAAATCTCGCTCCGATCATGCGCCTTTGTTGTTGCTCATTTACGTTCACTCTCTATTTTATGTGCGCGCTTTGCATGTCAATCATAAAGTTTAATAACCCTAGCTCCTCCGCACACACACTAAATTAAAGCTAAAGGCAATATACAATTCACTTAACTGCAGCCTCTTAGATATGTTTTGCATTGATTCAGTGAGTGTGAAGAAGGTTGTAATAATATTGTAATAGTATTAAGTAAGCGATAGTATCATTAGCATAAGAACAACACATGTCTCTATCGATAGTTTTAATAATGATCGATGAAAGCGCATCGCTATGTAAGCGCTTCTTCTTGCTTAATCAACTCTTGTAACATACAGACGTGCACTGCAGAGAATTAATAAAATCTTAAAGAATAATAATCATCCGAATTATTACATGGTGTCAGAAGTTAAAATAATACAAAGTAAACTACAATAAACATGTCCGAACGCGTATTACCGGAGCTAGACTGCTCATTACTTATATATGAGTGGCCGAAATGGAAAGGTGCATTTCTTATGTACATGATGGCGTCCGGAAAAGACAACTTGTCGGAGGCGAAGAAAATTGCAACGTTTTTGTGGTTGGCTGGCCCTGGAATAACAGAGATATATAACACCATATATCCAAATGATGGAAGTGCGAGCAGTATGGTGGGAGCTGTGGCGGATGCAGATGCGGCAAATATGCGCACACTTGATGAAGTCATCAAGGCGATCGACGCACACGCAATGCCGCTGAAGAACATCACTATGGAAACCTTTAAATTTAACAACATTGTACAACAGGAAAACCAGCAAATCATAGATTTTGAAACGAATCTACGCAAACAAGCCAATTTTTGCAATTTTAAGTGCGAATGTGGAATTTCGTTTCAAAATAGAATGCTGCTGGATCGACTGATAATTGGAGTCTATGACAAGAAGCTGCAACTGAGACTACTGGATAACAAAAACAAAGGTCTGGATGAGGTTTTGCAAGAGTGCAAGGCCTTCGAAGCAACAACAAAGAACACGGAAATTCTAATGGAGAGTGGACATCAGCAAGCAAATGAGGGAGGAACAGTGGATATACAGCAGCGAAACTGGATAAGTAGCTTGCAACAACGCAGGTGCTACAACTGTGGAGCCCTGTTCAACAAGGGGCATATAAACGAATGCAAAGCGAAGGATGTAAAATGCTACAACTGTGGAAAGACGGGTCACTTTATTAAGTACTGCAAATCCAAAAAACAGGAGGAGGAAGGAAATGTAAACACAAAGTGGAATAAAGCAGGTACGAATAAAGTAAAGAAAGCAAAAGAAAACAATTCTAATAAAGATAATCACCTTAGTATAAGTCAGTGTGGATTCGGGAACAACAAGTGGAAAAAATCTCTAAAAATTAATGGAAAAAAATACACATTTAAAGTAGACACGGGTGCAGATGTTAATTGCATACCAATAGATTTAATTAAAAACATGAAGTTTGATGAGAAAAATGAAGTATTACCTATTTTTGATTATAATAATGCCAAAGTAATGAATTATGGTACAGTTTTGTTAAATTGCTTAGATATTAAGACAAACGTTATGCGTAAAATATCTTTTTTGGTTGTTGACAAAAATGTGAACCCATATTGGGCCTTGAAACTTCTGTCAAGCTTGGATTAATCAAACGTTTAAATATAGACACATTATCGATATTACCTGTGTCCAAAGATTCTTTTGTGGAAAAATTTAAAGTTTTATTTGAAGGATTAGGAAAGTTGCCGTGGAAACAATCAATTGTCTTAAAGAAAGAAATTGAACCTGTAATACATTATAGAAAAAGATTTCCCCAGAGTCTGTTAGAAGCATTAAAGAAGGAACTAAATGAAATGGAAAAGACGGTATCATATCGTCAGTGTCATACCAACCAATTGGGTAAATAACTTACAAATAGTAGAAAAATCAAACGGGAAATTAAGGTTATGTTTAGATCCTAAACCACTGAACAAAGCAATCAAGCGGGAACACTACTTAATACCCACTATAGAAGATTTTACTATACAAATGGTAGGGAAAAAGTTTTTCACAATCCTAGATTTGTCAAAAGGATTTTGGCAAATGGAACTGGACAAGAAAAGTTCAGAACTAACCACATTCATGACTCCATTTGGAAGGTACAAATTTAACAGAGTTCCATTTGGCATCAACAGCGCACCTGAAATGTTTCAAAGAAATATGGTACAAATATTTAGAGATATTCCAAATGTTATCGTGTATTTTGATGACATTGGAATCATGGGAAAGTCTTTGGAAGAACACGATGAAACACTAACTCAGGTACTAGAACGGGCAAAGATAAATGGCGTAAAATATAACAAAGAGAAAGTTCAATATAGACAAACACAAGTTGAATTTATGGGACATATGATATCAGAAGGTGAAATAAAACCACAGAGGAAACATTTAGAAGCAATCAGGAATATTAAAACCCCAGTCGACAAAGCAGGAGTTCTGAGAATTTTGGGTCTTTTCAAATATCTTGCTAAGTTTATCCCAGATTTATCAGCTAGATCAGCAAAATTAAGAGAATTAACAAAAAATGATACACAATTTATATGGGGAAAGGACCAGGAAATGAACTTAAAGACTTAACCAAAGTTATCCTTGAGGAGCCAGTGTTAGCGGTTTATGATAAAAAAAAGCCAGTGATAATACAGACTGACGCTTCTAAGGATGGTCTGGGATGCGTTCTGATGCAAGACGGTCGTCCTGTGAGTTTCGCATCTAGAACACTTTCAAAAAGTGAACAAAAATGTGCTCAAATAGAGAAAGAATTATTAGCAATAGTATTTGCCTGTGAAAGATTTCATTATTTTGTATATGGAAGAGAATTCTTAGTGGAAAGTGATCATAAGCCATTGGAAGTATTAGTGGAAAAAGATATAGATTCAGTGACAATGCGACTGCAACGTATGCTGTTATACCTCCTGAAATATCCAAACATGAAAGTACAGTATAGACCCGGAAAAGAAATGCTTATAGCTGATTGCCTTTCAAGGGCACAACTAGCAGAGGAAAATGAAATTAGGGAACTATCAAATGTAATCCACTCAATAACTCAAGCAGTATGTCTATCTGAATCAAATCTTAATGTTTATAAAAAAATATTAAAGGCAGATGAGAGTTACAGCAAAATTGTAGATTTTGTTGTAAGTGGTTGGCCGTCATACCATAAGCTAGACAAATTTTCTCAAATGTTCTACAAAATTAAAGACGAGCTTCATGTTGAGAATGGACTATAAATGAAAACGTGTAAATAATTGTTCCAAACGGATTACAATCACAAATAATGAAACAAGTACATAGTCCTCATTTAGGAATAGAGAAAACTTTAGCTCGAGCAAGAGAATGCTATTACTGGCCGAATATGAATACTCAAATTAAAGAATAGTGGAATCGTGCCGGGTATGTGAAAAGTTTAGAAGAAAAAACCAAAAAGAACCCTTAATTGAGGATGAAATGCCGGAATATCCATTTCATATGGTGGGCATAGATATTTTTGAATTAGAGGGAGAAGATTTTGTGTCAATATTTGACAATTACTCAAATTTTCTTATTGTTAAAAAATTAAAAAACAAATCTGTCAAACAAGTAACAACGGAACTGAAACAAGTATTTGATAGTCTAGGATACCCAACAAAATAAAAAGCGATAACAATCCGTTCAACTCATGTGAGTTTAGAACGTTTGCCAATGCTTATAATATATTGCTTCAGTTTTCCAGCCCACATTATCCACAAAGTAATGGATTGGCGGAAAAAGGGGTTGCGATAGCCAAAAACATTTTAAAACGCTGTACTGATAAAAAGGAGTTATACCAATACAACATTCTAGAATACAATAATACACCCATAGCTAGTATGCAAGCATCGCCTTGTGAGCTGTTCTTCGGGAGGAACTGCAAAACAAAGCTTCCAATTGCTAAATCTAGCTAACATCGTAACAATCTAGAAGAAAAGGAAATTAAGGCTAAGTTAGAAAAGAAACGATTAAAACAAAAACAATACTATGATCGTAACGCAAAAGTACTGAAGCCTTGTATACTGGGGGAAAAAATAATGTTTAGAAAAACAATTAATGAGTGGACTTACGGAATAGTAGAAAAAAAGTAAACGAGCGGTCATACATTATAAAAGATAGGAATAATAAGTACTTTAGAAGAAATAGAAAACTGATTAAAAAAACCCAAAATGAAGAAAAGAATGAGGATATATCGATGTACGATTATCAAAGTAATAATAATTATTCTAAATCAAGTGAAGAAAAAAATGTTTTACGTAATGATAACGGCATGGAAACGAATGTATCTCTTAATAATGATAATTGTGCTGAAGAAACTGAGATAATCAACAATGAAAATAACTGTGATGAAAACAATATCAATAATGAAACAATTGTTTCTCATCCTGTACAGAACATAGCAAGTAAGGGAAGCGATAATGAAATATGTATTAATTTAGAGGAGGAACTGGATAGGCAGTCTGAGTCGGAGACATCTGTTACATTTGAAACGGCAGATGAGGCCAGCTCAGATGAGGATCCATTACTCATTAATATAGTAATTATGAAACAGAAAACCCGAATCCACCTGATAAAAAAATTGTAAAAACAAGAAGTGGTAGAGAAATTAAGAAACCAAAAAATTCGAATAAAAACAAAGCGTGTAATAATATTGTAATAGTATTAAGTAAGCGATAGTATCATTAGCATAAGAACAACACATGTATCTATCGATAGTTTTAATAATGATCGATGAAAGCGCATCGCTATGTAAGCGCTTCTTTTTGCTTAATAAACTCTTGTAACATACAGACGTGCACTGCAGAGAATTAATAAAATCTTAAAGAATAATAATCATCCGAATTATTACAAAGGTAGCGATACTACGCTCTTTGTTTGACTTGCAGAGCGCGCGCTTAGATAAGAGAATTAGCCGAAATAGCCAACAACGAAGGCGCGATTTAAAATAATTTGTCATCTAGCGCCGAACATGAAGAGCGATGCGCGAGCGAATCTGAAAACAAGTAAGAAGGTTTTAGTCGAGAAATCCCGACTAAAAGATACCCTGAACCCGTGTATTGAATGACTTGCAGAAGTGAGTTTTTCTTGACTTTAACTTTAATTTAAAATATCTCCAGTGTTTCTTAACCGATTTGGATCAAATTTTCATGGAAGTTATAAAGTTATCCATAGTTTCAACTCCTAATTTTACATTTTCTAAATTCGCGATTTTTTCGTAATCGATTCCATATGTATATCGGAAACGAGAATAGTTATCGATAGTTTGAAATAAACTTGATCTGCCTGTGGATTAGGAGAAGTTATAATCCAAATTGGAAGTTTCTAGCATTTTTAGTCTTTGAGATTGACGCGTTTATACATACGGACGGACGGACGGACAGACTGACAGAAGGACATACGGTCATGGCTATATCGACTCGGCTGTTTATGCTGATCAAGAATATATATACTTTATATATGGGGTTGGAGATGCTTCTTTTTGCCTGTTACACACTTTTACACAAAACAAATATACCCATTCATGGTTTAGGGTATAAAAATTTTTATATTTTACGCATCGATTGCTTTCTAATATTTTGTAGCCACAGTAAGATAACAGAGAGAAGAACAAAGAAGAAGAAATATAACTGTTAATGGTACTCACTGCAAGCAGCATGCTCAGCTGATGCATGTCTGCATCACAAAGAGCGGCTTAAAGCTTGATCAGCGCGTGCGTCGCTCTTATGACTGCCGCTACATATAAAAAAATTTGAATGCAATCATGCGTCTTTGTTGTTATTTACGCTCTTTTGTTTATGCGCGCGCTCTGCATGTCAAACATAAATCTTAATATCCCTATCTCCTCCGCACTCACTAAGCTAAGCTTGCCATAACTAAGAGGCTGCAGTTAATGGAATGGCATTGCCTAATTTGCACCAACTATACCTAGCTCTTAAGTGCAAGCGTTGTATGTTAGAGCTCGGTGTCTGTTGCTTAGATGAATAACTGTAATGCTCTTTCCAACATTATGTTTTTACATACGATGGTAAGAGAATTGGTTATGCATTTTAGTTCATATTTAATGTGAACAAAGAAAGTTCATTTTCATTTCAGTGAGTTTTTTAATAATAATATTGTTTATATTAAGGATAATAATAACATCGAAAGTTACTTTTTGGATCAGTGAGTTTTTCAATATTCTGATTTTCGTATATCTATATCTATATATATATATAAACATTCCTTTAAAATACGTATATATATACACAGAGAAAAAAAATTAAGAACAAATGTTCTTAATTTTTCAGACTTTTCGTTCTTATTTTTTTGGTATTAAAATAAGAACAGCGTTCTTAAAACATGTTCTTAATTTTGATTTTGTTCTTAAATTATGAACATACGTTCTTGATTTAAGAACCTTATGTTTATATTGGTCCATTATAAGAACATTGGTTCTTAATTTGGTACAAATAGAACCAATTTCGTTCTATTTGTACCAAATTAAGAACACTGTTCATAAAATGTGAACGCATTTACCACCCGAAGCTGAGCCGAAGTTTCATTGCTTAACATTAAACTTAACTGCGAACGAGATTAGTTCGGCAACAGCGCAATAGCTAAGGCTTCCGCGTGGTAATCGAGAGGTCTCAGGTTCGAATCTCGGCAAAGGCATTGAAGTTTCATTATCGGTAAGAGTATACAAATGAATTTAATTTATATTTAAAATATTTCTCTAGCATATTAAAGCTATTAATTATTATTAACCATTAACAAAACAGCTATATACAGTACAATATTTAAATATCTCCCCCCAGAGCCGCAATACGTTAGATAACAATATTATAGTAGCTTATATTAGAATTACCCACCAATGAGTCTCAGATACTGAATTCTAAGTGTTAAAAAAATTAAATTTTTTTTCAAAAACAACAACTAATGCTATTTTAAATTCAAGCACCAATTGTTCTTAAATTAAGAACCAATGTAATCATATTAAGAACGGTTTCGAGAACATTTTGTTCGTGAATCAAGATTTGCGTTCTTAAAAAATCCGTTCTTAATTTAAGAAAATCGTTCTTATATCAAGAAAATCCGTGCATGGCTGGGTTTCATAAACGGATGTTCTTGATTTTGCACTAGCAAGAACGGATATTTTTTCACTGTGTATAAGTTAATTTAAAATACGTATTTTATGATAAGTTAAACAAAAATTTAAATATTTAAATAACAATCAACGTATTTAATTTCTTTAGTTGTTTTTTGCACACAAGAAAATTAAGTTGATTTTCGACTTAATAATTGAAGCAACATTATATATAGTTGTCTTCTATTTTGCATATTATATAATAGTTATATAGACGCTGCTTTAGTGCATTTAAAAATCAAATAAAACTAAGCAGTCTGAATATTCTATTAAAATAATATAAGTTGGTATATTCAACTTTATTGAATTCTATACTTTGTATAGACGCTGTAACGTTGTACAGTGAAGTCAATTTTTGACTTATTTTGAAGTATTTATTTATTAATAAAACTTACTTTAAATTAAGTTGTTAATTTGTTTTAAACAAATTAATAAGTCGTTTTTCGACTCAATAATTGAAGCAATTGAAGCAACATTATATATAGTTGTCTTCTATTTGCATATTATATAATAGTTATAAAGACGCTGCTTAAGTGCATTTAAAAATCAAATAAAACTAAGCAGTCTGAATATTCTATTAAAATAATATAAGTTGGTATATTCAACTTTATTGAATTCTATACTTTGTATAGACGCTGTAACGTTGTACAGTGAAGTCAATTTTTGACTTTTTTTGAAGTATTTATTTATTTATAAAACTTACCTTAAATTAAGTTGTTAATTTGTTTTGTTGTTATTTTTTTAAACAAAATTAATAAGTCGTTTTTCGACTCAATAATTGAAGCAATTGAAGCAACATTATATATAGTTGTCTTCTATTTTGCATAGTATATAATAGTTATAAAGACGCTGCTTTAGTGCATTTAAAAATCAAATAAAACTAAGCAGTCTGAATATTCTATTAAAATAATATAAGTTGGCATATTCAATTTTTTTGAATTTTATACTTTGTATAGACGCTGTAACGTTGTTCAGTGAAGTCAATTTTTGACTTTTTTTGAAGTATTTATTTATTTATAATACTAACTTAAAATTAAGTTGTTAATTTGTTTTGTTGTTTTTTTTTTTTAAACAAAAATAATAAGTCGATTTTAGATTAAATAATTGAAGCAACATTATATATAGTTGTCTTCTATTTGCATATTATATAATAGTTATAAAGACGCTGCTTTAGTGCATTTAAAAATCAAATAAAACTAAGCAGCCTGAATATTCTATTAAAATAATATAAGTTGGTATATTAACTTTATTGAATTCTATACTTTGTATAGACCCTGTAACGTTGTTCAGTGAAGTCAATTTTTGACTTTTTTTGAAGTATTTATTTATTTATAATACTTACTTAAAATTAAGTTGTTAATTTGTTTTGTTGTTTTTTTTTTAAACAAAAATATAAGTCGATTTTAGACTTAATAATTGAAGCAACATTATATATAGTTGTCTTCTATTTTGCATATTATAATAGTTATAGAGACGCTGCTTAAGTGCATTTAAAAATCAAATAAAACTAAGCAGTCTGAATATTCTTTTAAAATAATATAAGTTGGCATATGCAATTTATTGAACTCTATACTTTGTATAGACGCTGTAACGTTGTTCAGTGAAGTCAATTTTTGACTTATTTTGAAGTATTTATTTATTTATAATACTTACTTTAAATTAAGTTGTTAATTTGTTTTGTTGTTTTTAAAAAAAAAAAAAATACTACGTCGAGTTTAGACTTAATAATTGAAGCAATTGAAGCAACATTAGATATAGTTTTTTTCTATTTTGCATATTATATAATAGTTATAAAGACGCTGCTTAAGTGCATTTAAAAATCAAATAAAACTAAGCAGTCTGAATATTCTATTAAAATAATATAAGTTGGCATATTCAATTTTATTGAATTTTATACTTACCTATAGACACTGTAACGTTGTAACAATCGTTTTACAGTGAAGTCAATTGTCTCACAGCCAAATTAAAAGATGTCTATTGAAACTTTAGATATAAGTGGTGTTTTGGTGCCGCATTCAGTTGTTCGCATATTTGGTGATGGAGCCTGCCTTTTTAGATCTATTTCCTACCTTTTATAAGGTAGGCAAGGCTTCCATGGCACCATACGCCAACATCTTGTAACCCATAACGTTACCAACTGGGAAACTTTTGCTTGCTTCAGCATGAACATAAATGGAGAGTGTTATAGCTCTTCTGAACAATATGAGTGCACTATGTCAAATTCATATACTTATGGTACTGCATGTGAGCTTCAAGCAGCAGCAGAAATTTATGCTGTAAATTTTCAAGTTTTTCTAAATGGAAACTTATATCTATCATTAGGAAATGATATGCATCCTGTGAAAAAATTGCGTTTTACCGGCGAATTAATGAATGGACATTTTGATGTTTATATTCCTTTAGAGGAAGTATTAACTCAAGATACCGATACGTCAAGTGAATGTATAACTGAAAATGTTAAAACGCCTGTTAAAAGAAGTAGGCGATTTACCGACAAAACAAAAAAAAAGGCTAAAACACACAGTTTTGAAAAAAATCGTGATATTAATAGGGGTAAGCGCATAGAAGCATCAAAAAGATATCGTGTTAATAATCCTGATGTTTATAGAGATATAATGAGAAGACATCGTGCTAATAATTCTGAAGCTCATAGAGTAGCAGTGAGAAGATATCAGGCTAATAATCCTGATGCACGTCAAGAAAGGCGTTTGCGTGTATGGAGTGTTAAAGCCATGTCTGGCTTAAACTATGATTTTGAAATAGCTTACAAGTCAGATAAAATAACTCAACTTGTATGAATTTGATATGCAAACATTGTAATGCTTTTAAATGGAAAAATGAGCCTTTGGGTATCTGTTGCGAGGCAGGAAAAGTTAAACTTTCACAAAATGAAAGTTTGCCTGATCCACTTAAAAGCTTAATAATTGGTGGACATCCCAAGCATGATCATTTCATTGATCGTATAAGAAAGTATAACAGCTGCTTTCAAATGACTTCTTTTGGAAGTACAAAAATTATAAATGAAAGGTGGTCAACCTTTAAAGCCCAAGGAGAAGTGTATCACCTAATTGGTAGTGTCCAACCTTTGCCAAATGAAGAAATGCAGTTTCTTCAAATTTATTTTGTCGGTGATGATGAAAAGGAAGCTCAACTACGTTGCAGAAATATTTCAAATGTTGATTGTAGCGTAGTAAAGGATCTTCAATGTATGTTTCATCAGCATAATCGTTATGTAAAAGATCTAAAAATGGCTCTCAATAAAATACCAAGAAGTACTAAAGACTATAAATTGATTATACATGCTGATCGAACACCCGCTGGTGCTCACAAAGGGCTTTACAATGCACCTCAATCAAGTGAAGTAGCTTTAGTTATTGTTGGTCAGCAATTTGAAAAGCGCGATATTATTATAGAAAGCCATAATAATAAATTACATCGTATAAGTGAGGTGCATCGATCATACGATGCCTTACAGTACCCTTTGCTATTTCCTTATGGCGAAGATGGCTATTCAGTGGATATACCACAATGGAATCCATTATTAAAAAAGGAGGAACAAAAAAAAACGATATCTGCGTTAAGCTTTTACAGCTATAAAATAATGATTCGTCAATCTGAGATAAATCATTTAATTTATTGTCGTTCCCTTTTTAGTCAGTTTTTGGTTGATATGTATGCTAAAATTGAAACAGAAAGGTTAAATTATATTCGCTACAATCAAGCGAAACTCAAAGCAGATAGCTATATACATCTACAAGATGCAATAGGCCAACAAGATGTTGTCGCAGCTCAACTTGGTCAGATGGTAATTTTACCTTCTTCTTTTACAAGCTCTGCACGATATATGCATGAAAAGACTCAAGATGCTATGACATATGTTCGCCATTATGGGCGACCAGATCTTTTCATAACATTCACATGCAATCCACAATGGAATGACATCAAAAGTGTTTTATTACCGGGTCAAAAACCGGATGATCGTCACGATATTATAGCTCGAGTTTTTCATTTAAAAGTTAAAGCTTTAATGTCTCTATTAACAAAAGGTTCTTTGTTTGGAAGCGCTCAATGTTTCATGTACTCTGTGGAATGGCAAAAGCGGGGCTTACCACATATACATATTCTACTTTGGTTAGAAAATAAATAAGACCTGATAAAATCGATAAGATTATTTGTGCCGAAATACCAAACGCAGATGAGGATCCATTGTTATTTAACATTGTTAAATCAAATATGATTCATGGTCCTTGCGGTGCATTTAACAATAAGTCGCCATGCATGAGAGATGGAAAATTTACCAAAAGGTTTCCTCGACAATTTCTTAAAGAAACTGTGACTGGAAAAGATAGTTACCCTCTATATCGTAGAAGAGCGATAGAAGATGGTGGCAATGCAATTAATATAAATGGTAATTGCATAGATAATCGTTGGGTTGTGCCTTACAATTGTGTACTATTGAGAACATTTGAAGCTCATATAAATGTTGAGTATTGTAGTTCTGTAAAGTCTATTAAATACATCTGTAAATATGTTAACAAGGGCAGTGATCAAGCATCATTTACTCTTGAAGACCAACGCAATGAAATTAATATGTACGAAAGTGGCCGGTATATAAGTAGCTCAGAAGCAGTATGGAGAATCCTTGCATTTCCCATACATGAACGTTATCCGGCTATTACTCACTAAGCTGTTCATTTAGAAAATGGTCAACGGATATATTTTAACCCCAATAATCCGCAACAATTACTTGACAGATTAAGCACTACACCCAAACCACTTTGCTAGCCTTCTTTGAGCTCTGCACACGTGATGAGTTTGCAAGAACGCTTCTATATTGTGAAGTTCCATCGTATTTTACATGGAACAATAAAGAATTTCAAAGAAGAAAACGAGGGCATGATGTGCCAAATTTTCCTGGAGTTAAAAGAGATTCAGCTTTGGGAAGAGTTTACACTATTCATCCCAATAATACTGAATGTTTTATTTAAGACTTTTATTACATTTTGTAAGGGGCCCAACTTCATTTTAAGTTTAAAAACCGTTAATGGTGTAGCATACTCATCATTTCAATTGGCGTGTGAAGCTCTAGGATTACTAGAAGATGATAAGCACTGGGAGTCAACTACAGCCGAAGCTGTCATATGTCAAAATCCTACAAAACTGGGAGAACTTTTTGCAATAATGTTAGTATTTTGTCAAATTTCAGATGCTCTTAAACTTTGGAATATTTATAAAGAGAGTTTCTCAGAAGATATTTTAAAAGCCTTTAATTTTTCACAAGACAGATATATTGATGAAAGTATTGTGAATAATGTTTTAAATAAATGTCTTATTTACATTGAAGATATAGTTCTGTCTATTGGTGGTCAAAACTTGACTTATTATGGACTTCCATTACCAATCAGAACCGAGGAAATTGTTCAAAATATTGAATATCATAGAGAAACAAATTACGATAATTGCGATAATTTTGTTGTTAATAATGAGCTACTCCTCACTGCTGAGCAAAAACAAGTATACGAGAAGATACTAAATAGCGTTGAAGCAGAAAAAGGAGAAATCTATTTTTTAGATGCACCTGGTGGAACAGGTAAAACGTATCTTTTAAATTTATTATTGGCATAGGTACGGCAAAGTAAAAACATTGCATTGGCCGTTGCCTCTTCCGGTATTGCAGCCACTTTACAAATGGTGGTCGCACAGCGCATTCTACACTTAAGATTCCATTTAATTTGATTCATTTAGAAACACCACAATGCTCAATTTCAAAGCAATCTAATATTGCTGCTGTGCTCAGAGATTGCAAGCTTATTGTTTGGGATGAGTGTACTATGGCTCATAAAGGTGCTTTTGAAGCTGTAGATCGATCTTTGAAAGACATTCGAGATAGTGAATACTTAATGGGTGTTCTCTTAGATGGTGATTTTCGACAAACTCTTCCAGTGATCCCCAGGGGAAAAAGAGCAGATGAAATAAATGCGTGCTTAAAGTCTTCAATTTTGTGGCCCAAAATTCAGAAACTTGCATTAACGAAAAATATGCGAGTGCACTTAAAAGGTGATAGCATAGCTGGTTAATTTGCAGAAATGCTTCTTAAAATAGGAAATGGATTATTTCCAGCTCATGAAGGCAAAATAACTTTACCATCAACTTTGTATCATGTTGTGAAAAGTATTGAAGAGCTAACTCTAAAAATATTTCCGGATATTACAAATATCTCTGAAAAATCACTCGAATGGTTTTCAGAACGTGCTATTTTGACTGCGAGAAATGACAATGCATTGGAAATAAACGAGTTTTTATTAAAATCATTTCAAAGTGAAGAAATGACACATAACTCTATGATTCTGTGACTGAAGTCGAAGATGCAGTTCATTACCCCGTCGAGTTTCTTAATTCATTAAATCCGGCTGGCCTGCCACATCATAAATTAACTTTAAAGATTGGTTTACCTGTAATGTTGATCCGCAACTTGAAACCGCCAAAACTATGCAATGGTACAAGATTGCAAATTAAAGTCCTTCATAAGAATGTTGTCGAAGCAATGGTCTTTACTGGCAGTCGTATAGGGGGAAACGGTTTTATACCGAGAATTCCATTAATACCTTCTGACTCTGAATTGCCATTTCAATTTAAAAGATTGCAATTTCCTTTAAAAGTTTGTTTTGCCCTAACAATCAATAAATCACAGGGACAAACTCTCAAATAGCCGGACTAGACTTTAGACACGATTGCTTCTCTCATGGCCAATTTTATGTAGCCTGCTCAAGAGTCAGTTCACCAAAAAGTTTATTTGTATTAGCACCTGACGGAAAAACAACCAATGTCGTTTATCAAGAAGCTCTTAACAGTTGTTAATAATTGCAAATTAAATTCAACAAGTGGATAAGGCCTACTGGGGAAACCACAATAAAAAATTACGCACCTGATTCTCTACCTCAATGGTGGCGTGGAAAAGAGAATATTAAATACTTTGCTTTAATTTGTTGTTAAATATTTTCTAATTTATTTCTATATTCTATTGCTAAAATTTATATAATCTATCCGCGCAGCGAAGTAAGCGGGCCACTTACTAGTGTATTAAATAAATGTCTTATTTACATTGAAGATATTGTACTGTCTATTGGTGGTCAAAACTTGACTTAGTATGGACTTCCACTACCAATTAGATCCGAGGAAATTGTTCCAAATATTGAATATCATAGAGAATCAAATTATGAAAATTGCGATAATTTTGTTGTTAATAATGAGCTACTCCTTACTGCTGAGCAAAAACAAGTATACGAAAAGATACTACATAGCGTTGAAGCAGAAAAGGGAGAAATCTATTTTTAGATGCACCTGGTGGAACAGGTAAAACGTATCTTTTAAATTTATTACTGGCAAAGGTACGGCAAAGAAAGAAATTGCATTGGCCTTTGCTTCTTCCGGTATCGCAGCCACTTTACTTATTGGTGGTCGCTCAGCGCGTTCTACACTTAAGATTCCAATTAATTTGATTCATTTAGAAACACCACATTGCTCAATTTCAAAGCAATCTAATATTGCTGCTCTGCTCAAAGATTGCAAGCTTATTGTTTGGGATGAGTGTACTATGGGCCATAAAGGTGCTTTTGAAGCTGTAGATCGATCTTTGAAAGACATTCGAGATAGTGAATACTTAATGGGTGGCATAACTGTTCTCTTAGCTGGTGATTTTCGACAAACTCTTCCAGTGATTCCCAGAGGAACAAGAGCAGAAGAAATAAATGCGAGCTTAAAGTCATCAATTTCGTGGCCCAAAATACAGAAAATTGCATTAACGAAAAATATGCGAGTGCACTTAAAAGGTGATAGCATAGCTGGTGAATTTGCAGAAATGCTTCTTAAAATTGGAAATGGATTATTTCCAACCCATGATGGCAAAATAACTTTGTCGAACCAATTATCTTTACTGGCAATGGTATAGGGGAAACGGTTTTTATACCGAGAATTTCATTAATACCTTCTAATTCTGAATTGCCAATTCAATTTAAAAGATTGCAATTTCCTATAAAAGTTTGCTTTGCCTTAACAATTAACAAATCACAGGGACAAACTCTTAAATTAGCCGGACTAGACTTAAGACACGATTGTTTTTCTCATGGCCAATTTTATGTAGCCTGCTCAAGAGTCAGTTCACCAAAAATATTATTTTATTAGCACCTGACGGAAAAAGAACCAATATCTATATATATAAAAGAGTTTGTCCTGATGACAATGGAAGACCCACAACCTAAACGAAAAGAGCTAGAAGGCTGAAATTTTCACATAATTTTCCATGCAGGCAGTAAGTGAGCACAAGGGAATTTTAATTTGGACAACTCCTTCAAGTACCTCCCATACGATTTGGAGCACTTTTTACCCATTTTAAAAAACAAATTACAATTACAACAAGTACCCTTTACACTACTGTCGCCCGATTGTCGCACAAGCTGAGGGTTTGATCGCGAGCGAGAATACAAAAACAAAACAAATGCGCAGTGAAGCCTTCGCGTCGCACTTCGCACAGTGCACATTTTTTTTTTTTATTTAAATTTGTGTGCCTTTGACAATTGATTTACGACCCAAGTAGCGTTTGTTGTTGTTGTAAGTGTTGTTGTTGGGCCCGCACTGCTACTATTTGTTGGTGTCATTGATTTTAAAAAACAACAACAACATAACAAAACTTGGTGCGTCTAGAAAAATTTCCCACACCAGAATATGTTATGGGGTGGATTCGCCTACTTGCTGCTTATGTAACTTAGACAAAACGTCACACCCTAACATTATTGATATATTATTGATACACAATTTCGCACACTCCGCACACACTCTAAATTAAAGCTAAAGGCAATATACAATTCACTTAACTGCAGCCTCTTAGATATGTTTTGCATTGATTCAGTGCGTGCGAAGAAGGTAGCGATACTACGCTCTTTTCTTGAGTTGCA
Source organism: Scaptomyza flava (assembly GCA_030179655.1). Classification (NCBI taxonomy): domain Eukaryota; kingdom Metazoa; phylum Arthropoda; class Insecta; order Diptera; family Drosophilidae; genus Scaptomyza; species Scaptomyza flava. Next base: position 102,280 of record JARNME010000256.1, read on the forward strand.
GAGCGCGCGCATATAGCTATAATTGGTGATGGAGCCTGCCTTTTTAAAGCTCTTCTAAAAATATGAGTGCGCTATGTCATACTTATGGTACTGCATGTGAGCTTCAAGCAGCAGCAGAAATTTTTTCCAAGTTTTCAAAATGGAAATTTATTACAAGCATTTGGAAATAATATGCATCCTGTTAAAAGATTGTGTTATACCGGTCCATTTATGAATGGACATTTGATGTTTATATTACTTTAGAGGAAGTATTAATTCAAGATCCTGATACGTCAAATGAATGTAAAACTGAAAATGTTAAAAATCCCGATAAAAAACTTAGTCGATTTACCGGCAAAACAAAAAAGAAAAGTAAAAAACAAACGTTCATTTGAAAAAAATAGTGATATCAATAGGGGTAAGCGCATAGAAGCATCAAAAAGATTTCAGGTTAATAATTCTGAAGCTCATTTATTTGCAGTGAGAAGAGATAAGGCTAATAATCCTGAAGCTCATAGAGTAGCAGTGAGAAGACATCAGGCTAATAATCCTAATGCACGTCAAGAAAGGCGTTTGAGTGCATGGAGTGTTAAAGCCATGTCTGGCTTAAACTATGATTTTGAAATAGCTTACAAGTCAGATAAAATTACTCAACTTGGTATTATGAATTTTATATGCAAACATTGTAATGCTTTTAAATGGAAAAATGACCCTTTGCGTATCTGTTGCAAGGCAGGAAAGTTAAACTTTCACAAAATGAAAGTTTGCCTGATACACTTAAAAGCTTAATAATTGGTGGACATCTCAAGCATGATCATTTCATTGATCGCATAAGAAAGTATAACAGCTGCTTTCAAATCACTGCTTTTGGAAGTACAAAAACTATAAATGAAAGTTGGTCAACCTTTAAAGCCCAAGGAGAAGTGTATCACCTAATTGGTAGTGTCCGACCTTTGCCAAATGAAGAAATGCAGTTTCTTCAAATTTATTTTGTTGGTGAAAAATATTTCAAATGTTGATTGTAGCGTAGTAAAGGATCTTCAATGTATGTTTCATCAGCAAAATCGTTATGTTAAAGATCTAAAAATGGCTCTCAATAAAATACCAACAAGTACTACAGACTATAAACTGATTATACATGCTGATCGAACACCCGCTGGGCTTAACAATGCACCTTTATCAAAGGAAGTAGCTATAATTATTGTTGGTCAGCAATTTGAAAAGCGCGATATTATTATTGAAAGCCATAATAATAAATTACATCGTATAAGTGAGGTGCATCGATCTTACGATGCCTTACAGTACCCTTTGCTATTTCCTTATGGCGAAGATGGCTATTCAGTGGATATACCACAATGGAATCCATTATTAAAAAGGAGGAACCAAAAAAAAAAAATATCTACGTTAGCTTTTACAGCTATAAAATAATGATAATCTGAGATAAATCATTTAATTTATTGTCGTTCCCTTTTTAGTCAGTTTTTGGTTGATATGTATGCTAAAATTGAAACAGAAAGGTTAAATTATATTCGCTACAATCAAGCGAAACTCAAAGCAGATAGCTATATACATCTACAAGATGCAATAGGCCAACAAGATGTTGTCGCAGCTCAACTTGGTCAGATGGTAATTTTACCTTCTTCTTTTACAAGCTCTGCACGATATATGCATGAAAAGACTCAAGATGCTATGACATATGTTCGCCATTATGGGCGACCAGATCTTTTCATAACATTCACATGCAATCCACAATGGAATGACATCAATAGTGTTTTATTACCGGGTCAAAAACCGGATGATCGTCACGATATATAGCTCGAGTTTTTCATTTAAAAGTTAAAGCTTTAATGTCTCTATTAACAAAAGGTTCTTTGTTTGGAAGCGTTCAATGTTTCATGTACTCTGTGGAATGGCAAAAGCGGGGCTTACCACATATACATATTCTACTTTGGTTAGAAAATAAAATAAGACCTGATAAAATCGATAAGATTATTTGTGCCGAAATACCAAACGCAGATGAGGATCCATTGTTATTTAACATTGTTAAATCAATATGATTCATGGTCCTTGCGGTGCATTTAACAATAAGTCGCCATGCATGAGAGATGGAAAATTTACCAAAAGGTTTCCTCGACAATTTCTTAAAGAAACTGTGACTGGAAAAGATAGTTACCCTCTATATCGTAGAAGAGCGATAGAAGATGGTGGCAATGCAATTAATATAAATGGTAATTGCATAGATAATCGTTGGGTTGTGCCTTACAATTGTGTACTATTGAGAACATTTGAAGCTCATATAAATGTTGAGTATTGTAGTTCTGTAAAGTCTATTAAATACATTTGTAAAAATGTTAACACGGGCAGCGATCAAGCGTCATTTACTCTTGAAGACCAACGTAATGAAATTAATATGTACGAAAGTGGCCGTTATATAAGTAGCTCAGAAGCGGTATGGAGAATCCTTACATTTCCCATACATGAACGTTTTCCGGCTATTACACACTTAGCTGTTCATTTAGAAAACTCCAATAATCCGCAACAATTACTTGACAGATTAAGCACTACACCCAAAACCACTTTGCTAGCCTTCTTTGAGCTATGCACACGCGAAGAGTTTGCAAGAACGCTTCTATATTGTGAAGTTCCATCGTATTTTACATGGAACAATAAAGATTTTCAAAGAAGAAAACGAGGGCATGATGTACCAAATTTTCCTGGAGTTAAAAGAGATTCAGCTTTGGGAAGAGCTTACACTATTCATCTCAATAACACAGAATGTTTTTATTTAAGACTTTTATTACATTTTGTAAGGGGCCCAACTTCATTTTTAAATTTAAAAACCGTTAATGGTATAGCATACTCATCATTTTAATTGGCGTGTGAAGCTCTAGGATTACTAGAAGATGATAAGCACTGGGAGTCAACTACAGCCGAAGCTGTCATATGTCAAAATCCTACAAAACTGGGAGAACTTTTTGCAATAATGTTAGTATTTTGTCAAATTTCAGATGCTCTTAAACTTTGGAATACTTATAAAGAGAGTTTCTCAGAAGATATTTTAAGAGCCTTTCATTTTTCACAAGACAGAAATATTGATGAAAGTATTGTGAATAATGTATTAATAAATGTCTTATTTACATTGAAGATATTGTACTGTCTATTGGTGGTGAAAACTTGACTTATTATGGACTTCCACTACCAATTAGATCCGAGGAAATGGTTCCAAATATTGAATATCATAGAGAATCAAATTATGAAAATTGCGATAATTTTGTTGTTAATAATGAGCTACTCCTTACTGCTGAGCAAAAACAAGTATACGAAAAGATACTACATAGCGTTGAAGCAGAAAAGGGAGAAATCTATTTTTTAGATGCACCTGGTGGAACAGGTAAAACGTATCTTTTAAATTTATTACTGGCAAAGGTACGGCAAAGCAAAAAATTGCATTGGCCTTTGCTTCTTCCGGTATCGCAGCCACTTTACTAATTGGTGGTCGCTCAGCGCGTTCTACACTTAAGATTCCAATTAATTTGATTCATTTAGAAACACCACATTGCTCAATTTCAAAGCAATCTAATATTGCTGCTCTGCTCAAAGATTGCAAGCTTATTGTTTGGGATGAGTGTACTATGGGCCATAAAGGTGCTTTTGAAGCTGTAGATCGATCTTTGAAAGACATTCGAGATAGTGAATACTTAATGGGTGGCATAACTGTTCTCTTAGCTGGTGATTTTCGACAAACTCTTCCAGTGATTCCCAGAGGAACAAGAGCAGATGAAATAAATGCGAGCTTAAAGTCATCATTTCGTGGCCCAAAATACAGAAAATTGCATTAACGAAAAATATGCGAGTGCACTTAAAAGGTGATAGCATAGCTGGTGAATTTGCAGAAATGCTTCTTAAAATAGGAAATGGATTATTTCCAACCCATGATGGCAAAATAACTTTGTCGAACCAATTATCTTTACTGGCAATGGTATAGGGGAACGGTTTTTATACCGAGAATTTCATTAATACCTTCTAATTCTGAATTGCCAATTCAATTTAAAAGATTGCAATTTCCTATAAAAGTTTGCTTTGCCTTAACAATTAACAAATCACAGGAACAAACTCTTAAATTAGCCGGACTAGACTTAAGACACGATTGTTTTTCTCATGGCCAATTTTATGTAGCCTGCTCAAGAGTCAGTTCACCAAAAATATTATTTTTATTAGCACCTGACGGAAAAAGAACCAATATCTATATATATAAAAGAGTTTGTCCTGATGACAATGGAAGACCCACAACCTAAACGAAAGAGCTAGAAGGCTGAAATTTTCACATAATTTTCCATGCAGGCAGTAAGTGAGCACAAGGGAATTTTAATTTGGACACTCCTTCAGTACCTCCCATACGATTTGGAGCACTTTTTACCCATTTTAAAAAACAAATTACAATTACAACAAGTACCCTTTCCACTACTGTCGCCTGATTGTCGCACAAGCTGAGGGTTTGATCGCGAGCGAGAATACAAAAACAAAACAAATGCGCAGTGACGCCTTCGCGTCGCACTTCGCACAGTGCACATTTTTTTTTTTTTTTCAAATTTGTGTGCCTTTGACAATTGATTTACGACCCAAGTAGCGTTTGTTGTTGTTGTCAGTGTTGTTGTTGGGCCCGCACTGGTACTATTTGTTGGTGTCATTGATTTTAAAAAACAACAACATAACAAACTTGGTGCGTCTAGAAAAATTTCCCACACCAGAATATGTTATGGGGTGGATTCGCCTACTTGCTGCTTATGTAACTTAGACAAAACGTCACACCCTAACATTATTGATATATTATTGATATACAATTTCGCACACTCCGCACACACTCTAAATTAAAGCTAAAGGCAATATACAATTCACTTAACTGCAGCCTCTTAGATATGTTTTGCATTGATTCAGTGCGTGCGAAGAAGGTAGCGATACTACGCTCTTTGTTTGAGTTGCAGAGCGCGCGCATATAGCTATAATTGGTGATGGAGCCTGCCTTTTTAAAGCTCTTCTAAAAATATGAGTGCGCTATGTCATACTTATGGTACTGCATGTGAGCTTCAAGCAGCAGCAGAAATTTTTTCCAAGTTTTCAAAATGGAAATTTATTACAAGCATTTGGAAATAATATGCATCCTGTTAAAAGATTGTGTTATACCGGTCCATTTATGAATGGACATTTTGATGTTTATATTACTTTAGAGGAAGTATTAACTCAAGATTCTGATACGTCAAATGAATGTAAAACTGAAAATGTTAAAAATCCCGATAAAAGACTTAGTCGATTCACACGCAAAACAGAAAAAAAAAGTAAAAAAACAAACGTTCATTTGAAAAAAATAGTGATATCAATAGGGGTAAGCGCATAGAAGCATCAAAAAGATTTCAGGTTAATAATTCTGAAGCTCATTTATTTGCAGTGAGAAGAGATAAGGTTAATAATCCTGAAGCTCATAGAGTAGCAGTGAGAAGACATTAGGCTAATAATCCTAATGCACGTCAAGAAAGGCGTTTGAGTGCATGGAGTGTTAAAGCCATGTCTGGCTTAAACTATGATTTTGAAATAGCTTACAAGTCAGATAAAATTACTCAACTTGGTATTATGAATTTTATATGCAAACATTGTAATGCTTTTAAATGGAAAAATGACCCTTTGCGTATCTGTTGCAAGGCAGGAAAAGTTAAACTTTCACAAAATGAAAGTTTGCCTGATACACTTAAAGCTTAATAATTGGTGGACATCTCAAGCATGATCATTTCATTGATCGTATAAGAAAGTATAACAGCTGCTTTCAAAACACTGCTTTTGGAAGTACAAAAACTATAAATGAAAGTTGGTCAACCTTTAAAGCCCAAGGAGAAGTGTATCACCTGATTGGTAGTGTCCGACCTTTGCCAAATGAAGAAATGCAGTTTCTTCAAATTTATTTTGTTGGTGAAAAATATTTCAAATGTTGATTGTAGCGTAGTTAAGGATCTTCAATGTATGTTTCATCAGCAAAATCGTTATGTTAAAGATCTAAAAATGGCTCTCAATAAAATACCAACAAGTACTACGACTATAAACTGATTATACATGCTGATCGAACACCCGCTGGCTTAACAATGCACCTTTATCAAAGGAAGTAGCTATAATTATTGTTGGTCAGCAATTTGAAAGCGCAATATTATTATTGAAAGTCATAATAATAAATTACATCGTATAAGTGAGGTGCATCGATCTTACGATGCCTTACAGTACCCTTTGCTATTTCCTTATGGCGAAGATGGCTATTCAGTGGATATACCACAATGAATCCATTATTAAAAAGGAGGAACCAAAAAAAAAAAAATATCTACGTTAAGCTTTTACAGCTATAAATAATGATAATCTGAGATAAATCATTTAATTTACTGTCGTTCCCTTTTTAGTCAGTTTTTGGTAGATATGTATACTAAAATTGAAACAGAGAGGTTAAATTATATTCGCTACAATCAAGCGAAACTCAGAGCAGATAGCCATTTACATCTACAAGATGCAATTGGCCAACAGATGTTGTCGCAGCTCAACTTGGTCAAATGGTAATTTTACCATCTTCTTTTACAGCTCTGCACGATATATGCATGAAAAGACTCAAGATGCTATGACCTATGTCCGCCATTATGGGCGACCAGATCTTTTCATAACATTCACATGCAATCCACAATGGAATGACATAAAAAGTGGTTTTATTACCGGCTCAAAAACCGCATGATCGTCACGATATTATAGCTCGAGTTTTTCATTTAAAAGTTAAAGCTTTAATGTCACTATTGATAAAAGGTTCTTTGTTTGGAAGCGTTCAATGTTTCATGTACTCTGTGGAATGGCAAAAGCGGGGCTTACCACATATACACATTCTACTTTGGTTAGAAAATAAAATAAGACCAGATAAAATCGATAAAATTATCTGTGCCGAAATACCAACGCAGATGAGGATCTTTTGTTATATACATGTTTAGTCAATGGTCCTTGCGGTGCATTTAATAATAAATCGCAATACATGAAAATTGAAATGAACCAAAAGGTTTCCTCGACTGTGACTGGAAAAGAAAGTAACCCTCTATATCGTAGAAGAGCGATAGAAGATGGTGGCAATGCAATTAATATAAATGGTAATGCATAGATAATCGTTGGGTTGTGCCTTACAACTGTGTACTATTTAGAACATTTGAAGCTCACATAATGTTGACTATTGTAGTTCTGTAAAGTCTATTAAATACATTTGTAAAAATGTTAACACGGGCAGCGATCAAGCGTCATTACTCTTGAAGACCAACGTAATGAAATTAATATGTACGAAAGTGGCCGTTATATAAGTAGCTCAGAAGCGGTATGGAGAATCCTTACATTTCCCATACATGAACGTTTTCCCGGCTATTACACACTTAGCTGTTCATTTAGAAAACTCCAATAATCCGCAACAATTACTTGACAGATTAAGCACTACACCCAAAGCCACTTTGCTAGCCTTCTTTGAGCTATGCACACGCGAAGAGTTTGCAAGAACGCTTCTATATTGTGAAGTTTCCATCGTATTTTACATGGAACAATAAAGATTTTCAAAGAAGAAACGAGGGCATGATGTACCAAATTTTCCTGGAGTTAAAAGAGATTCAGCTTTGGGAAGAGCTTACACTATTCATCTCAATAACACAGAATGTTTTTATTTAAGACTTTTATTACATTTTGTAAGGGGCCCAACTTCATTTTTAAATTTAAAAACCGTTAATGGTATAGCATACTCATCATTTTAATTGGCGTGTGAAGCTCTAGGATTACTAGAAGATGATAAGCACTGGGAGTCAACTACAGCCGAAGCTGTCATATGTCAAAATCCTACAAAACTGGGAGAACTTTTTGCAATAATGTTAGTATTTGTCAAATTTCAGATGCTCTTAAACTTTGGAATACTTATAAAGAGAGTTTTTCAGAAGATATTTTAAGAGCCTTTCATTTTTCACAAGACAGAAATATTGATGAAGTATTGTGAATAATGTATTAAATAAATGTCTTATTTACATTGAGATATTGTTCTGTCTATTGGTGGTGAAAACTTGACTTATTATGGACTTCCACTACCAATTAGATCCGAGGAAATGGTTCCAAATATTGAATATCATAGAGAATCAAATTATGAAAATTGCGATAATTTTGTTGTTAATATGAGCTACTCCTTAGTGCTGAGCAAAAACAGTATACGAAAAGATACTACATAGCGTTGAAGCAGAAAAGGGAGAAATCTATTTTTTTTTCCTGGTGGAACAGGTAAAACGTATCTTTTAAATTTATTACTGGAAAAGGTACGGCAAAGAAAAGAAATTGCATTGGCCTTTGCTTCTTCCGGTATCGCAGCCACTTTACTAATTGGTGGTCGCTCAGCGCGTTCTACACTTAAGATTCCAATTATTTGATTCATTTAGAAACACTACTTGCTCAATTTCAAAGCAATCTAATATTTGGGATGAGTGTACTATGGCCATAAAGGTGCTTTTGAAGCTGTAGATCGATCTTTGAAAGACATTCGAGATAGTGAATACTTAATGGTGGCATAACTGTGCTCTTAGCTGGTGATTTTCGACAAACTCTTCCAGTGATTCCCAGAGGAACAAGAGCAGATGAAATAAATGCGAGCTTAAAGTCATCAATTTCGTGGCCCAAAATACAGAAAATTGCATTAACGAAAAATATGCGAGTGCACTTAAAGGTGATAGCATAGCTGGTGAATTTGCAGAAATGCTTCTTAAAATTGGAAATGGATTATTTCCACCCATGATGGCAAAATAACTTTGTCGAACCAATTATCTTTACTGGCAATGGTATAGGGGAAACGGTTTTTATACCGAGAATTTCATTAATACCTTCTAATTCTGAATTGCCAATTCAATTTAAAAGATTGCAATTTCCTATAAAAGTTTGCTTTGCCTTAACAATTACAAATCACAGGGACAAACTCTTAAATTAGCCGGACTAGACTTAAGACACGATTGTTTTTCTCATGGCCAATTTTATGTAGCCTGCTCAAGAGTCAGTTTCACCAAAAATTGTATTTGTATTAGCACCTGACGGAAAAAGAACCAATATCTATATATATATAAAGAGTTTGTCCTGATGACAATGGAAGACCCACAACCTAAACGAAAAGAGCTAAAAGGCAGTAAGTGAGCACAAGGGAATTTTAATTTGGACACTCCTTCAAGTACCTCCCATACGATTTGGAGTACTTCTTACCCATTTTAAAAACAAATTACAATTACACAAGTACCCATTCCACTACTGTCGCCTGATTATCGCACAAGCTGAGGGTTTGATCGCGAGCGAGAATACAAAAACAAACAAATGCGCAGTGAAGCCTTCGCGTCGCACTTCGCACAGTGCACATTTTTTTTTTTTTTTCAAATTTGTGTGCCTTTGACAATTGATTTACGACCCAAGTAGCGTTTGTTGTTGTTGTAAGTGTTGTTGTTGGGCCCGCACTGCTACTATTTGTTGGTGTCATTGATTTTAAAAAACACAACATAACAAAACTTGGTGCGTCTAGAAAAATTTCCCACACCAGAATATGTTATGGGGTGGATTCGCCTACTTGCTGCTTATGTAACTTAGACAAAACGTCAACACCCTAACATTATTGATATATTATTGATATACAATTTCGCACACTCCGCACACACTCTAAATTAAAGCTAAAGGCAATATACAATTCACTTACTGCAGCCCTCTTAGATATGTTTTGCATTGATTCAGTGCGTGCGAAGAAGGTAGCGATACTACGCTCTTTGTTTGAGTTGCAGAGCGCGCGCATATAGCTATATTGGTGATGGAGCCTGCCTTTTTAAAGCTCTTCTAAAAATATGAGTGCGCTATGTCATACTTATGGTACTGCATGGAGCTTCAAGCAGCAGCAGAAATTTTTTCCAAGTTTTCAAAATGGAAATTTATTACAAGCATTTGGAAATAATATGCATCCTGTTAAAAGATTGTGTTATACCGGTCCATTTATGAATGGACATTTTGATGTTTATATTACTTTAGAGGAAGTATTAATTCAAGATCCTGATACGTCAAATGAATGTAAAACTGAAAATGTTAAAAATCCCGATAAAAACTTAGTCGATTTACCGGCAAAACAAAAAAGAAAAGTAAAAAAAAACGTTCATTTGAAAAAATAGTGATATCAATAGGGTAAGCGCATAGAAGCATCAAAAAGATTTCAGGTTAATAATTCTGAAGCTCATTTATTTGCAGTGAGAAGAGATAAGGCTAATAATCCTGAAGCTCATAGAGTAGCAGTGAGAAGACATCAGGCTAATAATCCTAATGCACGTCAAGAAAGGCGTTTGAGTGCATGGAGTGTTAAAGCCATGTCTGGCTTAAACTATGATTTTGAAATAGCTTACAAGTCAGATAAAATTACTCAACTTGGTATTATGAATTTTATATGCAAACATAGTAATGCTTTTAAATGGAAAATGACCCTTTGCGTATCTGTTGCAAGGCAGGAAAGTTAAACTTTCACAAATGAAAGTTTGCCTGATACACTTAAAAGCTTAATAATTGGTGGACATCTCAAGCATGATCATTTCATTGATCGTATAAGAAAGTATAACAGCTGCTTTCAAATCACTGCTTTTGGAAGTACAAAAACTATAAATGAAAGTTGGTCAACCTTTAAAGCCCAAGGAGAAGTGTATCACCTAATTGGTAGTGTCCGACCTTTGCCAAATGAAGAAATGCAGTTTCTTCAAATTTATTTTGTTGGTGATGATGAAAAGGAAGCTCAACTACGTTGCAAAACATTTCAAATGTTATTGTAGCGTAGTAAAGGATCTTCAATGTATGTTTCATCAGCAAAATCGTTATGTTAAAGATCTAAAATGGCTCTCATAAAATACCAACAGTACTACAGACTATACACTGATTATACATGCTGATCGAACACCCGCTGGTGCACATTAAGGCTTTACAATGCACCTTTATCAAGGAAGTAGCTATAATTATTGTGGTCACAATTTGAAAGCGCAATATTATTATTGAAAGTCATAATAATAAATTACATCGTATACGTGAGGTGCATCGATCTTACGATGCCTTACAGTACCCTTTGCTATTTCCTTATGGCGAAGATGGCTGTTCAGTGGATATACCACAATGGAATCCATTATTAAAAAAGGAGGAACCAAAAAAAAAAGATATCTACGTTAAGCTTTTACAGCTATAAAATAATGATAATCTGAGATAAATCATTTAATTTACTGTCGTTCCCTTTTTAGTCAGTTTTTGGTAGATATGTATACTAAATTGAAACAGAGAGGTTAAATTATATTCGCTACAATCAAGCGAAACTCAGAGCAGATAGCCATATACATGCAATAGGCCACCAAGATGTTGTCGCAGCTCAACTGGTCAAATGTAATTTTACCATCTTCTTTACAAGCTCTGCACGATATATGCATAAAGACTCAGATGTGTTATGGTTGGTGTAATATTAATCTGTAGTCGGGCTTAACAAATTCTCTCACTCATGCTTGACATGTCTGGCAGCATTGCTTAGCTCGCCGGATGGGGAGTGGGATCGTGATTGAAATAATGGTTGCCACATTTTGCACTACGCAAGGATTTCAACCACAATAAATAACATAAATACATGTCAAGACTGAAGGTTGGTTGCCGAATTATCTTACTAACATTTGCCAAAACTAGTTATCCCAAATAGATGATATAATGGGATACACGCTTTTTGTTCCCACCCTATACACTGCTTGTATGAAGCAACGCCATGACGATCTATGCGTGCTGAAATTTTATAGGTCGTCCCTGATTGTCTAGTTAGCCAACTAGCTGCTCACCATAACCTGTCTCAGTTTCACCTGTATGCCAAATAATAATTAATTTAGCACTTCATATTCATTACATCAATCTAAACATTGATTATATTTAATTCATTATCGTCATTCAGTTTCTTTGCCATTGTTTCAAAAATTTGGTAATTATTTGTACTTAAACTATGAATTTCGTGTACTACCAAAGAGATTTCCACTACATGTGAATTTTTATCAATGTCTTACTTGTTTGAATTTAAAATTTAATACTTTACGAATTGCTTACTTGTTGTCAACACTAAATATTGCAATTGGCTACCAATACAACTCACTTGAATTCCTTGTAAGACTTGTGAACGGGAGAGGGAATGGGATACAGTTTAATCAGTACTGCATGATGATGATGATGATCCGAGCTCAAACCAGCAAAATCTGTTAAATAAAGAAGACTTTAGTATAAATTCCAAACACTTATCAAGATTACTCAAGCTAATTTGCATTGGAGCATCGCAATAATTTTAGGCCTTGACATAATTACTATCATAAAATTTACAAAATCAAACTGACTTAATTATTTTAATAAACGGATTATTATCCGGAAATGTCGCTTCTTTTGCAATACGACTTTTGCCATTTAAACAAACCTTAAGTTAGTTACACACTACATTAGTCTTGTCAGAGTGCAAAGAAAACTATAAAATAAAAAAATAAAATAATAAAAAAAAAACCACATGTTCACTCAATAGTGACTCCAAAACTGTGCTGTCGCTTCGCTGTGTTTCGCGGTTGCTCCGCTGTACTCCGCTACCGCTGAGCTGTAGCTGCACTAAAGCTGCGCTGTTGCTTCGCAGTAGCTGCACTGTAGCGTCTCTGTAGTTGCGCGGTCACTTCGTTGATGCTTTGCTGCTGCTGATCACCTGCGTTCTCCGCGCTGTCGCTTCACTATAGCTGCGCTGTCACTTCGCTGCTCCTGCGCTAAACTGTGCTGTTGCTGTGCAGTCGCCTGCGCTGTAGCTTCTCTGTAGCTGCGCGGTTGTTGTACATGCACTTGAAGGTGTCGATGATCACGCTGCCACTGTGTGTTTTGCCTTTACCACGCAGCTGAAAAACGTCACGCTGCCACGAGCGTTTTGCCTTAGGCTCGTCTGCTATCCACTAAAGACGGCCTGTCTAACGTTTTTATGCGCGGCCAGCATCCATGTGCAGCCCCGCGAGGTGCTCTCCGCGTGCTATTTGCCCAGCCCAAGCTATGCAGACCGTAAGCCGTCGCCTTGCAAGCGCCGTGGTAAAAATTGGCACTTAAGCAGCTAGCACTTCCTGCGTTACACTTATGCAAGATCACTTAGTAATAAAAACGTGTCTGCACTATTGGAGGCTATAATTAAATTTTTGTGTAGGCTATCGGCACGTCGGCTCTTTTAAAATTTAATCCAGGAATGTCTTGCCCGCGTGTCTGAAATATGCTTATACCCACGCTAACAAGAAAAGCTCTACTTCACACGGGACTATTCCAAAGCTTTTACATATGTCCCTGCCAACTTGCTTCGTTAACTTTTTAACTTTCAAAGAGGCCACTATGGCAATAAACATCGAAACGATCAGCTGTTTAATATTTACTTAAAAAGCTAAAACCAAATTCTTTACAGGCAGCCGTAACACCACCTTCTTCGTAGGCTACAAGACCGAAGAAAAGGAAAAAAGGTTGACTTGCGAATGTTTTTATCTTTCGTGGGGCTCGACCACAACCTGAGATAAAGCCGGGCACCTTTACATCGCCTTCAAATCTTTCGCGTGAAATTTACCAACATATTTGCCTTGCATATTTTTCTATTTCATACAGTGCTGTACCTACTTGTCTTTCGTACTCGACATTTAATATATGATGGCAACACTTTAGCATTAATTCCTTTCGCTGCATTACTTTGCATAAATTCCTTCTAAACAACTCTTGTCCTACTCTATAGTTTACATCTCTAGTTCTCTTATTATACGCTCGCTCACCTTTTAAATGAGCATTTAACAAATTATCTCTAATCTTATCGTGTATCAACTGCATCCTACTGTTGTGAGGTATACAGGGAAGTTGATTATCCTTAATAGCTAATAATTTTTGAAGCAATTTATAACTGTCTCCATGTCTAATCATATGTTGACCAAATAAACTAAAATATGGAGTACATCTTAACGCTTCATGAAAATCGGTTCTCAATGCATTACATATTTCTGATAGGTGTCTGTCCCACTGATCATTTTTCTCTTTAATTAAAATACGCAATTTCACAAGTATTTCTCTGTTAACTCGCTCATTTGCGTTTGCTTGCGGAGAATAAAACCCGTCAGAATTTGCTTAATGCCATATATATCTAAGAAATCTTTCATTTGTGTTGATACAAACTGTGTTTCCATTATCAGTGTGAATAAACTGAGGTACTCCG
>JARNME010000257.1:0-18406 GCA_030179655.1 Scaptomyza flava
TTGCGGCCACTGTGGTACTTTCGATATTAGAGCAGAATGTCTGCCATGAGAAGCGTTTAGCTTGTCTGAGTGCCTTCTTATAGGAGGCGAGGCTGGTTTTGTAGAGACTCCATGACTGGTCATCTCCGAGAGACCTAGCTTTATTAAAAAGCTTGCGTGATGTCTTACGCAGCTCAACCAGTTGGGGAGACCACCATGGTGGCTTAGTCTTACCTCTGGGTTTGCTACGGGGGCACGACTCGTTAGGGCGGACTCGCATGCCTCCGTAAGCTTTTTTATAAGTAGGTCTGTGGTTTCAGTAGTGGGGTTTCCCAGTGGGGTGGACTCAGGGGCGAGAGTGTTTAAGTGATTTTGAAAGTGGACCAGTTTGTACGTCTAACATTCTGGTGCCATTTGGGCTTGGGTACGTCGAACGAAAAGACTGTTTCGATATATCTATGGTCTGAGAAGGAGTGCTCGTCTAGCACTCTCCATCTTGTTAGTTTGCTACAGAGGGAGGTTGAGACTAGCGTAATATCTAGTACTTCTTCCCTGTTCTTTGTAATGAAGGTTGGGTCGTTTCCCGTATTACAAATCATGAGGTTAGTGGACAGAATGTAGTTAAAAAGCAACTCACCCCGTCATTTGTGTCAGTGCTTCCCCACTGATGATGATGGGCATTGGCGTCACACCCAATTATGAGGTCGGTGTGCGTGGTTTCGCTGTCAGTCACCAACCCTTGCAGGAGTGGATGTGGGAAAGGCCCTTGGTGGTCATGGGCCAAGTATGTTGAGCTAACTCTCACATTCCCAGCCTTCAACTCCAGTCAGGCAGCTGTGTTGTCTCCATCGCAATGGTTAGGGAGCAAAAATATATTTAGGTGTTTTTTTGCTAGAATTCAGGTGCGAATTTACCTTTATTTTGGGCTACTATTAGCTTATAGTCTTTGGTCCCAGTCCAGTCACCTTGCCACCACAGACCCAAGGTTCCTGGATGAGGACAACGTCTGCTCCACTGCAACCACATTGGCGGCCGCCGCCGCTTTGCAGTGGTGGAGGTTAATCTGAAGAAGTCTCAGTGACATATCCCATGAACTCTGTCATGAGGTCGACGAACCTGTCCTGCAGCTCATTTTCGATAATCCCCCACCGATTCCTGGGGATATGACCCTCATTGTGACCCCTGTCGAGGACCCTAATGACAATCTTCTCCTGGTGGCTTCGGCGAAAGATTTCGTCAACGGCTGCGGACGAGGTGGAGGAGGTCTAATCCGCTTTGCTTGCGGGGATGAATCCTCAACGGACCGCTGGCGTTTCTGCTTGGACTTGGCAGAGGACGCAGGGGGGGCTGGCTTGAAATTCGGGATGATTTTCTGGTCCACTCCACTAGTCGGACCTCATCCGGTGATGCGGGCTGAGCGGACAGACCTTTTCCGAGAATATCGGCTGCGCGCCTACGGTCCTGGAAGGACGCTTTGACTCCTCAGGAGCAACGGACTTTGTGGTGTTGCCCGTTGTCGCTACCGTCCTGGGTGCCGAGTTGGCAACCTTTGGTTGCACACCACTTGCACTAGGAGCGGTGCTGGGCAGACCACCGAAGTGGGATGACGGCTGGCTTGCCCGTTTTCCACTTATGCCGCTGGTGGGCTTGCGGACGTCTGCTGGCTTACCAGACGTGGGGGTGTTTCCACCGACAGAGGGATTGGCTTGTCCCCCCAGGTTTGAGAGTGTCCCGGTCACTGTGTTTTTGTTTTTATTAATTTGAATCATGTTTGAATCCCACGAGCAGACGGGAAGGACGGTCATTCGCAACATAGCCCGTGTATCGCGGGAAGCCTAATTTAAACTGGAGGTCGGTAGGTATCCAGAGTTCGCAAAGTAGAGACCGAGCACCCCTTCGGCCACGAATCCCTCGGCACAATGCTGTTCCACCTTGGATTGGGGTAATTTTATAGAGTTTTCTTCTCTCGCCCGACTACAATTGGTCAGCACCCTTGGTAGAGACATGACCGTACCAAGGATCTGCTTCCAGCCGCCCTCGCGTGGAGAGTATAGTCGCACTACCAATTGTGAGCCGCAAGGACGGAGCGCACGGCATCAACGTACACACAAATTGTCAGTATGCATGGACGTGTGATGTCAGTACGCTTTATCCCCTTGTTGCTCCAATCGGCTGAAAGGTAAGTAAAAAGCGATTTTAAATAAATTAAAATTTAACTTATTTAAACACGCCCACAGAAAATGAAGCGCGCAGCTGAGGCCCCACCTGCTGATGATGAAGTTCAGCCAACACTCGCCCCAACTCTTATGTCAACACACACACAAAAAAGGCACATACATGCGCTGGAAGTTTTTTCGGAAAATGAAAAATTAATTATAAGTACTCTGGAGCTAAACAAGGCAAGATATGACATAACGGAACAAGAAGCACAGCTACCATTGACGATAATTACTAACGAGCTCGAAACAAGAAAAGAATTTTTCGCCAAAATAAAGAAAAGGTTTGAAGATATAAAAAAGGAAACCGTGCCAAAAGTGAATCCCATCGTCAGTTTGGAAGATTGTGAGTACACATCCCTTTTGGCAGTACTCACAAGCAAAATGCACCTCCATTCGCTTGAAGTTTTTTTTTGAAAATGAAAACTGTAGAGCGGAGCCGGTCACAGTATGTCGAAGATTTAAGAGATTTAAATATACCACGGATGATAATAAGCAAAAAACTCGAAAATAGAAAAAAATTTTGACAGAAGTTAACAATAGGATTAAAGCTATAACTACGGAAACCTTTCCCATCATCGATTGGAAGACGATGAGAACACACACACAATTTAAGTAGAATATAATACACCAATACATACATACATACATACAAGTTAACACCCGGTTCCAGCGGTGTTCTTCGGCCACCTCTTGCTGTCACCAACAACCATTGGCAACATTTCACAGAGTCAGCAAATTACAAACGTCACAACTCGGCTACTACATCGCACGCCGATGTATCGACAAGATACAACATGCCGGCCGACGGAGAGCCGACGAGAGCTTGCTTGGGAACGAGTGGAAATCAGTTTAAGTTCAGCGGCCGAAACTGATACTTTAAAATTATAAAATAAACTGAATACTTAAAACGAATTCTGGTTTTTACTTAAAAAGAATTAATCGCGACTACGTTTGAGATTGCAACATTGCAGGAATAGCCTTAAGGTGGTATAAACATTCACGGTAGTCGTCCTGACTGCTTAACTGGCGCCCGAGGCAGGCCTCTCATAGAGAGATGGACCCAATTTTTTAATAAAAAAATTATCTAATTAAAAATTACAGATAAAAAATACAACCACAGGCTGTGTTAAAAATTTAAATAAGTGAAACAATTACCCGCCGCGACGATCTGCTTGTACAGCTTATTCACGGGCGCATTACAATTGTCTAAAATTCACAATTTATAATCTTACAAGCTGCGTGTTAAATAAAAAAAAGAGAGCGGAAAAAAATGAGAGGTTAAGCAATTGCCTGACGCAGCGAATTGTTTAAAGCTTCACATTTCACAGCGTAGACGAAAGCAACAACGAGAACGGCAACAACAAAAATAACGAACGTTGACAAAAGCCACAACGGCGACAAGCCGAAATTGACATATCGTTGTCGTTGCGCCACGTCATTCTACTTTGACATATCGTTGTCGTTGCGCCACGTCATCCTACTTTGACATATCGTTTTCGTTGCGCGACGTCATTCTACCTTGACTCGTCGTTGTCGTTGCGAAAAGTCACTCTACTTTGACTCGTCGAAGTGTACAAACCGTTTAAAAATTTACGCATTACAATTGTCTTAAATTCAAGGTAATAAAAAAAAGTTGTGTGTCAAAAAGTTGTGTGCAACTTATTCGCGAGCGAAATAAAAGAATAATTAAAATTAAAATAAAAATATACAATTGGGGTGTTCAACAGCTCGTTTCATCGTTTCACGTTTCAAAGATGAAACGTCCCGCAACAACAACATACATAGAAAATTTCTTGAAACGTTGAAACACCCCAGCCTATGTATACAAAAGTGTTTCAAGTTTCAACAAAGTAAAGATGGGAAGAGCACGATATTTAGTCGATATTTGCTATCGATGCTCAGTACTTTTAGTATATTTGGTGTATTTTTGTGCAAAATAGTATGAACACATATGATAAATGGCCGCCAAATGTTAAAAGCATGTGATTGAGAATCTAATTCAAACAACGAGCTCTTCTCACACTCAATATCCTCTATTTATCTAATAACTTGCTTTGCTAAAACATCGAATAGCATATCTTTAGCACTTTTAAATGGCATTTTTTACAAATAAAGTATAGCCGCAGTAAACAGCAACAGTGACAAAAATTGAAGAATAAGAAATGTAAACAAACAACAGCTGACTGCACAACATGAAACGCATTGACACCCAAATGCCGTTCACGAGTTAATCGTTTCAACTTTGAAACATGAAACGATGAAACGGAGCTGTTGAACACCCCAAATTACACACTGCGGCAAGTTGCCCACGCTCGTCGTGCGTTATTATTTGCGAGTGCTAAAATATTGTATTATTTAGAATAACAAAAAAGAAAAATTTTAAACACAATCAAAAACAACTACACACTGCGGCAGTTTGTCCACGCTCGTCGTGTGGCATTATTTGCGGGTGCAAAAAACGTTGTTCATTTAAAAAAAATAAAAAAATAATGCAATAATAAGCAACCAATTACCCACCGCGGCAATTCGTTCGTTCATACTGTGCGACGTATTTGCGGGTGCAATGGATTGATATAATAAAAGCAAGATAAAACAAATACCCACCGCGGCAACTCACGCACTTTATGTGTAATATTTGCCGGTGCAAAAATTTTGTTAAAAGGGAAGATAAAACATAACCACAATGGTTCCATAATTAAGTATGGTGTGTGGCAATCTACTAGATACGCTAAGAAGTGTGGAATGCACTCAAAAAAAGCCGCCTAGTGGATTGTGTGTGCAACTAGAGGTCGCAAAAAATCGATAGTACTATCGGACAATCGAGGGTTTTACACTATCGAGGGCAGCAGTCACTATCGATTGTTTTCAATAGTTTTTTTTCCAACAAAAAATACCAAACAACAGGGTGGCAGCACCATCAATGCGATATTATCATATCGATTTAACTTAACTGTACATTGAGAAAACCAAATTGGCTTAACGCGAGCGTTAAATTTATCTGGTCGTTAGCTAATTCTTACTTTAACCAGACATTGAGAAACTGGCCCTTAATGTAAAGATTGCCTAAAGTTAACAAAAATGGAAAGTTTTTAATTAAATCTCGTGGAGGTAAGAACAATAAAATATTCATATTATTTCAATCTTGTTTATTAGAGCTAAAATATTATGCTAATTTTACAATTTCAAAAGACACCGCAAAGGCAAAAGATGAGGGAAATAGCTGTGTTTGTGTGGATTCAGAAGATGAAATGCCTCTGGATAGAGGACAAAAGCGAGCAAAAGGATTTTCGATGGTTTGGAACAATTTACAAAGTCGGCGGTTAAAAAATTCGCAAAATGTATGAAAGAATTATTACAGAAATGCGAACACAGCTAAAGCCAAATTATGTAGACAGGCTCATATTTAAACAAAAGCTAGGAGATTTTTCGAGTATGATAATCAGCCCTTAGACATTAATCAACCATTAACCATCTTAGCATATATTCTAAATAAAGTTAGCCTGGATTACAAACGAAAGGAATTAAAAATCATTTTATAAAACAAATTCATTGCGTCGAACCCTAAGATTCGTAATGCAGGGCTAAATACAAGGCATACTTAATAAGGTAATCCCGCTCTTTTGCTCGCCCTCTTTTCTGTTGCTCAACGATTCAGTCTCGAACTTTGTGAGAGACAATGCGTGGGCAACGAGGAGAGCGATGTGAGACTACCTTATTAAGTATGCCTTGGCTAAATGTGTTTATTTATTAACACTATCGATAATTATCGATGGTTTTCAAAAAATAATCGCCCACTATCGATGGCAACGACTATCGATGGTTTGCGACCTCTATGTGCAACCGTATCATTAGTAGGCCAAAAGCCAAAAAGGACAAATACGGAACACCGCGCCCAGTGCCAAAAATATTTAAAAAAATTATAAAAAATAATAATAATAATAAAAAAAACATTACTAACATTTATTTTTTCCCTTCCCAATAGAGCACGGCACGCAAAAATTTATCAACTAAATACAACAAATACAACAATCTACAACACATTGCTACACTACAAAAAAAAAAAATTAGGAAGGGGTAAGTGAAGCGTTTTCAATGTTTTACAAAAAAGAGGAAGACCTCAAGTCTGATTTAAACAAGTAAAAAAAAATTAAACTTTTTCAAAATCTTTTAAACCAAAAGTAACTCCAAATAAACTCTAGCTCTATGGAAGAAATTAAGGCAACCTTGAATAGATTTGAAGACTCTCTAAAAGCCTTGCTTAATCAGGTGATGGGGGTTAAGGAAGAAGTAAGGAAAATAAGTAATAGGCTCCTCGTTGTAGAGACCGATTACGAAGAGCGTAATCCGGTGGCTAGTCAACCTGCACCTTTGACGCGCCCGCGTACGGAGTTCGAGTTGAAAGAAACTTATACTCTGCTGGATTGCGTCAAGGAGCTCCAAACTTTCGAGGGCCAATCTGGACAATACATATCTTGGATCAATAGGGCGCAATCCATCCTGAGCGATTATGACATCGTGAGGGGTAAACCTTTGTTTAGGTCAATAGTGTTGCATATTAGGCAAAAGATTAGGGGAAGCACTCAGTTCGTATGGTGTGAAGGATGACGACTGGTTGGAGATAAAACGGGTATTAGCACTTCACTATGCTGATAAGCGTGACGTCCGTACTCTGGAGTACCAATTGAGTCAGCTGACGCAGGGCACTAAGACATTGGAGGAATATTACATGGAAGTAAATAACCACTTTTCTTTAATTGTAAACAAGCTAAAGGAGGAATCTCACGCTCCCAATGTGGTCGACGCGTTGACAGAGACCTATAGGGATAAGGCATTGGATGTCTTCATAAGAGGACTTGATGGCGATTTCTCAAAGCTGTTAGTCATTCGCGGCCCTAAGAATCTGCCAGAGGCGTATTCTTTTTGTCTGGAACTACAGAACGTCTCATTCAGGGGAAATTTGCAACAATCAACAAATGTGGGAAACTTTACACAACCTTCCTCACAGCCAAACCGGTGGGCTAACTCCCCCGATTCCAGACCTTTCAACAATCACCAGTACCGTTCCCACATCATAGCGGCAGTACTGTCAGAAACCAACGGGGTTTCCAAAGATTCCAGGGGCCTCGACCTGCCATAAAAATGGAATCCAACAGGTCAGGGCAATCCTTCCAACCCAGATATAATGCACATCAAGGCGATGCTGGGGTCAAGCGATGCCCAAGCGCTTCTTCTACTTTGAACCCATTCAGAAAGGTGCAAAAGTTGTACCACGTGTCAACGGCCCTGCCTTCTCAGACTCCCGTCTCAAATGAGACCACTCAGGTTCAAAACCACGAAAACTTCTATGAGAACGTGTCTCATGAAAATATAAGTAGCGAACAAGGAGGCTCAGTGCAAGAGGGAACCTTAGAAGATACTCTACAAGAGTTTGAAGGGGAGACAAATTTTATGACCGACGCCTCTCTAGTGTACCATACTTAGAGTATGAAACTAAAGAAGGGGCTAAGTTGCAATTCTTAGTAGATACCGGCGCAAATAAAAACTTCATTAGCCCCAAAATAGCCGTCGGTTGTACCCAGTTACCCAGTCCTTTTTTGTTCAATCCGCCACAGGTTTTGTAAGAATTACACACCGGCTTGTGGGCTAATTTTTCAAACATGCTGGTAATGATACAGCTCTTAAATTTTTCGTACTCCCTGGCTTGAGTTCTTTTGACGGTATTATTGGGGACGATACCCTCAAGGAATTAAAAGCTTTAATCGATAGAGAAAATAATCTTTTAACAATAGCCCCAGGAATCAAGTTGCCTTTGTTAGCTAAAAATTCTTTAAACATTCACCCATTGGTTAAGACTGATCACTCTGAACGTATAAATTCAACCTTAAATGCACTAATCGAAGAATTTTCAGAAATTTTTAAACCAATTTCTCTGGGTGAAACAGTAGACACTGCTGTTAGGGCAGATATTCGCACTAGAACCCATATATACGAAAAGTTATCCTTACCCTGCCAATATGAGAAAAGTAGTAGAGGTACAAGTAGCGGAACTCCTTCGCGAAGGTATAATCCGACCTTCTAGAAGCCCTTATAATTCTCCGCTATGGATAGTGCAAAAAAAACCCAAACCAAATGGTGAAAAGCAGTACAGATTAGTCATTGATTTCAAGCGGTTAAACGCTGTCACTATATCCGACACTTACCCAATTCCTGATATTAATTCTACCTTGGCAAGCCTTGGCGACGCCAAATATTTCACCACCTTCGATTTGACATCGGGGTTCCACCAAATTCGTATGAGAGAACACGACATCCCCAAGACCGCATTTTCCACTTTGAACGGAAAATACGAGTTCTTGCGTCTTCCGTTCGGATTAAAAAACGCTCCATCAATCTTCCAGCGCATGATTGACGATGTGCTAAGGGAACATATCGGGAAAATCGGTTAAGTATACATTGACGACATAATTGTTTTCAGCAAGGATTATGATAGTCATTGGACTAACCTTCGGCTGGTCTTCGAGAGTCTTCGAAAAGGGAATCTTCAAGTTAACTTGGAGAAGACCCATTTCCTGTCCACGCAGGTAGAATTCCTGGGTTATATTGTCACAGGGGAGGGGATTATGGCAAATGAAAAAAAAGTAGAGGCCATTAAAAAAATGGAACCTCCTAGCAATGTTAAGGAGTTGAAGAGATTTTAGGCATGACTTCTTATTACAGGAAATTTATACAGGACTATGCAAATGTTGCCAAACCCCTAACAAATTTAACAAGGGGTAAATACGCTAAAATCAAATCGTCCCAGTCTGCCTTACAGGCTTTCAACGACTTAAAGACCATCCTTTCCTCGTCTGAGGTGTTAGCTTTTCCAAATTTTAGTATACCTTTCCATTTAACGACAGATGCGTCAAATTACGCAATCGGCGCAGTTCTTTCGCAAGTCGACGAGAAAAAAGATCGGCCAATAGCTTACATTTCCCGTTCTTTTAATAAATCCGAAGAAAATTATGCCACAATCGAGAAAGAAATGCTCGCAATAGTGTGGGCGTTAGATAATCTTCGTTCTTATTTGTATGGCGCGGCGTCAATCAAATTTACACGGATCATCAGCCTCTAACGTTCGCGCTAGGTAACAGGAATTTTAATGCCATACTGAAGCGATGGAAGTCCCGAATAGAGGAATATAACTGCGAATTATTATATAAACCAGGGAAATCCAACGTGGTTGCTGACGCTCTTTCACGCATCACGGCGCAGGTTAATTACTTGGGTTCCGACACAGCAACCGCTTCCGAATCTGGCTCAGATTCCGGAGCCACTATCCATAGTGCGCTTCAAGACGCTTCACAATTGATTCCTCATGTGGAAATCCCTATAAACGTGTTTCGGAATCAATTAATATTCGACCAGAGTCACTCAGAATACTTATGCGAGCACCCGCATGCAGGGTTTGTGCGACACTTTATTCCCATAAACCAGCGAGAGCTATCGAACTTAACTACTTCTTTACAGAGGTATTTAAAGCCTTCGATTATTAATGGAGTTAAAATCCCCGATTCTTGCTTACAATTTTCCTATCCAATTGCTTTCAGAATTTCAAACTTTTTAGAATTCGAATCACACAACGGTTGGTTACAGATTTGACCGATGAAGATGAAATTTGCGAATTAATTGAAAATAATGGTATCCGATAATGAGAGAGGCCTTCTATGTCCGACGGTTTTGAACTACCTTAAGGCCTTAGGAATCGAATTATATTATACACCAACTCAAAAAAGCGAGGTCAATGGTCAGATTGAAAAATTCCATTCCACATTTTGGAAATTTTTAGATGTTTAAAAAGCGAATATCCAAATTTCAAAGACAGAGAATTGGTCCCAATAGCGGTGGACAGATACAATAATTCTGTCCACTCTGTGACGAAAAGGAAGCCTGTCGACGTTTTTTCAATCGTACATCCAGAATTAACTACCACGGCTTAGCAAATTTTAAACAACAACCTTTAAACAAATGTCGACTAATCGTTCGCGCAATAAAAACAGAGCAGAGCCTATTCCTTATAACCAGGGCGACAAGGTGTTTGTTGCTAATAAACAGATTAAGACTAAAGAGAAGCAGAGATTCAAACCGGAAATAATACAGGAGGATAGAAGAGTTACGATTAAAACTAGGTCAGGGAAAATTTTTCATAAATCAGATTTGAGGAATTGATCTTAGAAGACGTTTCACATACCTGCATTAGCCATTTACATTAAAAATATTATTATTATAAAAATATCAAAATTATACAAAATAATATTAAAATTTTATCCACAAAAATGTATTAAAATCATACCTAGAAAATAAGTAAATACAAAACACACAACAACATATTAAACATAAGATAACATTACACATTTTTAAAGTCCTCAATTAATCACACTACAAATACACAGAAATTTTTGAACATATGACAACATTACACATATTATGTTTCTCATTTAATCACACTATAAATACACAGAATTTATCGAACATGAAATAAGATAACACATTATTGAATTATTACCATAAGGTTCCACATTTTTATCATTTTATTAATGCACGGCTCTTTTGCAAAGTTGCCTTGCTTCAACCAGTCTATAACAAATTAATATAAAAAACACACTATTACATAAAAACACACTGTACACTATTTCATAAGCATGCTCCTGATTTACACGGCGGTCACCATGTACATTTTAAATACGAGGCACTGTGGCTCCCCTACAACAAGGCTTCGTCTGGCACGATAATGGAATGTTCGAATTGGCCCTTGTTTATCGACATGGCTAAAATGCAGGATATCTTTGGCGATTTGCGGAAAGAAGCAACACCGAAGGCGGTTCCCGGATCAAAACATTAACAGACCATTACCTTCAAGATGCATTGGAGGGGATTTCCAGGTTGACTGGTTGGGGTCGGCGTGAAATGAAAAGCAAGATCACCGGACTCATCAGACTGGAACGCTATTTTACGGTCCCAGGAGTCTCTTGCTAAATACGACGATCAACGAATCAAAATAAACGGCTCTTCGATGCTGAACACCAATTAATACAGCAACGCAAAATGATCATCGACAAAATGAACGTGGAACCAAATATCACCGGAATTTAAAAAGCTGGCCGAGAGTCGTTCGCTGCCTTGCTCATCCATAGGGAATACATCAGTTCGCCAACATAAGGATTTACAGCAGTTAGACCTGAAAAAATCTGATGGCTGACCGGCTGCCCCAACGAACGCGACTTCAACCGGCCACGAGTAGAGTACTTCCACAACTTCAGCCTACAATAACTCAGGAAACCTTCGACCATGTCTGAGAATAATATAGAAGCTGACGTCAACGAGAGGCATCCCATTTGCATCAAACCTTGCCTTGGGATTTTCGCCACGGGCCACGTCAGCAAAAGTCAAGGTTTTATGATCTGCGGGACGCAGATCTTGTAGTGGGGAGGAGTTAACACCCGGTTCCAGCGATGTTCTTCGGCCACCTCTTGCTGTCACCAACAACCATTGGCAACATTTCACAGAGTCAGCAAATTACAAACGTCACAACTCGGCTACTACATCGCACGCCGATGTATCGACAAGATACAACATGCCGGCCGACGGAGAGCCGACGAGAGCTTGCTTGGGAGCGAGTGGAAATCAGTTTAAGTTCAGCGGCCGAAACTGATACTTTAAAATTATAAAATAAACTGAATACTTAAAACGAATTCTGGTTTTTACTTAAAAGAATTAATCGCGACTACGTTTGAGATTGCAACATTGCAGGAATAGCATTAAGGTGGTATAAACATTCACGGTAGTCGTCCTGACTGCTTAACTTACATGTTTCCATTAACAATATACACAATTAAAGATAAACACTTACATACGAACATACATACATACATTAACAATATACAATATTATTATTACTTAACTGTCCTAAGTTGTCCTTTGACTTTTGAATTTAACATTTTAGCGCTAAGAAATATTATAGAGTTAAGAAATAACATTTGAGTTTGGAATATCTACGTATCGATAAGATTTAGTTAGTGTTGTGAAGCACCTAAGGTTACTATCGTGAATCGTCAGTCACAATGAAGAAAGCGACGCAATCAGACGCAAACACGAAAAAAAATACATTTTTTACCTATTTATTTACTGCATTAATTTACATTATGTTACATTTGTTATTCGCTTTGTACGTTATTACTTTTATGTTAAACAATTTCGGTTAATCGCATTATGTATTTATAGTATGAAAACAAGAAGTTTGAAAATAAATGTTTAATATTCTATTTTGTGTTTTACACCGTTGCGACGGATGGGAGTTGCAACAAAATGCTTAGAAATAAAATCAATTGGTGTTTACAATTCGGTATTATTGAGATTCTTAAATATGAGCGTGGTGGCGTGATTTTAACTGTCATAAGCTTAGTGTTTACAAACAATGCATCAAGATATGACTTTGTTTATTCATGTTAGCTTCTGCTCATTGGCTACTGAAATCTCGGTTAGCGGGGAAAAAAGTAAATAGTGGCTTAGCTCGCTTATAAGCTTTAATTTGAGGCGAACTATTTTCAATTTCGTCACTATACATTTGCAAGATCTGCAGAGAGTGAATAAGTTGCTTGCACATAAATCTCGAAGCGCTAATAACATTAACAATAACAATAATAATCGTCAGCTCGTAATGGCGGCAGAATGGGCGGCAACACATATACATTTATGATATTATTAGCTGAGAGTTTTTTTTGGTGTAGCAAGGGAGGCGGGGTATTAGTCTGGCTGGTATTAGGGAATTTGAGTTAGGCGTTTAACATTTTGTTATTAATTGGATACACAGTTTCCTCCCTTGTATCTGCCGCTGATTCGGAGCTGTTAATGCGTTTGGGATTAGTGGAAATAGTTTGAAAATGCATTTAAATCACTTACATGACATTAAAACGATTGCAACATTTTGTGCATGAATAACAAATGAATTTTCTTCTGTTTACCAAAACGAATTCATTCGATTTTTCTATTGAACTTATTATGTTATATAATCGTACATACAGACTTACATATAGATTTTATCTAATTACAGACAAACTATTGCATATAAATATTTCACATTCAACGCATGCAAAAAGCGCAGAGTTAAACTGTTAAATACATTTATTATGCAGCAATGAATTGCAATGGTTAGCTAAATAATATCCGCAATTTATAAATACAAAAATATAAAAACCAAATGATCTTTTTGTACGACCTAAAGAGGTTTATCAAGGCAAAAGCTAAGCATTAGCATTTGATGAATCTTTTCATAGCGCCTGAAGCTTCTTATACGATTGTAGCTTATAAGTGTTTCAAAAGCTTTAAGGTTATCGTTACTTTTCAAGCTTCTTGAAAATATTTCATTCTTTTGTGCGTGCTTTGAGGTAATTTTCTTCTCTTATCATATTTAAATCCACATTTCTATTTAGCACTTAAGATATAATATTGCTGAAAATTAACTTTTTCCAATACGAATTTGTTCATATTTTTCTCTCTGTATGATACTAGTAGTAGGGAACTGGCGGTTCTGTGACAATTTATGACCTATTTTTTTGACAGTTTTTTTACCCCACTTGAGAATCATCGATCCCTTTTTTACACTTTTATTACCCACTTGAGAATCAGTGATCATAGTAGTGCATTGCCTTGCACACATACAAGCAGGCAACAGTATGCATTGTTTTTTGTCAAAAGCAGCAACATAACAACATTCAAGTGGGTTATTTGATCATACGATCTGGTGTCAAGGATGCGCCTGTTTAACGAGCAAGCCATAAACATTGAGCATAGTTATTGGGAAAAATCAGTTTTGGCTATTTAACCATTTATTATTAGAGTCAAATACAGGCTAAGCCACAGCATGCATTGTTTTTTGTCAAAAGCAGCAACATAAAAACATTCAAGTAGGTTATATGATCATAGGATCTGGTGTTCATATGGAATTTGTAAGCAAGGAATCTGGTGTCAAGGATGCGCCTGTTTAACGAACAAGCCATAAACATTGAGCATAGTTATTGGGAAAATCAGTTTTGGCTATTTAACCATTTATTATTAGAGTCAAATACAGGATAAGCCACAGCAAGCATTGTTTTTTGTCAAAAGCAGCAACATAAAAACATTCAAGTAGGTTATATGATCATAGGATCTGGTGTTCATATGGAATTTGTAAGCAAGGAATCTGGTGTCAAGGATGCGCCTGTTTAACGAACAAGCCATAAACATTGAGCATAGTTATTGGGAAAATCAGTTTTGGCTATTTAACCATTTATTATTAGAGTCAAATACAGGATAAGCCACAGCAAGCATGTTTTTTGTAAAGAGCAGTAACAAAAACAACATTCAAGTGGGTTATATGATAATAAGATCTGATGTCAAGGATGCACACATGTGACATGTACGTTATCTGTAAGAAAGTCAGTACATACATTTTTTTTTTTTAAAGAGCAGTAACAATAACAACACTCATGTGGGTTATGTGGTGTTAGAGGGAGAGGGTGTTATAATGTGAAGGTGTAAGAGGGGGAAAAGGATAGAGGAGACAAGTGTCTATGAAAAGCAGATGAGAATGCTAATTCATTGGTCCCCTTCATCCTTAAATTGAATACTATCCTCCAATCATATATGCTTGACATTTAAATGTTTAGCGCCATCCCTTTCTAACCTTTGTTTTTATATATATCTGTTTGGAATATTAGTCAAGTGCTAGAAAAATCTTATATCCTGCACTGACTTCAAAATCAATAAAAGAGACACTTTTGGTTTAAGTTGTAGAGTTTATATTATATTATTATTTTTATTTTCAATTAAATTCATAAATTGATCTACATACATAAGATATTACATATTTATTTCTAAATCTAGCATTTAAACATTTGATTCCTTGTTCATTCTTTTGTTTAAATTTCTATATTTTGTGATTAAACGTTCTAGTCTTGTCAGACGCATACTGTAGTGAAAGCAACCACATGTATCAACTCCCTCTGTAGATAGATCAGATGACCAGCTGCACGCAGAAAGATGATCGCCATATTTGGAATTTACTAGTTGACAGTTTTCATATCCCAAGAAAAATTCACGATATTCCACAAGCAATTCATGATGTTCGGGAAAAATCATTTCGCCAAACTCCTTTAAAAAACCATCGATTTTCTTCACAATTGCTTTAAATCCAATACCAGAAATCTGCTCCATTTTTTTTATAGTTTACTCAACAAACGTTTATTTAAGACTGACTTTAAGGTTTTTTTTTTCACTTTCCTCGAGGCATTTAATTTTTATTAAGTGTAACATTCTTGTGAAATGGTGAGATTAAAGTATTGCTATCTCTTATTTTTATTCTTTAGCCATCTTTTTTTTTTTTTTTTTTTTAAATATCAAACTAAACATAAAATTGGAATAACCATGATATTTAGGCATTGACTTTGCACTAAAAATTTATTTAAGTTATTTATAATATTAGAAAGCTCTCAGTTTGAGGTATCTGTAACTGAAAATATTTATACTAGTATACTTCAATAAAATAAAATATTTTTTTTTATTTTTATTTTTTTTTATAAATTTCATCATGTTTTTTTATTTATTAATTAAGAGGGGGATACATAATATTTTAAATTATAAATTTGAATGAATATCAAACACAACTTTGTTCTCTATTAAATTGGTTTTAAACGCTACGTTGAACTAATCCAGTCAAAGGTGAACACTCTACCAATCGATCATGCATAAGCAGACAATATACCTTAGTATTCCTCACGCTAGCACTATCGAGATCAATTGAAACTCTTACATCGATTGGCCCCGTTTTAACTGTTTCATTCTGATGTGACAAGTCTACAACAACCATTGGTGCTTTCTCTTTAAACTCTTTGGGTGTTAGTAATGGTTCAGATTCCTTCATATAGTAGCTTGCTTGAAATCCTGTATATAAATCATACAAACTTGCATATCGTTCTCGCTTAAAATTTATATTCATATCATCGTACGGAAAGTTCTCCGAGTTAAGGTACACTTTTAAGTTCCTCAAATGATTATGATTAAGTTTATCATCCACTACAAAAGCTATTATTGCAAATCGGGGGCGTTCTCTATTAGCTGCAAGCTTAACGTTCCAAACATGTTGTGTACCTTCTGGCAATGTGGATTCAGGTAACAATCCCAACTGCGGAATGCAAGTGGAAGTGAACCTCCAGTCTTAGTTAAACTAAACATTTGCAATTTCTTCTCATCGCTTAGAGTTACATGTGGTATTTTCCATACAATGTTAGAAATATTTTATTTATACTCCTTAGTTGCAATTTTACTGTGATACACATCATCCATATTTTTAGTCATGAGTAATATTAATTCATGTTTACAATTTAATAAAACCTTGTTATAATCTTCAGCAAATCCAAGCAAGTATTTAAGAGGGATAGAAAAATTAAAATATCCATTTGCCAACTCTCTATCATCTCCATTGAACCAACCAGAATTCTCTAGCATATAGCTCTCCGTTTTGTTTAAGGAAGCATAGTGAAATGGTTAGAGTGAAACACTTCGACTCTCTTTCATGAAAGGCACGTTATTGAATGACTTTATTGGAATTGAAATATATTCTAAGCTTATGGTTAACATTTATAAACTTATGCTGTTATCAGTTAACAGCTACAAAGAGAGGGAGAGCGATTGTACTCATACGTTTTGCTAAAGTGCAAGCGCGGCGTTTCCCGTAGGGCAACGGTCTCACGCTTGCGTGGCCTTCTAAAGAGGCTTCATATTACTTACACGCGCAGACCATATGTATGTATGTGCTTGGTATGCGCATACATATATATGTTTATGCTGAGCGTGTTTAGGTTAATTTAAATTGCAACAAAGTGTTACAAGTTACGTTTTACATATATATGAAATCACATATATGAATACACTACACCTCCCTTTTTAAAAAAAATAACGTAATATTATGAATTTGTAGTTATTTATAGTATACATGATTGTAATTATTAGAAATATAAAAATTGAATAATATAAAAATATAAAAGTATAAAAATTTAGTGTTATAATTAGCTGCTTTTTTTTTTTTTTAAATGATTTTTTTATTTTTTATTTTATTTTTTTTTTTTATTTGTTGTTATTAACATTTATTGGAAAAATAGTAAATTATTTAGTTGTAATTATATCTATATAATAAAATTTTTTTTTTTTTTTTGTGTGTGGCTGATCAGACCAATTTTAAGTACTTAATAAAGTCATGACAATGTATTGCATATGATAATCATTATTATTTAAATTTATATAATAAAATTGTTTTTTTTTTTGATTTTATATTGTTTTTTTTTTTTTTACTTAAAGACAAGGCTTTAATCTATCTTTATGTACTATTTGTTTCTTTTCTTTATTGTTCTTAATTGTTATATTGTCGTTACCTTCTATTTTTCTACTATATATGGACCTAAATAATTTTTATCTAATTTATGACCTGTTTCGTTTCTAACTAAAACCTGGTCTCCTATATGTATTTCAAAATTTTTGACATTTTTGTCATAGCTAATTTTTCTACTAGCTTTAGCTTTTCTAACATATGCCTAGCTCTTCTATACGCTACTTCTAGTCTAAATTTAACTTCCTTAGAGTAGTCATCGATATTGTAGATAGGATCTATTCTGTCTATTCTGTTGAAATTTATGAACTGTGTCGGCAATCTGCCGAATACGAGTTCATATGGGCAATAGTCGTGTATAACTGACGGTGTTGTGTTGAAACAATATGTAAAATATTGAATCCACACATCCCAATCGCTTTTGTCAACAGAGATGTATGAACGAATATATTCATTAAGTGTTCT
Organism: Scaptomyza flava; assembly: GCA_030179655.1. Classification (NCBI taxonomy): domain Eukaryota; kingdom Metazoa; phylum Arthropoda; class Insecta; order Diptera; family Drosophilidae; genus Scaptomyza; species Scaptomyza flava. The sequence continues at coordinate 18,061 of JARNME010000257.1, forward strand.
GTGACTACGTTCTATTGTCCCTAAAGTCTGGTGATGATGTGCTGTAGATGTAACATTAGTAATGTTCATGTATTTGCACAAGTCTGTTACAAGTTGATTTTATACTCAGTGCCCATGTCCGTAATGAATTTTTCATTGGGCCATACTAAAGTATGAAATTCTCAAGTATTGCTTTAGCAACTGTTTTTGCACTTTTATTTGGTACTGGTATTGTAACCAAATATTTAGTCAAGTCGCAAATGATTGTGACTGCATACTCATTCCCATTTTCTGATCTTGGAAGTGGACCAATGGTATCAATCAACACTATATCAAATGCTGTTGCTGGCATTTCAGTTAGCGTTAA
>JARNME010000258.1:0-114078 GCA_030179655.1 Scaptomyza flava
AGTTGCTCTACCCAATAAGTTATCAAGAGCAGCTATCTTATTATAGAATAGGGGTCCCCCCTGCTCGCTTCGCTCGCCAACCCCCCTCGCGCTGCGCTCTTGATTTTCGATGCAAGCAATTATAACGTTTGAAATAACCGTGTGTTGAAGCCCCTGTGTATCACTTGCACATCTGATGAAATCCTACATTTCCGTTTATACGACATAGTAAGTGCCCCGCTTACTTCGCTGCGCAGATAGTTTATATAATTTTAGCAATAAAAGATAAATGTAAAATAAATAAATAAGAAAATATTTAAAAACAAATTAAAGCAAGTATTTAATATTCTCTTTTCCACGCCACCATTGAGGTAGAGAATCAGATGCGTAATTTTTTATTGTGGTTTCCCAGTAGGCCTTATCCACTTGTTGAATTTAATTTGCAATTATTAACAACTGTTAAGAGCTTCTTGATAAACGATATTGGTTGTTTTTCCGTCAGGTGCTAATACAACTAAACTTTTTGGTGAACTGACTCTTGAGCAGGCTACATTAAATTGGCCATGAGAGAAGCAATCGTGTCTTAAATCTAGTCCGGCTAATTTGAGAGTTTGTCCCTGTGATTTATTGATTGTTAGGGCAAAGCAAACTTTTAAGGGAAATTGCAATCTTTTAAATTGAAATGGCAATTCAGAGTCAGAAAGTATTAATGGAATTCTCGGTATAAAAACCGTTTCCCCTATACCACTGCCAGTAAAGACCATTGCTTCGACAACATTCTTATGAAGGGCTTTAACTTGCAATCTTGTACCATTGCACAGTTTGGGCGGCTTCAAGTTGCGAATCAACATTACAGGTGAACCAATCTTTAAAGTTAATTTATGTTGAGGCAGGCCAGCCGGATTTAATGAATAAGAAACTCGACGGGGTAATGAACTGCATCTTCGACTTCAGTCACAGAATCAATAGAGTTATATGTCATTTCTTCACTTTGAAATGATTTTAATAAAAACTCGTTTATTTCCAATGCATTGTCATTTCTCGCAGTCAAATAGCACGTTCTGAAAACCATTCGAGTGATTTTTCAGAGATATTTGTAATATCCGGAAATATTTTGAGAGTTAGTTCTTCAATACTTTTCACAACATGACACAAAGTTGATGGTAAAGTTATTTTGCCATCATGGGTTGGAAATATCCATTTCCTATTTGAAGAAGCATTTCTGCAAATTCACCAGCTATGCTATCACCTTTTAAGTACACTCGCATATTTTTCGTTAATGCAATTTTCTGTATTTTGGGCCACAAATTGAAGACTTTAAGCACGCATTTATTTCATCTGCTCTTGTTCCTCTGGGGATCACTGGAAGAGTTTGTCGAAAATCACCAGCTAAGAGAACAGTTATGCCACCCATTAAGTATTCACTTTCTCGAATGTCTTTCAAAGATCGATCTACAGCTTCAAAAGCACCTTTATGGGCCATAGTACACTCATCCCAAACAATAAGCTTGCAATCTTTGAGCACAGCAGCCATATTAGATTGCTTTGAAATTGAGCAATGTGGTGTTTCTAATGAATCAAATTAAATGGAATCTTAAGTGTAGAATGCGCTGTGCGACCACCATTAAGTAAAGTGGCTGCGATACCGGAAGAAGCAACGGCCTATGCAATTTTTTTACTTTGCCGTACCTTTGCCATAATAAATTTAAAAGAAACGTTTTACCTGTTCCACCAGGTGCATCTAAAAATAGATTTCTCCCTGTTCTGCTTCAACGCTATGTAGTATCTTTTCGTATACTTCCGAAACGTTTCCGAATTCTTTCACGTTCATTTCCGTCGTCACGTTCTTGTGCAGTACGATTAGATCGGTAATTAGCTTGGTTTGTAGCATTTCTGGTTCTTCTACCTAAATTGCTTCGTCTTATAGGAGGCATATCAATATAAATAATTTTTTCACTAATCACGAACTAAACAAACACTAACTAAGTAACACTCTGCACAAAACACAATCGTTCGACCAAAGCGTCACGACTTTTTCAAAACACGATATACGAATTTGTTTCGTGTATCAGTTGTCAAAAGCAAACTCAGTAGATTAGGTAACAGACAACTACGTTTTAGTTACAAATCATTTGTATGTGAAAAAGAAAAGGGCTATTTTTAGGGCAATAATTCTAATTTTTCCTCGCCGTAAAAACCATCCTTGAACTTCAACGAACATTTAGAAAAAAGATTTGGCCAAATTGGTCCAGGCGTTGTTGAGTTATGCGCTTACCAACACATTTTGCGATTCATTTTTATATTATAGAATAGATATCGATCGTATTTTTCCCCTCTCTCACAACCAACAGGACTGGGGAGGCACTTTTAAACAACTTTATTATCCTTCAATACGACTATAACGTGAGTGCTTCAAAACATTACTTATGTTTGGGCTTGTAATTCCCAACTGCTTTATGCTATAGCCGATACCTAACCCAGACAAATGCCACGGACCATTGGTTGAGTTCAGCAGTAGTTGCTCTACCCAATATAAGCTATCAAGAGCAGCAATCTTAGTATGGGTATCGATCGTATTTCTCACCCAATGCAATCTTACCTACTGCCCTCCCCCCCTCCCGCTACCAACAGGTCTGGGGAGGCGCTTGTAAACAACTTTATTATCCTTCAAAAGACTTTGATGTGAGTGCATCTTAAATATACTTATGTTTGGGCATGTAATTCCCAAATGGTTTTTGTTGTAGCCGATACCTTACCCAGACAAATGCCGCGGACTATTAGTTGAGTTCAGCAGTAGTTTCTCAGCCCAACATAAGTTATCAAGAGCAACTTATGTTTGGGCATGTTATTCCCAACTGGCTTATGTTGTAACCGATACCTAACCCAGACAAATGCCGCGGACCATTAGTTGAGTTCAGCAGTAGTTTCTCTGCCCAACATAAGTTATCAAGAGCAACTTATGTTTGGGCATGTTATTCCCAACTGGTTTATGTTGTAACCGATACCTAACCCAGACAAATGCCGCGGGCCATTAGTTCAGTTCAGCAGTAGCTTCTCTGCCCAACATAAGTAATCAAGAGCAGCAATCTTATTATAGGTATCGATCGTATTTCTCACCCAATGCCTTCCCCCCCCCCCCCCCCCCCACCTCCATTCCGCAACCTACAATGCTGGAGAGGCGGTTGTAAACAACTTTATTGTCCTTCAATAAGATTTTAATGTGAGTGCTTCAAAACATTTACTTATGTATGGGCTTGTAATTCCCAACTGCTTTATGTTATAGCCGATACCTAACCCAGACAAATGCCGCGGACCATTGGTTGAGTTCAGCAATAGTTGCTCTGCCCAAAATAGTTAACAAGAGCAGCAATCTAATGATATCTATCGATCGTATATCGTATATCTTATATGTATAGACTTTGATGTGAGTGCCTCTAAACATACACTTATGTTTGGGCTTGTAATTCCCAACTGGTTTATTTTGTAACCGAAACTAAAGCCAGAAAAATGCCGCTACCTACAGATCTCGGGAGCGCTTGTAAACAACTTTATATCCTTCAATAAGACTTAGTTGTGAATGCTTCAAAACATTTACTTATGTTTGGGCATGTAATTCCCAACTGGTTAATGTTGTAACCGATACCTTACCCTGACAAATGTCGCTTACTATTGGTTGAAAGCAGCAGTAGTTGCTCTACCCAATATAAGTTATCAAGAGCAGCAATCTTATTATAGGTATCGATCGTATTTCTCAACCACTGCCCTCCCCCCCCCTCTCCCGCTACCTACAGGTCTGGGCAGGCACTTGTAAACAACTTTATTATCCTTCAATAAGACTTTAATGTGAGTGCTTCAAAACATTTACTTATGTGTGGTCTTGTATTCTCAACTGCTTTATGTTATAGCCGATACCTAACCCAGACAATGCCGCGGACCATTGGTTGAGTTCAGCAGTTGTTGCTCTGCCCAAAATAAGTTATCAACAGCAACTTATGTTTGGGCATGTAATTGCCAACTGGTTTATATTGTAACCGATACCTAACCCAGACAAATGCCGCGGGCCATTAGTTGAGTTCAGCAGTCGCTTCTCTGCCCAACATAAGTAAACAAGAGCAGCAATCTTATTATAGGTATCGATCGTATTTCTCACCCACTGCCTTCCACCACACCCCCCCCCCCCCCCCCCCCCCCCCTCCCGCTACCTACAGGTCTGGAGAGGCGGTTGTAAACAACTTTATTATTCTTCAATAAGATTTTAATTTGAGTGCTTCAAAACATTACTTATGTATGGGCTTGTAATTCCCAACTGCTTTATGTTATAGCCGATACCTAACCCAGACAAATGCCGCGGACCATTGGTATTATAGGTATCGATCGTATATATCACCCACTGCCCTCCCCCCTCACGATACCTATAGGTCTGGGCAGGCACTTGTAAACACTTTATTATCCTTCAATAAGACTTTAATGTGAGTGCTTCAAAACATTTACTTATGTGTGGTCTTGTTATTCCCAACTGGTTAATGTTGTAACCGATACCTAACCCTGACAAATGTCGAGTACTATTGGTTGAAAGCAGCAGTAGTTGCTCTACCCAATATAAGTTATCAAGAGCAGCAATCTTATTATAGGTATCGATCGTATTTCTCACCCACTGCCATCCCCCCCTTCCGCAACCAACAGGTCTGGGGAGGCGCTTGTCAACAACTTATTATCCTTCAATAAGACTTTGATGTGAGTGCATCTAAAAATATACTTATGTTTGGGCATGTAATTCCCAAATGGTTTGTGTTGTAACCGATACCAAACCCAGACAAATGCCGCGGACCATTGGTTTAGTTCAGCAGTAGTTGCCTTGTCCAACATAAGTAATCAAGAGCAGCAATGTAATGATAGTTATCGATCTTATATCTTACGACCTCCCCCCCCCCCCCCCCCCCTTCTCTAAAACTACCTTCAGGTCAGGGGAGGCGCTTGTAAAAAACTATATTATCCTTCAATAACACTATAATGTAAGTGCTTCAATCCATTTACTTATGTTTGGGCTTGAAATTCCCAAATGGTTTATGTTGTATTCGAAACCGTATCCTGACAAATGTCGCGTACTATTGGTTGAGAGCAGCAATAGATGCTCTACCCAATATAAGTTATCAAGTGCAGCAATCTAATTATAGGTATCGATCGTATTTCTCACCCACTGCCTTCGCCCCCCCTCCCGATACCTACAGGTCTGGAGAGGCGGTTGTAAACAACTTTATTATCCTTCAATAAGATTTTAATGTGAGTGCTTCACAACATTTACTTATGTATGGGCTTGTAATTCCCAACTACTTTATGTTATAGCCGATACCTAACCCAGACAAATGCCACGGACCATTGGTTGAGTTCAGCAGTTGTTGCTCTGCCCAAAATAAGTTATCAACAGCAACTTATGTTTGGGCATGTATTGCCAACTGGTTTATATTGTAACCGATACCTAACCCAGACAAATGCCGCGGGCCATTAGTTGAGTTCAGCAGTCGCTTCTCTGCCCAACATAAGTAAACAAGAGCAGCAATCTTATTATAGGTATCGATCGTATTTCTCACCCACTGCCTAACACCACCCCCCCCCCCCCCCCTCCCGCTACCCTACAGGTCTGGAGAGGCGGTTGTAAACAACTTTATTATTCTTCATAAGATTTTAATTTGAGTGCTTCAAAACATTTACTTATGTATGGGCTTGTAATTCCCAACTGCTTTATGTTATAGCCGATACCTAACCCAGACAAATGCCGCGGACCATTGGTTGAGTTCAGCAGTTGTTGCTCTGCCCAAATAAGTTATCAAGAGCAGCAATCTAATGATATCTATCGATCGTATATCGTATATGTATAGACTTTGATGTGAGTGCCTCTAAACATACACTTATGTTTGGGCTTGTAATTCCCAACTGGTTTATTTTGTAACCGAAACTAAAGCCAGAAAAATGCCGCTACCTACAGTTCTCGGGAGGCGCTTGTAAACAACTTTATTTTCCTTCAATAAGACTTAGATGTGAATGCTTCAAAAATTTACTTATGTTTGGGCATGTAATTCCCAACTGGTTAATGTTGTAACCGATACCTAACCCTGACAAATGTCGCTTACTATTGGTTGAAAGCAGGAGTAGTTGCTCTACCCAATATAAGTTATCAAAGGCAGCAATCTTATTATAGGTATCGATCGTATATATCACCCACTGCCCTCCCCCCCCTCACGATACCTATAGGTCTGGGCAGGCACTTGTAAACAACTTTATTATCCTTCAATAAGACTTTAATGTGAGTGCTTCAAAACATTTACTTATGTGTGGTCTTGTAATTCCCAACTGGTTATGTTGTAACCGATACCTAACCCTGACAAATGTCGAGTACTATGGTTGAAAGCAGCAGTAGTTGCTCTACCCATATAAGTTATCAGAGCAGCAATCTTATTATAGGTATCGATCGTATTTCTCACCCACTGCCATCCCCCCCCTTCCGCAACCAACAGGTCTGGGGAGGCGCTTGTCAACAACTTTATTGTCCTTCATAAGACTTTGATGTGAGTGCATCTAAAAATATACTTATGTTTGGGCATGTAATTCCCAATGGTTTGTGTTGTAACCGATACCAAACCCAGACAAATGCCGCGGACCATTGGTTTAGTTCAGCAGTAGTTGCCTTGTCCAACATAAGTAATGAAGAGCAGCAATCTTATGATAGTAATCGATCGTATATCTTACGACCTCCCCCCCCCCCCCCCCCCCCCCCCCTAAAACTACCTTCAGGTCTGGGGAGGCGCTTGTAAAAAACTTTATTATCCTTCAATAACACTATAATGTAAGTGCTTCAATCCATTTACTTATGTTTGGGCTTGAAATTCCCAAATGGTTTATGTTGTTTTCGATACCTAATCCTGACAATGTCGCGTACTATTGGTTGAGAGCAGCAATAGATGCTCTACCCAATATAAGTTATCAAGTGCAGCAATCTAATTATAGGTTTCGATCGTATTTCTCACCCACTGCCTTCACCCCCCCCCCCTCCGATTCCAACAGGTCTCGGGAGGCGCTTGTAAACAACTTTATTATCCTTCAATAAGACTTTAATGTGAGTGCATCTAAACATATACTTATGTTTGGGCTTGTAATTCCCACTGGTTTATTTTGTAACCGAAACTAAAGCCAGAAAAATGCCGCTACCTACAGGTCTCGGGAGGCGCTTGTAAACAACTTTATTTTCTTTCAATAATACTTAGATGTGAATGCTTCAAAACATTTACTTATGTTTGGGCATGTAATTCCCAACTGGTTAATGTTGTAACCGATACCTAACCCTGACAAATGTCGCTTACTATTGGTTGAAGCAGGAGTAGTTGCTCTACCCAATATAAGTCATCAAGAGCAGCAATCTTATTATAGGTATCGATCGTATATCTCACCCACTGCCCTCCCCCCCCTCCCGATACCTATAGGTCTGGGCAGTCACTTGTAAACAACTTTATTATCCTTCATAAGACTTTATGTGAGTGCTTCAAAACATTTACTTATGTGTGGTCTTGTAATTCCCAACTGGTTTATTTTGTAACCGAAACTAAAGCCAGAAATATGCCGCTACCTACAGGTCACGGGAGGCGCTTGTAAAAAACTTTATTATCCTTCAATAACACTATAATGTAAGTGCTTCAATCCATTTACTTATGTTTGGGCTTGTAATTCCGAAATGGTTTATGTTGTATTCGATACCTAATCCTGACAAATGTCGCGTACTATTGGTTGAGAGCAGCAGTAGATGCTCTACCCAATATAAGTTATCAAGTGCAGCAATCTAATTATAGGTATCGATCGTATTTCTCACCCACTGCCTTCGCCCCCCCTCCCGATACCAACAGGTCTCGGGAGGCGCTTGTAAACAACTTTATTATCCTTCAATAACACTTTAATGTGAGTGCATCTAAACATATACTAATGTTTGGGCTTGTAATTCCCAACTGGTTTATTTTGTAACCGAAAAATGCCGCTACCTACAGTCTCGGGAGGCGCTTGTTAACAACTTTATTATCCTTCAATAAGACTAAGATGTGAATGCTTCAAAACATTTACTTATGTTTGGGCATGTAATTCCTTACTGGTTAATGTTGTAACCGATACCTAACCCTGACAAATGTCGCTTACTATTGGTTGAAAGCAGCAGTTGTTGCTCTACCCAATATAAGTTATCAAGAGCAGCAATCTTATTATAGGTATCGATCGTATTTCTCACCCACTGCCCTCCCCCCCCTCCCGCTACCTATAGGTCTGGGCAGGCACTTGTAAACAACTTTATTATCCTTCAATAAGACTTTAATGTGAGTGCTTCAAAACATTTACTTATGTGTGGTCTTGTAATTCCCAACTGGTTATGTTGTAACCGATACCTAACCCTGACATATGTCGCTTACTATTGGTTGAAAGCAGCAGTAGTTGCTCTACCCAATATAAGTTATCAAGAGCACAATCTTATTATAGGTATCGATCGTATTTCTCACCCACTGCCTTCCCCCCCTTCCGCAACCAACAGGTCTGGCGAGGCGCTTGTCAACAACTTTATTATCCTTCAATAAGACTTTGATGTGAGTGCATCTAAAAATATACTTATGTTTGGGCATGAAATTCCCAAATGGTTTGTGTTGTAGCCGATACCTAACCCAGACAAATGCCGCGGACCATTGGTTTAGATCAGCGTAGTTGCCTTGTCCACCATAAGTAATCAAGAGCAGCAATTTTATGATAGTTATCGATCGTTTATCTCACCTACTGCCCTCCCCCCCTCACGCTACCTACAGGTCTGGGCAGGCACTTGTAAACAACTTTTTTATTCTTCAATAAAATTTTAATGTGAGTGCATCTAATATATACTTATGTTTGGGCATGTAATTCCCAAAGGGTTTGTGTTGTAGCCGATACCTAACCCTGACAAATGCCGCGGACCATGGTTTAGTTCAGCAGTAGTTGCCTTGTCCAACATAAGTAATGAAGAGCAGCAATCTTATGATAGTTATCGATCGTATATCTTACGACCTTCCCCCCCCCCCCCCCCCCTCCCTTCTTTAAAACTACCTTCAGGTCAGGGGAGGCGCTTGTAAAAAACTTTATTATCCTTCAATAACACTATAATGTAAGTGCTTCAATCCATTTACTATGTTTGGGCTTGTAATTCCCAAATGGTTTATGTTGTATTCGATACCTTATCCTGACAAATGTCGCGTTCTATTGGTTGAGAGCAGCAGTAGATGCTCTACCCAATACAAGTTATCAAGTGCAGCATCTAATTATAGGTATCGATCGTATTTCTCACCCACTGCCTTCGCCCCCCCTCCCGATACCAACAGGTCTCGGGAGATGCTTGTAAACAACTTTATTATCCTTCAATAAGATTTTAATGTGAGTGCTTCAAAACATTTACTTTTGTTTGGGCTTGTCAGGCCCAACTGGTTTATGTTGTAACCGATACCTAACCCAGACAAATTCCACGGACCATTGGTTGCTCTGCCCAACATTAGTTATCAAGAGCAGCAATCTAATGATATCTATCGATCGTATATCTTACCACCTTCCCCCCCTCACAAACTACCTTCAGGTCTGGGGAGGCGCATGAAAACACTTTATTATCCTTCAATAAGACTATAATGTGAGTGCTTCAAAACATTTACTTTTGTTTGGGCTTGTAAGGCCCAACTGGTTTATGTTGTAACCGATACCTAACCCGGACAAATGTCGCGCACTATTGGTTGAGAGCAGCAGCAGTTGCTCTACCCAATATAAGTTATCAAGTGCAGCAATCTAATTATAGGGATCGATCGTATTTCTCACCCACTGCCCTTCCCCTCCCGCTACCTACAGGTCTCTTGTCAGCAACTTTATTATCCTTCAATAAGACTTAGATGTGAATGCTTCAAATCATTTACTTATGTTTGGGCTTGTAATTCCCACTGGCTTGTGTTGTAACCGATACCAAACCCAGACAAATGCCACGGACCATTGGTTGCTCTGCCCAACATTAGTTATCAAGAGCAGCAATCTAATGATATCTATCGATCGTATATCTTACCACCTTCCCCCCCTCTCAACTACCTCAGGTCAGGGAGGCGCTTGTAAACAACTTTATTATCTTCATAGACTATAATGTGAGTGCTTCAAAACATTAACTTTTGTTTGGGCTTGTAAGGGCCAACTGGTTTATGTTGTAACCGATACCTAACCCTGACAAATGTCGCGCACTATGGTTGAGAGCAGCAGTAGTTGCTCTACCCAATATAAGTTATCAAGTGCAGCAATCTAATTATAGGTATCGATCGTATTTCTCACCCACTGCCCTCCCCCACTCCCGCTACCACAGGTCTAGGGAGGCGCTTGTAAACAACTTTATTATCCCTCAATAAGACTTTGATGTGAGTGCATCTAAACATGCACTTATGTTTGGGCTTGTAATTCCCAACTGGTTTATGTTGTAACCGATACCTAACCCAGACAAATGCCGCGGGCCATTGATTGAGTTCAGCAGTAGTTGCTCTGCCCAAAATAAGTTATCAAGTGCAGCAATCTAATTATAGGTATCGATCGTATTTCCCACCCACTTCCCTCCCCCCTCCCGCTACCAACAGGTCTGGGGAGGCGCTTGTAAAAAACTTTATTATCCTTCAATAAGACTTTGATGTGAGTGCCTCTAAACATACACTTATGTTTGGGCTTGTAATTCCCAACTGGCTTGTGTTTTACCCGATACCAAACCCAGACAAATGCCGCGGACCATTGGTTGCTCTGCCCAACATTAGTTATCAAGCGCAGCAATCTTATTATAGGTATCGATCGTATTTCTCACCCACTGCCCTCCCCCTCCCGCCACCTTTAGGTCTTGAGGGTGCTTCAAAACATTTACTTATGTTTGATCTTGTAATTCCCAACTGGTTTATGTTTGTAACCGATACCTAACCCTGACAAATGCCGCGGACCATTGGTTGAGAGCAGCAGTAGTTGCTCTGCCCAAAATTAGATATCAAGAGCAGGAATCTAAGGATATCTTTTGATCGTATATCTTACCACTCTCCCCCCCCCCCCCCCCCCCCCCCCCTTTCAAACTACCTTCAGGTCTGGGAAGGCGCTTGTAAACAACTTTATTTTCCTTCAATAAGACTTAGATGTGAATGCTTCAAAACATTACTTATGTTTGGGCATGTAATTCCCAACTGGTTAATGTTGTAACCGATACCTAACCCTGACAAATGTCGCTTACTATTGGTTAAAAGCAGGAGTAGTTGCTCTACCCAATATAAGTTATCAAGAGCAGCATCTTATTATAGGTATCGATCGTATATCTCACCCACTGCCCTCCCCCCCCTCCCGATACCTATAGGTCTGGGCAGTCACTTGTAAACAACTTTATTATCCTTCAATAAGACTTGAATGTGAGTGCTTCAAAACATTTACTTATGTGTGGTCTTGTAATTCCCAACTGGATTATTTTGTAACCGAAACTAAAGCCAGAAAAATGCCGCTACCTACAGGTCACGGGAGGCGCTTGTAAAAGCTTTATATCCTTCAATAACACTATAATGTAAGTGCTTCAATCCATTTACTTACGTTTGGGCTTGTAATTCCGAAATGGTTTATGTTGTATTCGATACCTAATCCTGACAAATGTCGCGTACTATTGGTTGAGAGCAGCAGTAGATGCTCTACCCAATACAAGTTATCAAGTGCAGCAATCTTATTATAGGTATCGATCGTATTTCTCACCCACTGCCTTCGCCCCCCCTCCCGATACCACAGGTCTCGGGAGGCGTTTGTAACAACTTTATTATCCTTCAATAACACTTTAATGTGAGTGCATCTAATATATACTTATGTTGGGCTTGTAATTCCCAACTGGTTTATTTTGTAACCGAAACTAAAGCCAGAAAATGCCGCTACCTACAGGTCTCGGGAGGCGCTTGTTAACAACTTTATTATCCTTCAATAAGACTTAGATGTGAATGCTTCAAAACATTTACTTATGTTTGGGCATGTAATTCCTAACTGGTTAATGTTGTAACCGATACCTAACCCTGACAAATTTCGCGTAATATGGTTGAGAGCAGCAGTAAGATGCTCTACCCAATACCAGTTATCAAGTGCAGCAATCTTATTATAGGTATCGATCGTATTTCTCACCCCACTGCCTTCGCCCCCCCTCCCGATACCAACAGGTCTCGGGAGGCGTTTGTAAACAACTTTATTATCCTTCAATAACACTTTAATGTGAGTGCATCTAAACATATACTTATGTTTGGGCTTGTAATTCCCAACTGGTTTATTTTGTAACCGAAACTAAAGCCAGAAAAATGCCGCTACCTACAGGTCTCGGGAGGCGCTTGTTAACAACTTTATTATCCTTCAATAAGACTTAGATGTGAATGCTTCAAAACATTTACTTATGTTGGGCATGTAATTCCTAACTGGTTAATGTTGTAACCGATACCTAACCCTGACAATGTCGCTTACTATTGGTTGAAAGCAGCAGTTGTTGCTCTACCCAATATAAGTTATCAAGAGCAGCAATCTTATTATAGGTATCGATCGTATTTCTCACCCACTGCCCTCCCCCCTCCCGCTACCTATAGGTCTGGGCAGGCACTTGTAAACAACTTTATTATCCTTCAAAAAGACTTTAATGTGAGTGCTTCAAAACATTTACTTATGTGTGGTCTTGTAATTCCCAACTGGTTAATGTTGTAACCGATACCTAACCCTGACAAATGTCGCGTACTATTGGTTGAAAGCAGCAGTAGTTGCTCTACCCAATATAAGTTATCAAGAGCAGCAATCTTATTATAGGTATCGATCGTATTTCTCACCCACTGCCTTCCCTTCCTTCCGCAACCAACAGGTCTGGGGAGGCACTTGTCAACAACTTTATTATCCTTCAATAAGACTTTGATGTGAGTGCATCTAAAAATATACTTATGTTTGGGCATGAAATTCCCAAATGGTTTGTGTTGTAGCCGATACCTAACCCAGACAAATGCCGCGGACCATTGGTTTAGATCAGCAGTAGTTGCCTTGTCCACCATAAGTAATCAAGAGCAGCAATTTTATGATAGTTATCGATCGTTTATCTCACCTACTGCCTTACCCCCTTCCGCAACCAACAGGTCTGGGGAGGCACTTGTCAACAACTTTATATCCTTCAATAAGACTTTGATGTGAGTGCATCTAAAAATATACTTATGTTTGGTTATGTAATTCCCAAATGGTTTGTGTTGTAGCCGATACCTAACCCTGACAAATGCCGCGGACCATTGGTTTAGTTCAGCAGTAGTTGCCTTGTCAACATAAGTAATGAAGAGCAGCAATCTTATGATAGTTATCGATCGTATATCTTACGACCTCCCCCCCCCCCCCCCCTCCCTTCTTTAAACTACCTTCAGGTCAGGGGAGGCGCTTGTAAAAACTTTATTATCCTTCAATAACACTATAATGTAAGTGCTTCAATCCATTTACTTATGTTTGGGCTTGTAATTCCCAAATGGTTTATGTTGTATTCGATACCTGACAAATGTCGCGTACTATTGGTTGAGAGCAGCAGTAGATGCTCTACCCAATATAAGTTATCAAGTGCAGCAATCTTATTATAGGTATCGATCGTATTTCTCACCCACTGCCTTCGGCCTCCTCCCGATACCTACAGGTCAGAGAGGCGGTTGTAAACAACTTTATTATCCTTCAATAAGATTTTAATTTGAGTGCTTCAAAACATTTACTTTTGTTTGGGCTTGTAAGGCCCAACTGGTTTATGTTGTAACCGATACCTAACCCATACAAATTCCACGGACCATTGGTTGCTCTGCCCAACATTAGTTTATCAAGAGCAGCAATCTAATGATATCTATCGATCGTATATCTTACCACCTTCCCCCCCTCACAAACTACCTTCAGGTCTGGGGAGGCGCATGAAAACAACTTTATTATCCTTCAATAAGACTATAATGTGAGTGCTTCAAAACATTACTTTTGTTTGGGCTTGTAAGGCCCAACTGGTTTATGTTGTAACCGATACCTAACCCGGACAAATGTCGCGCACTATTGGTTGAGAGCAGCAGCAGTTGCTCTACCCAATATAAATTATCAAGTGCAGCAATCTAATTATAGGGATCGATCGTATTTCTCACCCACTGCCCTCCCCCTCCCGCTACCTACAGGTCTCGGAAGGCGCTTGTCAGTAACTTTATTATCCTTCAATAAGACTTAGATGTGAATGCTTCAAAACATTTACTTATGTTTGGGCTTGTAATTCCCACTGGCTTGTGTTGTAACCGATACCAAACCCAGACAAATGCCACGGACCATTGGTTGCTCTGCCCACATTAGTTATCAAGAGCAGCAATCTAATGATATCTATCGATCGTATATCTTACCACCTTCCCCCCCTCTCAAACTACCTCAGGTCAGGGGAGGCGCTTGTAACAACTTTATTATCCTTCAATAAGACTATAATGTGAGTGCTTCAAAACATTAACTTTTGTTTGGGCTTGTAAGGGCCAACTGGTTTATGTTGTAACCGATACCGAACCCTGACAAATGTCGCGCACTATTGGTTGAGAGCAGCAGTAGTTGCTCTACCCAATATAAGTTATCAAGTGCAGCAATCTAATTATAGGGATCGATCGTATTTCTCACCCACTGCCCTCCCCCTCCCGCTACCTACAGGTCTCTTGTCAGCAACTTTATTATCCTTCATAAGACTTAGATGTGAATGCTTCAAATCATTTACTTATGTTTGGGCTTGTAATTCCCAACTGGCTTGTGTTG
The DNA here is from genome assembly GCA_030179655.1 of Scaptomyza flava. NCBI lineage: Eukaryota > Metazoa > Arthropoda > Insecta > Diptera > Drosophilidae > Scaptomyza > Scaptomyza flava. The sequence goes on from JARNME010000258.1 coordinate 14,806, forward strand.
TAACCGATACCAAACCCAGACAAATGCCACGGACCATTGGTTGCTCTGCCCAACTTTAGTTATCAAGAGCAGCAATCTAATGATATCTATCGATCGTATATCTTACCACCTTCCCCCCCTCTCAAACTACCTCAGGTCAGGGGAGGCGCTTGTAAACAACTTTATTATCCTTCAATAAGACTATAATGTGAGTGCTTCAAAACATTAACTTTGTGTTGGGCTTGTAAGGCCCAACTGGTTTATATTGTAACCGATACCCAACCCTGACAAATGTCGCGCACTATTGGTTGAGAGCAGCAGTAGTTGCTCTACCCAATATAAGTTATCAAGTGCAGCCATCTAATTATAGGTATCGATCGTATTTCTCACCCACTGCCCTCCCCACTCCCGCTACCAACAGGTCTAGGGAGGCGCTTGTAAACAACTTTATTATCCTTCAATAAGACTTTGATGTGAGTGCATCTAAACATGCACTTATGTTTGGGCTTGTAATTCCCAACTGGTTTATGCTGTAACCGATACCTAACCCAGACAAATGCCGCGGGCCATTGATTGAGTTCAGCAGTAGTTGCTCTGCCCAAAATAAGTTATCAAGTGCAGCAATCTAATTATAGGTATCGATCGTATTTCCCACCCACTGCCCTCCCCCCTCCCGCTACCAACAGGTCTGGGGAGGCGCTTGTAAAAAACTTTATTATCCTTCAATAAGACTTTGATGTGAGTTCCTCTAAACATACACTTATGTTTGGGCTTGTAATTCCCAACTGGCTTGTGTTGTACCCGATACCAAACCCAGACAAATGCCGCGGACCATTGGTTGCTCTGCCCAACATTAGTTATCAAGCGCAGCAATCTTATTATAGGTATCGATCGTATTTCTCACCCACTGCCCTCCCCTTTCCCGCTACCTTTAGGTCTTGAGGGTGCTTCAAAACATGTACTTATGTTTGGGCTTGTAATTCCCAACTGGTTTATGTTGTAACCGATACCTAACCCAGACAAATGCCGCGGACCATTAGTTGAATTCAGCAGTAAGTTCTCTGCCCAATATAAGTTATCAAAAGCAGCAATCTTATGATAGGTATCGATCGTATTTCTCACCCACTGCCCTCCTCCCTCCCGCTACCTACAGATCTGGGGAGGCGCTTGTAAACAACTTTATTATCCTTCAATAAGAATTTAATGTGAGTGCTTCAAATCATTAACTTATGTTTGGGCTTGTAATTAACAACTGCTTTATGTAATGGCCGATACCTAACCCAGACAAATGCCGCGGACCATTGGTTGAGTTCAGCAGTAGTTTCCCTACCCAATATAAGTTATCAAGAGCAGCAATTTAATTATAGGTATCGATCGTTTTTCTCACCCACTGCCCTCCCCCCTCCCGCTACCATCAGGTCTGTGGAGGCGCTTGTAAACAACTTTATTATTTTTCAATAAGACTTTAATGTGCGTGCTTCAAAACATTTACTTATTAATGGGCTTGTAATTCCAAACTGCTTTATATTATTGCCGATACCTAACCCAGACAAATGCCGCGGACCATTGGTTGAGAGCAGCAGTAGTTGCTCTACCCAGTATAAGTTATTAAGAGCAGCAATCTAATGATATCTATCGATCGTATATCTTACCACCTCCCAATATAAGTTTCTCTACCCAATATAAGTTATCCAGAGCAGCAATCTAATAATAGGTATCGATCGTATTTCTCACCCACTGCCTTCCCCCCTCCCGCAACCTAAAGGTCTGGCAGGCGGTTGTAAACAACTTTATTATCCTTCAATAAGAATTTAATGTGAGTGCTTCAAATCATTAACTTATGTTTGGGCTTGTAATTAACAACTGCTTTATGTAATGGCCGATACCTAACCCAGACAAATGCCGCGGACCATTGGTTGAGTTCAGCAGTAGTTTCCCTACCCAATATAAGTTATCAAGAGCAGCAATTTAATTATAGGTATCGATCGTTTTTTCTCACCCACTGCCCTCCCCCCTCCCGCTACCATCAGGTCTGTGGAGGCGCTTGTAAACAACTTTATTATCCTTCAATAAGACTTTAATGTGAGTGCTTCAAAACATTAACTTATGTTTGGGCTTGTAATTAACAACTACTTTATTTAATAGCCCATACCTAACCCAGACAAATGCCGCGGACCATGATTGAGTTCAGCAGTAGTTTCTCTACCCAATATAAGTATCAAGAGCAGCAATCTAATTATAGTATCGATCGTTTTTCTCACCCACTGCCCTCCCCCCTCCCGCTACCAACAGGTCTGGGGAGGCGTTTGTAAACAAATTTATTTTTCTTTTAATAAGACTTTAATGTGAGGGCTTCAAAACATTACTTATGTTTGGGCTTGTAATTAACAACTGCTTTATTTAATAGCCCATACCTAACCCAGACAAATGCCGCGGACCATTGGTTGAGTTCAGCAGTTGTTAATCTACCCAATATAAGTTATCAAGAGCAGCAATCTTATTAAAGGTGCCGATCGTATTTCTCACCCACTGCCCTCCCTGCCCGCTATCTACAGGTCTAGGGAGGCGCTTGTCAACAACTTTATTATTCTTCAATAAGACTTAGATGTGAATGCTTCAAAACATTTACTTATGTTTGGGCATGTAATTCCCAACGGGTTTATGTTGTAACCGATACCTTACCCAGACAAATGCCGCGGGCCATTAGTTGAGTTCAGCAGTAGTTTCTCTGCCCAACATAAGTTATCAAGAGCAGGTCTGGAGAGGCGGTTGTAAACAACTTTATTATCCTTCAATAAGATTTTAACGTGAGTGCTTCAAAACATTTACTTATGTTTGGGCATGTAATTCCCAACTGGTTTATGTTGTAACCGATACCTTACCCAGACAAATGCCGCGGGCCATTAGTTGAGTTCAGCAGTAGTTTCTCTGCCCAACATAAGTTATCAAGAGCAGGTCTGGAGAGGCGGTTGTAAACAACTTTATTATCCTTCAATAAGATTTAACGTGAGTGCTTCAAAACATTAACTTATGTTTGGGCTTGTAATTAACAACTGCTTTATTTAATAGCCCATACCTAACCCAGACAAATGCCGCGGACCATTGGTTGAGTTCAGCAGTTGTTAATCTACCCAATATAAGTTATCAGAGCAGCAATCTTATTAAAGGTGCCGATCGTATTTCTCACCCACTGCCCTCCCCTGCCCGCTATCTACAGGTCTAGGGAGGCGCTTGTCAACAACTTTATTATTCTTCAATAAGACTTAGATGTGAATGCTTCAAAACATTTACTTATGTTTGGGCATGTAATTCCCAACTGGTTTATGTTGTAACCGATACTTACCCAGACAAATGCCGCGGGCCATTAGTTGAGTTCAGCAGTAGTTTTCTCTGCCCAACATAAGTTATCAAGAGCAGGTCTGGAGAGGCGGTTGTAAACAACTTTATTATCCTTCAATAAGATTTTAACGTGAGTGCTTCAAAACATTTACTTGTGTATGGGCTTGTAATTCCCAACTGCTTTATGTTATAGCCGATACCTAACCCAGACAATGCCGCGGACCATTGGTTGAGTTCAGCAGTAGTTTCTCTGCCCAAAATAAGTTATCAAGAGCAGCAATCTAATGATATCTATCGATCGTATATCTTACCACCTTCCCTCCCCCCCCCCCCCCCCCCCCCCTCGCAAACTACCTTCAGGTCTGCTGAGGCGCTTGAAAACAACTTTTTTATCCTTCAATAAGACTTAGATGTGAATGCTTCAAAACATTTACTTATGTTTGGGCTTGTAATTCCCAACTGGCTTGTGTTGTAACCGATACCAAACCCAGACAAATGCCACGGACCATTGGTTGCTCTGCCCAACATTAGTTATCAAGAGCAGCAATCTAATGATATCTATCGATCGTATATCTTACCACCTTCCCCCCCTCTCAAACTACCTCAGGTCAGGGGAGGCGCTTGTAAACACTTTATTTTCCTTCAATAAGACTATAATGTGAGTGCTTCAAAACATAACTTTTGTTTGGGCTTGTAAGGCCCAACTGGTTTATGTTGTATTCGATACCTAATCCTGACAAATGTCGCGTACTATTGGTTGAGAGCAGCAGTAGATGCTCTACCCAATACAAGTTATCAAGTGCAGCAATCTAATTATAGGTATCGATCGTATTTCTCACCCACTGCCTTCGCCCCCTTCCGCAACCAACAGGTCTAGGGAGGCACTTGTCAACAACTTTATTATCCTTCAATAAGACTTTGATGTGAGTGCATCTAAAAATATACTTATGTTTGGGCATGTAATTCCCAAATGGTTTGTGTTGTAGCCGATACCTAACCCTGACAAATGCCGCGGACCATTGGTTTAGTTCAGCAGTAGTTGCCTTGTCCAACATAAGTAATGAAGATCAGCAATCTTATGATAGTTATCGATCGTATATCTTACGACCTCCCCCCCCCCCCCCCTCCCTTCTTTAAAACTACCTTCAGGTCAGGGGAGGCGCTTGTAAAAAACTTTATTATCCTTCAATAACACTTTAATGTGAGTGCATCTAAACATATACTTATGTTTGGCTTGTAATTCCCACTGGTTTATTTTGTAACCGAAACTAAAGCCAGAAAAATGCCGCTACCTACAGTCTCGGGAGGCGCTTGTTAACAACTTTATTATCCTTCAATAAGACTTAGATGTGAATGCTTCAAAACATTTACTTATGTTTGGGCATGAAATTCCTAACTGGTTAATGTTGTAACCGATACCTACCCTGACAAATGTCGCTTACTATTGGTTGAAAGCAGCAGTTGTTGCTCTACCCAATATAAGTTATCAAGAGCAGCAATCTTATTATAGGTATCGATCGTATTTCTCACCCACTGCCCTCCCCCCCTCCCGCTACCTATAGGTCTGGGCAGGCACTTGTAAACAACTTTATTATCCTTCAATAAGATTTTAATGTGAGTGCTTCAAAACATTTACTTATGTGTGGTCTTGTAATTCCCAACTGGTTAATGTTGTAACCGATACCTAACCCTGACAAATGTCGCGTACTATTGGTTGAAAGCAGCAGTAGTTGCTCTAACCCAATATAAGTTATCAAGAGCAGCAATCTTATTATAGGTATCGATCGTATTTCTCACCTACTGCCTTACCCCCTTCCGCAACCAACAGGTCTGGGGAGGCACTTGTCAACAACTTTATTATCCTTCAATAAGACTTTGATGTGAGTGCATCTAAAAATATACTTATGTTTGGGCATGTAATTCCAAATGGTTTGTGTTGTAGCCGATACCTAACCCTGACAAATGCCGCGGACCATTGGTTTAGTTCAGCAGTAGTTGCCTTGTCGAACATAAGTAATGAAGATCAGCAATCTTATGATAGTTATCGATCGTATATCTTACGACCTCCCCCCCCCCCCTCCCTTCTTTAAAACTACCTTCAGGTCAGGGGAGGCGCTTGTAAAAAACTTTATTATCCTTCAATAACACTATAATGTAAGTGCTTCAATCCATTTACTTATGTTTGGGCTTGTAATTCCCAAATGGTTTATGTTGTATTCGATACCTAATCCTGACAAATGTCGCGTACTATTGGTTGAGAGCAGCAGTAGATGCTCTACCCAATATAAGTTATCAAGTGCAGCAATCTAATTATAGGTATCGATCGTATTTCTCACCTACTGCCTTCGGCCTCCTCCCGATACCTACAGGTCAGGAGAGGCGGTTGTAAACAACTTTATTATCCTTCAATAAGATTTTAATTTGAGTGCTTCAAAACATTTACTTTTGTTTGGGCTTGTAAGGCCCAACTGGTTTATGTTGTAACCGATACCTAACCCAGACAAATTCCACGGACCATTGGTTGCTCTGCCCAACTTAGTTATCAGAGCAGCAATCTAATGATATCTATCGATCGTATATCTTACCACCTTCCCCCCTCACAAACTACCTTCAGGTCTGGGGAGGCGCATGAAAACAACTTTATTATCCTTCAATAAGACTATAATGTGAGTGCTTCAAAACATTACTTTTGTTTGGGCTTGTAAGGCCCAACTGTTTATGTTGTAACCGATACCTAACCCGGACAAATGTCGCGCACTATTGGTTGAGAGCAGCAGCAGTTGCTCTACCCAATATAAGTTATCAAGTGCAGCAATCTAATTATAGGGATCGATCGTATTTCTCACCCCTGCCCTCCCCCTCCCGCTACCTACAGGTCTCGGAAGGCGCTTGTCAGCAACTTTATTATCCTTCAATAAGACTTAGATGTGAATGCTTCAAAACATTTACTTATGTTTGGGCTTGTAATTCCCAACTGGCTTGTGTTGTAACCGATACCTTACCCAGACAAATGCCGCGGGCCATTAGTTGAGTTCAGCAGTAGTTTCTCTGCCCAACATAAGTTATCAAGAGCAGGTCTGGAGAGGCGGTTGTAAACAACTTTATTATCCTTCAATAAGATTTTAACGTGAGTGCTTCAAAACATTAACTTATGTTTGGGCTTGTAATTAACAACTGCTTTATTTAATAGCCCATACCTAACCCAGACAAATGCCGCGGACCATTGGTTGAGTTCAGCAGTTGTTAATCTACCCATATAAGTTATCAGAGCAGCAATCTTATTAAAGGTGCCGATCGTATTTCTCACCCACTGCCCTCCCCTGCCCGCTATCTACAGGTCTAGGGAGGCGCTTGTCAACAACTTTATTATTCTTCATAAGACTTAGATGTGAATGCTTCAAAACATTTACTTATGTTTGGGCATGTAATTCCCACTGGTTTATGTTGTAACCGATACCTTATCCAGACAAATGCCGCGGGCCATTAGTTGAGTTCAGCAGTAGTTTCTCTGCCCAACATAAGTTATCAAGAGCAGGTCTGGAGAGGCGGTTGTAAACAACTTTATTATCCTTCAATAAGATTTTAACGTGAGTGCTTCAAAACATTTACTTGTGTATGGGCTTGTAATTCCCAACTGCTTTATGTTATTGCCGATACCTAACCCAGACAAATGCCGCGGACCATTGGTTGAGTTCAGCAGTAGTTTCTCTGCCCAAAATAAGTTATCAAGAGCAGCAATCTAATGATATCTATCGATCGTATATCTTACCACCTTCCCCCCCCACCCCCCCCCCCCCACGCAAACTACCTTCAGGTCTGGTGAGGCGCTTGAAAACAACTTTTTTATCCTTCAATAAACTTAGATGTGAATGCTTCAAAACATTTACTTATGTTTGGGCTTGTAATTCCCAACTGGCTTGTGTTGTAACCGATACCAAACCCAGACAAATGCCACGGACCATTGGTTGCTCTGCCCAACATAAGTTATCAAGAGCAGCAATCTAATGATATCTATCGATCGTATATCTTACCACCTTCCCCCCCTCTCAAACTACCTCAGGTCAGGGGAGGCGCTTGTAAACAACTTTATTTTCCTTCATAAGACTATAATGTGAGTGCTTCAAAACATTAACTTTGTTTGGGCTTGTAAGGCCCAACTGGTTTATGTTGTATTCGATACCTAATCCTGACAAATGTCGCGTACTATTGGTTGAGAGCAGCAGTAGATGCTCTACCCAATACAAGTTATCAAGTGCAGCAATCTTATTATAGGTATCGATCGTATTTCTCACCCACTGCCTTCGCCCCCCCTCCCGATACCAACAGGTCTCGGGAGATGCTTGTAAACAACTTTATTATCCTTCAATAACACTTTAATGTGAGTGCATCTAAACATATACTTATGTTTGGGCTTGTAATTCCCAACTGGTTATTTTGTAACCGGAACTAAAGCCAGAAAAATGCCGCTACCTACAGGTCTCGGGAGGCGCTTGTTAACAACTTTATTATCCTTCAATAAGACTTTAATGTGAGTGCTTCAAAACATTTACTTATGTGTGGTCTTGTAATTCCCAACTGGTTAATGTTGTAGCCGATACCTAACCCTGACAAATGTCGCGTACTATGGTTGAAAGCAGCAGTAGTTGCTCTACCCAATATAAGTTATCAAGAGCAGCAATCTTATTATAGGTATCGATCGTATTTCTCACCTACTGCCTTACCCCCTTCCGCAACCAACAGGTCTGGGGAGGCACTTTTCAACAACTTTATTATCCTTCAATAAGACTTTGATGTGAGTGCATCTAAAAATATACTTATGTTTGGGCATGTAATTCCCAATGGTTTGTGTTGTAGCCGATACCTAACCCTGACAAATGCCGCGGACCATTGGTTTAGTTCAGCAGTAGTTGCCTTGTCCAACATAAGTAATGAAGAGCAGCAATCTTATGATAGTTATCGATCGTATATCTTACGACCTCCCCCCCCCCCCCCCTCCCTTCTTTAAACTACCTTCAGTCAGGGGAGGCGCTTGTAAAAAACTTATTATCCTTCAATAACACTATAATGTAAGTGCTTCAATCCATTTACTTATGTTTGGGCTTGTAATTCCCAAATGGTTTATGTTGTATTCGATACCTTATCCTGACAATGTCGCGTACTATTGGTTGAGAGCAGCAGTAGATGCTCTACCCATATAAGTTATCAAGTGCAGCAATCTACTTATAGGTATCGATCGTATTTCTCACCCACTGCCTTCGGCCCTCCTCCCGATACCTACAGGTCAGGAGAGGCGGTTGTAAACAACTTTATTATCCTTCAATAAGATTTTAATTTGAGTGCTTCAAAACATTTACTTTTGTTTGGGCTTGTAAGGCCCAACTGGTTTATGTTGTAACCGATACCTAACCCAGACAAATTCCACGGACCATTGGTTGCTCTGCCAACATTAGTTATCAAGAGCAGCAATCTAATGATATCTATCGATCGTATATCTTACCACCTTCCCCCCCTCACAAACTACCTTCAGGTCTGGGGAGGCGCATGAAAACAACTTTATTATCCTTCAATAAGACTATAATGTGAGTGCTTCAAAACATTTACTTTTGTTTGGGCTTGTAAGGCCCAACTGGTTTATGTTGTAACCGATACCTAACCCGGACAAATGTCGCGCACTATTGGTTGAGAGCAGCAGCAGTTGCTCTACCCAATATAAGTTATCAAGTGCAGCAATCTAATTATAGGGATCGATCGTATTTCTCACCCACTGCCCTCCCCCTCCCGCTACCTACAGGTCTCGGAAGGCGCTTGTCAGCAACTTTATTATCCTTCAATAAGACTTAGATGTGAATGCTTCAAAACATTTACTTATGTTTGGGCTTGTAATTCCCAACTGGCTTGTGTTGTAACCGATACCAAACCCAGACAAATGCCACGGACCATTGGTTGCTCTGCCCACTTTAGTTATCAAGAGCAGCAATCTAATGATATCTATCGATCGTATATCTTACCACCTTCCCCCCCCTCTCAAACTACCTCAGGTCAGGGGAGGCGCTTGTAAACAACTTTATTATCCTTCAATAAGACTATAATGTGAGTGCTTCAAAACATTAACTTTGTTTAGGCTTGTAAGGCCCAACTGGTTTTATTGTAAACGATACCTAACCCTGACAAATGTCGCGCACTATTGGTTGAGAGCAGCAGTAGTTGCTCTACCCAATATAAGTTATCAAGTGCAGCAATCTAATTATAGGGATCGATCGTATTTCTCACCCACTTCCCTCCCCCTCCCGCTACCTACAGGTCTCTTGTCAGCAACTTTATTATCCTTCAATAAGACTTAGATGTGAATGCTTCAAATCATTTACTTATGTTTGGCTTGTAATTCCCACTGGCTTGTGTTGTAACCGATACCAAACCCAGACAAATGCCACGGACCATTGGTTGCTCTGCCCAACTTTAGTTATCAAGAGCAGCAATCTAATGATATCTATCGATCGTATATCTTACCACCTTCCCCCCCTCTCAACTACCTCAGGTCAGGGGAGGCGCTTGTAAACAACTTTATTATCTTCAATAAGACTATAATGTGAGTGCTTCAAAACATTAACTTTTGTTTGGGCTTGAAGGGCCAACTGGTTTATATGTAACCGATACCTAACCCTGACAAATGTCGCGCACTATTGGTTGAGAGCAGCAGTAGTTGCTCTACCCAATATAAGTTCTCAAGTGCAGCCATCTAATTATAGGTATCGATCGTATTTCTCACCCACTGCCCTCCCCCACTCCCGCTACCAACAGGTCTAGGGAGGCGCTTGTAAACAACTTTATTATCCTTCAATAAGACTATAATGTGAGTGCTTTAAAACATTTTCTTATGTTTGGGCTTGTAATTCCCAACGTGTTTATGTTGTAACCGATACCTACCCAGACAATGCCGCGGACCATTAGTTGAATTCAGCAGTAAATTCTCTGCCCAATAAGTTATCAAAGCAGCAATCTTATGATAGGTATCGATCGTATTTCTCACCCACTGCCCTCCTCCCTCCCGCTACCAACAGGTCTGGGGAGGCGCTTGTAAACAACTTTATTTTCCTTCAATAACACTTTAATGTGAGTGCATCTAAACATATACTTATGTTTGGGCTTGTAATTCCCAACTGGTTTATTTTGTAACCGAAACTAAAGCCAGAAAAATGCCGCTACCTACAGGTCTCGGGAGGCGCATGTTAACAACTTTATTATCCTTCAATAAGACTTAGATGTGAATGCTTCAAAACATTTACTTATGTTGGGCATGAAATTCCTAACTGGTTGATGTTGTAACCGATACCTAACCCTGACAAATGTCGCTTACTATTGGTTGAAAGCAGCAGTTGTTGCTCTAACCCATATAAGTTATCAAGAGCAGCAATCTTATTATAGGTATCGATCGTATTTCTCACCCACTGCCCTCCCCCCCTCCCGCTACCTATAGGTCTGGGCAGGCACTTGTAAACAACTTTATTATCCTTCAATAAGACTTTAATGTGAGTGCTTCAAAACATTTACTTATGTGTGGTCTTCTAATTCCCAACTGGTTAATGTTGTAACCGATACCTTACCCTGACAAATGTCGCGTACTATTGGTTGAAAGCAGCAGTAGTTGCTCTACCCAATATAAGTTATCAAGAGCAGCAATCTTATTATAGGTATCGATCGTATTTCTCACCCACTGCCTTCCCCCCCCTTCCGCAACCAACAGGTCTGGGGAGGCACTTGTCAACAACTTTATTATCCTTCAATAAGACTTTGATGTGAGTGCATCTAAAATATACTTATGTTCGGGCATGAAATTCCCAAATGGTTTGTGTTGTAGCCGATACCTAACCCAGACAATGCCGCGGACCATTGGTTTATGTCAGCAGTAGTTGCCTTGTCCACCATAAGTATCAAGAGCAGCATTTTATGATAGTTATCGATCGTTTATCTCACCTACTGCCTTACCCCCTTCCGCAACCAACAGGTCTGGGGAGGCACTTGTCAACAACTTATTATCCTTCAATAAGACTTTGATGTGAGTGCATCTAAAAATATACTTATGTTTGGGCATGTAATTCCCAATGGTTTGTGTTGTAGCCGATACCTAACCCTGACAATGCCGCGGACCATTGGTTTAGTTCAGCAGTAGTTGCCTTGTCCAACATAAGTAATGAAGAGCAGCAATCTTATGATAGTTATCGATCGTATATCTTACGACCTCCCCCCCCCCCCCCCCCCCCCCTCCCCATCTTTAAAACTACCTTCAGGTCAGGGGAGGCGCTTGTAAAAACTTTATTATCCTTCAATAACACTATAATGTAAGTGCTTCAATCCATTTACTTATGTTTGGGCTTGTAATTCCCAAATGGTTTATGTTGTATTCGATACCTATCCTGACAAATGTCGCGTACTATTGGTTGAGAGCAGCAGTAGATGCTCTACCCAATATAAGTTATCAAGTGCAGCAATCTACTTATAGGTATCGATCGTATTTCTCACCCACTGCCTTCGCCCTCCTCCCGATACCTACAGGTCGGAGAGGCGGTTGTAAACAACTTTATTATCCTTCAATAAGATTTTAATTTGAGTGCTTCAAAACATTTACTTTTGTTTGGGCTTGTAAGGCCCAACTGGTTTATGTTGTAACCGATACCTAACCCAGACAATTCCACGGACCATTGGTTGCTCTGCCCAACATTAGTTATCAAGAGCAGCAATCTAATGATATCTATCGATCGTATATCTTACCACCTTCCCCCCCTCACAAACTACCTTCAGGTCTGGGGAGGCGCATGAAAACAACTTTATTATCCTTCAATAAGACTATAATGTGAGTGCTTCAAAACATTTACTTTTGTTTGGGCTTGTAAGGCCCAACTGGTTTATGTTGTAACCGATACCTAACCCGGACAAATGTCGCGCACTATTGGTTGAGAGCAGCAGCAGTTGCTCTACCCAATATAAGTTATCAAGTGCAGCAATCTAATTATAGGATCGATCGTATTTCTCACACACTGCCCTCCCCCTCCCGCTACCTACAGGTCTCGGAAGGCGCTTGTCAGCAACTTTATTATCCTTCAATAAGACTTAGATGTGAATGCTTCAAACATTTACTTATGTTTGGGCTTGTAATTCCCAACTGGCTTGTGTTGTAACCGATACCAAACCCAGACAAATGCCACGGACCATTGGTTGCTCTGCCCAACATTAGTTATCAAGAGCAGCAATCTAATGATATCTATCGATCGTATATCTTACCACCTTCCCCCCCTCTCAAACTACCTCAGGTCAGGGGAGGCGCTTGTAAACAACTTTATTATCCTTCATAAGACTATAATGTGAGTGCTTCAAAACATTAACTTTTGTTTGGGCTTGTAAGGCCCAACTGGTTTATATTGTAAACGATACCTAACCCTGACAAATGTCGCGCACTATTGGTTGAGAGCAGCAGTAGTTGCTCTACCCATATAGTTATCAAGTGCAGCAATCTATTATAGGGATCGATCGTATTTCTCACCCACTGCCCTCCCCCTCCCGCTACCTACAGGTCTCTTGTCAGCAACTTTATTATCCTTCAATAAGACTTAGATGTGAATGCTTCAAATCATTTACTTATGTTTGGGCTTGTAATTCCCAACTGGCTTGTGTTGTAACCGATACTAAACCCAGACAAATGCCACGGACCATTGGTTGCTCTGCCCAACTTTAGTTATCAAGAGCAGCAATCTAATGATATCTATCGATCGTATATCTTACCACCTTCCCCCCTCTCAAACTACCTCAGGTCAGGGAGGCGCTTGTAAACAACTTATTATCTTCAATAAGACTTTAATGTGAGTGCTTCAAAACATTAACTTTTGTTTGGGCTTGAAGGCCAACTGGTTTATATTGTAACCGATACCTAACCCTGACAAATGTCGCGCACTATTGGTTGAGAGCAGCAGTAGTTGCTCTACCCAATATAAGTTATCAAGTGCAGCCATCTAATTATAGGTATCGATCGTATTTCTCACCCACTGCCCTCCCCCACTCCCGCTACCAACAGGTCTAGGAGGCGCTTGTAACAACTTTATTATCCTTCAATAAGACTTTGATGTGAGTGCATCTAAACATGCACTTATGTTTGGGCTTGTAATTCCCAACTGGTTTATGTTGTAACCGATACCTAACCCAGACAATGCCGCGGGCCATTGATTGAGTTCAGCAGTAGTTAATCTGCCCAAATAAGTTATCAAGTGCAGCAATCTAGTTATAGGTATCGATCGTATTTCCCACCCACTGCCCTCCCCCCCTCCCGCTACCAACAGGTCTGGGAGGCGCTTGTAAAAAACTTTATTATCCTTCAATAAGACTTTGATGTGAGTTCCTCTAAACATACACTTATGTTTGGGCTTGTAATTCCCAACTGGCTTGTGTTGTACCCGATACCAAACCCAGACAAATGCCGCGGACCATTGGTTGCTCTGCCCAACATTAGTTATCAAGCGCAGCAATCTTATTATAGGTATCGATCGTATTTCTCACCCACTGCCCTCCCCCCTCCCGCTACCTTTAGGTCTTGAGGGTGCTTCAAACATTTACTTATGTTTGGGCTTGTAATTCCCAACTGGTTTATGTTGTAACCGATACCTAACCCAGACAAATGCCGCGGACCATTAGTTGAATTCAGCAGTAAGTTCTCTGCCCAATATATGTTATCAAAGCAGCAATCTTATGATAGTATCGATCGTATTTCTCACCCACTGCCCTCCTCCCTCCCGCTACCTACAGATCTGGGGAGGCGCTTGTAAACACTTTTATTCTCCTTCAATAAGACTATATGTGAGTGCTTTAAAACATTTTCTTATGTATGGGCTTGTAATTCCCAACGTGTTTATGTTGTAACCGATACCTAACCCAGACAAATGCCGCGGACCATTAGTTGAATTCAGCAGTAAATTCTCTGCCCAATATAAGTTATCAAAAGCAGCAATCTTATGATAGGTATCGATCGTATTTCTCTCCCACTGCCCTCCTCCCTCCCGCTACCTGCAGATCTGGGGAGGCGCTTGTAAACAACTTTATTATTCTTCAATAAGACTTTAATGTGCGTGCTTCAAAACATTTACTTATTATGGGCTTGTAATTCCAAACTGCTTTATGTTATTGCCGATACCTAACCCAGACAAATGCCGCGGACCATTGGTTGAGAGCAGCAGTAGTTGCTCTACCCAGTATAAGTTATTAAGAGCAGCAATCTAATGATATCTATCGATCGTATATCTTACCACCTCCCAATATAAGTTTCTCTAACCCAATATAAGTTATCCAGAGCAGCAATCTAATAATAGGTATCGATCGTATTTCTCACCCACTGTCTTCCCCCCCTCCCGCAACCTACAGGTCTGGCAGGCGGTTGTAAACAACTTTATTATCCTTCAATAAGAATTTAATGTGAGTGCTTCAAATCATTAACTTATGTTTGGGCTTGTAATTAACAACTGCTTTATGTAAGGCCGATACCTAACCCAGACAAATGCCGCGGACCATTGGTTGAGTTCAGCAGTAGTTTCCCTACCCAATATAAGTTATCAAGAGCAGCAATTTAATTATAGGTATCGATCGTTTTTCTCACCCACTGCCCTCCCCCCTCCCGCTACCATCAGGTCTGTGGAGGCGCTTGTAAACAACTTTATTATCCTTCAATAAGACTTTAATGTGAGTGCTTCAAAACATTAACTTATGTTTGGGCTTGTAATTAACAACTACTTTATTTAATAGCCCATACCTAACCCAGACAAATGCCGCGGACCATTGATTGAGTTCAGCAGTAGTTTCTCTACCCAATATAAGTTATCAAGAGCAGCAATCTAATTATAGGTATCGATCGTTTTTCTCACCCACTGCCCTCCCCCCTCCCGCTACCAACAGGTCTGGGGAGGCGCTTGTAAACAATTTATTTTTCTTTTAATAAGACTTTAATGTGAGTGCTTCAAAACATTAACTTATGTTTTGGCTTGTAATTAACAACTGCTTTATTTAATAGCCCATACCTAACCCAGACAAATGCCGCGGACCATTGGTTGAGTTCAGCAGTTGTTAATCTACCCAATAAGTTATCAAGAGCAGCATCTTATTAAAGGTGCCGATCGTATTTCTCACCCACTGCCCTCCCCTGCCCGCTATCTACAGGTCTAGGGAGGCGCTTGTCAACAACTGTATTATTCTTCAATAAGACTTAGATGTGAATGCTTCAAAACATTTACTTATGTTTGGGCAACTGGTTTATGTTGTAACCGATACCTTACCCAGACAAATGCCGCGGGCCATTAGTTGAGTTCAGCAGTAGTTTCTCTGCCCAACATAAGTTATCAAGAGCAGGTCTGGAGAGGCGGTTGTAAACAACTTTATTATCCTTCAATAAGATTTTAACGTGAGTGCTTCAAAACATTTACTTGTGTATGGGCTTGTAATTCCCAACTGCTTTATGTTAAGCCGATACCTAACCCAGACAAATGCCGCGGACCATTGCTTGAGTTCAGCAGTAGTTTTCTCTGCCCAAAATAAGTTATCAAGAGCAGCAATCTAATGATATCTATCGATCGTATATCTTACCACCTTCCCCCCCCACCCCCCCCCTCGCAACTACCTTCAGGTCTGGTGAGGCGCTTGAAAACACTTTATTATCCTTCAATAAGACTATAATGTGAGTGCTTCAAAACATTTACTTTTGTTTGGGCTTGTAAGGCCCAACTGGTTTATGTTGTAACCGATACCTAACCCGGACAAATGTCGCGCACTATTGGTTGAGAGCAGCAGCAGTTGCTCTACCCAATATAAGTTATCAAGTGCAGCAATCTAATTATAGGGATCGATCGTAATTCTCACCCACTGCCCTCCCCCTCCCGCTACCTACAGGTTTCGGGAGGCGCTTGTCACAACTTTATATCCTTCAATAAAACTTGTATGTGAATGCTTCAAAACATTTACTTATGTTTGGGCTTGTAATTCCCAACTGGCTTGTGTTGTAACCGATACCAAACCCAGACAAATGCCACGGACCATTGGTTGCTCTGCCCAACATTAGTTATCAAGAGCAGCAATCTAATGATATCTATCGATCGTATATCTTACCACCTTCCCCCCCTCTCAAACTACCTCAGGTCAGGGAGGCGCTTGTAAACAACTTTATTTTCCTTCAATAAGACTATAATGTGAGTGCTTCAAAACATTAACTTTTGTTTGGGCTTGTAAGGCCCAACTGGTTAATATTGTAACCGATACCTAACCCTGACAATGTCGCGCACTATTGGTTGAGAGCAGCAGTAGTTGCTCTACCCAATATAAGTTATCAAGTGCAGCAATCTAATTATAGGTATTGATCGTTTTTTCTCACCCACTGCCCTCCCCCAGTCCCGCTACCAACAGGTCTAGGGAGGCGCTTGTAAACAACTTTATTATCCTTCAATAAGACTTTAATGTGAGTACATCTCAACATATACTTATGTTTGGGCATATAATTTCCTATTGCTTTATGTTATAGCCGATACCTAACCCTGACAAATGTCGCGCACTATTGGTTGAGAGCAGAAGTAGTTGCTCTACCCAATATAAGTTATCAAGTGCAGCAATCTAATTATAGGTATCGAACGTATTTCTCACCCACTGCCCCTCCCCCACTCCCGCTACCAACAGGTCTAGGGAGGCGCTTGTAACAACTTTATTATCCTTCAATAAACTTGTATGTGAATGCTTCAAAACATTTACTTATGTTTGGGCATGTAATTCCCAACTGGTTTATGTTGTAGCCGATACCTTACCAAGACAAAAGACGCGGACCAATGTTTGAGTTCAGAAGTAGTTTCTCTGCCCACAGTAGTTATCAAAAGCAGCAATCTAATGATAGTTATCGATCGTATATTTTACCACCTGCCCTCCCCCTCCCGCTAACTACAGGTCTGGTGAGGCAGTTGTAAGCAACTTTATTATCATTCAATAAGACTTAAATATGAGGGCTTCAAAGCATTTACTTATATTTGGGATTGTATTTCCAAGTGCTTTATATTATAGCCGATACCTAACCCAGACAAATGCCGCGGACCATTGGTTGAGTTCAGCAGTTGTTTGTCTACCCAATATAAGTTATCAAGAGCAGCAATTTAATTATAGGTATCCATCGTATTTCTCACCCACTGCCCTCCCCCCCTCCCGCTACCAACAGGTCTGGGGAGGCGCTTGTAAAAAACTTATTATCCTTCAATAAGACTTTGATGTGAGTGCATCTAAACATGCACTTATGTTTGGGCTTGTAATTCCCATTTGGTTTATGTTGTAACCGATACCTAACCCAGACAAATGCCGCGGGCCATTGATTGAGTTCAGCAGTAGTTGCTCTGCCCAAAATAAGTTATCAAGTGCAGCAATCTAATTATAGGTATCGATCGTATTTCCCACCCACTGCCCTCCCCCCTCCCGCTACCAACAGGTCTGGGAGGCGTTTGTAAAAACTTTATTTTCCTTCAATAAGACTTTGATGTGAGTTCCTCTAAACATACACTTATGTTTGGGCTTGTAATTCCCAACTGGCTTGTGTTGTACCCGATACCAAACCCAGACAAATGCCGCGGACCATTGGTTGCTCTGCCCAACATTAGTTATCAAGCGCAGCAATCTTATTATAGGTATCGATCGTATTTCTCACCCACTGCCCTCCCCCCTCCCGCTACCTTTAGGTCTTGAGGGTGCTTCAAAACATTTACTTATGTTTGGGCTTGTAATTCCCAACTGGTTTATGTTGTAGCCGATACCTTACCAAGACAAAAGACGCGGACCAATGTTTGAGTTCAGAAGTAGTTTCTCTGCCCAACAGTAGTTATCAAAAGCAGCAATCTAATGATAGTTATCGATCGTATATTTTACCACCTGCCCTCCCCCTCCCGCTAACTACAGGTCTGGTGAGGCAGTTGTAAGCAACTTTATTATCATTCAATAGACTTAAATATGAGGGCTTCAAAACATTTACTTATGTTTGGGCATGTAATTCCCAACTGGTTTATGTTGTAGCCGATACCTTACCAAGACAAAAGACGCGGACCAATGTTTGAGTTCAGATGTAGTTTCTCTGCCCAACAGTAGTTATCAAAAGCAGCAATCTAATGATAGTTATCGATCGTATATTTACCACCTGCCCTCCCCCTCCCGCTAACTACAGGTCTGGTGAGGCAGTTGTAAGCAACTTTATTATCATTCAATAAGACTTAAATATGAGGCTTCAAAGCATTTACTTATATTTGGGATTGTATTTCCAAAGTGCTTTATATTATAGCCGATACCTAACCCAGACAAATGCCGCGGACCATTGGTTGAGTTCAGCAGTTGTTTGTCTACCCAATATAAGTTATCAAGAGCAGCAATCTTATGATAGATATCGATCGTATTTCTCACCCACTGCCCTCCTCCCTCCCGCTACCTACAGATCTGGGGAGGCGCTTGTAAACAACTATATTATCCTTCAATACGACTATAATGAGAGTGCTTTAAAACATTTTCTTATGTTTGGGCTTGTAATTCCCAACGTGTTTATGTTGTAACCGATACCTACCCAGACAAATGCCGCGGACCATTAGTTGAATTCAGCAGTAAATTCTCTACCCAATATAAGTTATCAAAAGCAGCAATCTTATGATAGGTATCGATCGTATTTCTCACCCCACTGCCCTCCTCCCTCCCGCTACCTGCAGATCTGGGGAGGCGCTTGTAAACAACTTTATTATTCTTCATAAGACTTTAATGTGCGTGCTTCAAACATTTACTTATTAATGGGCTTGTAATTCCAACTGCTTTATGTTATTGCCGATACCTAACCCAGACAAATGCCGCGGACCATTGGTTGAGAGCAGCAGTAGTTGCTCTACCCAGTATAAGTTATTAAGAGCAGCAATCTAATGATATCTATCGATCGTATATCTTACCACCCTCCCAATATAAGTTTCTCTACCCAATATAAGTTATCCAGAGCAGCAATCTAATAATAGGTATCGATCGTATTTCTCACCCACTGCCTTCCCCCCTCCCGCAACCTACAGGTCTGGCAGGCGTTTGTAAGCACTTTATTATCCTTCAATAAGAATTTAATGTGAGTGCTTCAAATCATTAACTTATGTTTGGGCTTGTAATTAACAACTGCTTTATGTAATGGCCGATACCTAACCCAGACAAATGCCGCGGACCATTGGTTGAGTTCAGCAGTAGTTTCCCTACCCAATATAAGTTATCAAGAGCAGCAATTTAATTATAGGTATCGATCGTTTTTTCTCACCCACTGCCCTCCCCCCTCCCGCTACCATCAGGTCTGTGGAGCGCTTGTAAACAACTTTATTATCCTTCAATAAGACTTTAATGTGAGTGCTTCAAAACATTAACTTATGTTTGGGCTTGTAATTAACAACTACTTTATTTAATAGCCCATACCTAACCCAGACAATGCCGCGGACCATTGATTGAGTTCAGCAGTAGTTTCTCTACCCAATATAAGTTATCAAGAGCAGCAATCTAATTATAGGTATCGATCGTTTTTCTCACCCACTGCCCTCCCCCCTCCCCGCTACCAACAGGTCTGGGGAGGCGCTTGTAAACAATTTATTTTTCTTTTAATAAGACTTTAATGTGAGTGCTTCAAAACATTAACTTATGTTTGGGCTTGTAATTAACAACTGCTTTATTTAATAGCCCATACCTAACCCAGACAATGCCGCGGACCATTGGTTGAGTTCAGCAGTTGTTAATCTACCCAATATAAGTTATCAAGAGCAGCAATCTTATTAAAGGTGCCGATCGTATTTCTCACCCACTGCCCTCCCCTGCCCGCTATCTACAGGTCTAGGGAGCGCTTGTCAACAACTTTATTATTCTTCAATAAGACTTAGATGTGAATGCTTCAAAACACTTATTTATGTTTGGGCATGTATTCCCACTGGTTTATGTTGTAACCGATACCTTACCCAGACAAATGCCGCGGGCCATTAGTTGAGTTCAGCAGTAGTTTCTCTGCCCACATAAGTTATCAAGAGCAGGTCTGGAGAGGCGGTTGTAAACACTTTATTATCCTTCAATAAGATTTTAACGTGAGTGCTTCAAAACATTTACTTGTGTATGGACTTGTAATTCCCAACTGCTTTATGTTATAGCCGATACCTAACCCAGACAAATGCCGCGGACCATTGGTTGAGTTCAGCAGTAGTTTCTCTGCCCAAAATAAGTTATCAAGAGCAGCAATCTAATGATATCTATCGATCGTATATCTTACCACCTTCCCCCCCCCCCCCCCCCCCCCCCCCCCTCGCAAACTACCTTCAGGTCTGGTGAGGCGCTTGAAAACAACTTTATTATCCTTCAATAAGACTATAATGTGAGTACATCTCAACATATACTTATGTTTGGGCATA
Organism: Scaptomyza flava; assembly: GCA_030179655.1. Taxonomy (NCBI): domain Eukaryota; kingdom Metazoa; phylum Arthropoda; class Insecta; order Diptera; family Drosophilidae; genus Scaptomyza; species Scaptomyza flava. Next base: position 35,565 of record JARNME010000258.1, read on the forward strand.
TAATTCCCTACTGCTTTATGTTATAGCCGATACCTAACCCTGACAAAGGTCGCGCACTATTGGTTGAGAGCAGCAGTAGTTGCTCTACCCAATATAAGTTATCAAGTGCAGCAATCTAATTATAGGTATCGAACGTATTTCTCACCCACTGCCCTCCCCCACTCCCGCTACCAACAGGTCTAGGGAGGCGCTTGTAAACAACTTTAGTATCCTTCAATAAAACTTGTATGTGAATGCTTCAAAACATTTACTTATGTTTGGGCTTGTAATTCCCAACTGGCTTGTGTTGTAACCGATACCAAACCCAGACAAATGCCACGGACCATTGGTTGCTCTGCCCAACATTAGTTATCAAGAGCAGCAATCTAATGATATCTATCGATCGTATATCTTACCACCTTCCCCCCCTCTCAAACTACCTCAGGTCAGGGAGGCGCTTGTAAACAACTTTATTTTCCTTCAATAAGACTATAATGTGAGTGCTTCAAAACATTAACTTTTGTTTGGGCTTGTAAGGCCCAACTGGTTAATATGTAACCGATACCTAACCCTGACAAATGTCGCGCACTATTGGTTGAGAGCAGCAGTAGTTGCTCTACCCAATATAAGTTATCAAGTGCAGCCATCTAATTATAGGTATCGATCGTATTTCTCACCCACTGCCCTCCCCCACTCCCGCTACCAACAGGTCTAGGGAGGCGCTTGTAAACAACTTTATTATCCTTCAATAAGACTTTAATGTGAGTACATCTCAACATATACTTATGTTTGGGCATATAATTCCCTACTGCTTATGTTATAGCCGATACCTAACCCTGACAAATGTCGCGCACTATTGGTTGAGAGCAGAAGTAGTTGCTCTACCCAATATAAGTTATCAAGTGCAGCATCTAATTATAGGTATCGAACGTATTTCTCACCCACTGCCCTCCCCCACTCCCGCTACCAACAGGTCTAGGGAGGCGCTTGTAAACAACTTTATTATCCTTCAATAAAACTTGTATGTGAATGCTTCAAAACATTTACTTATGTTTGGGCATGTAATTCCCAACTGGTTTATGTTGTAGCCGATACCTTACCAAGACAAAGACGCGGACCAATGGTTGAGTTCAGAAGTAGTTTTCTCTGCCCAACAGTTGTTACAAAAGCAGCAATCTAATGATAGTTATCGATCGTATATTTTACCACCTGCCCTCCCCCTCCCGCTAACTACAGGTCTGGTGAGGCAGTTGTAAGCAACTTTATTATCATTCAATAAGACTTAATATGAGGGCTTCAAAGCATTTACTTATGTTTGGGATTGTATTTCCAAAGTGCTTTATATTATAGCCGATACCTAACCCAGACAAATGCCGCGGACCATTGGTTGAGTTCAGCAGTTGTTTGTCTACCCAATATAAGTTATCAAGAGCAGCAATTTAATTATAGGTATCCATCGTATTTCTCACCCACTGCCCTCCCCCCCTCCCGCTACCAACAGGTCTCGGGAGGCACTTGTAAACAATTTTATTATCCTTCAATAAGACTTTAATGTGAGTGCTTCAAAACATTCACTTATGTTTGGGCTTGTAGTTCGCAACTGGTTTATGTTGTAACCGATACCTAACCCAGACATGGGTTATGGTATATGTAATGTCCCCACATAAACAAATAATAAATTTAAATTTATTAAGCGGGCTATGAATTTATTAAGCGGCATCTCGGCTCTAATGTCAACCGCAATTTTTTTTGCATTGTCATTTGATCGGAAATGCATTTTTTTGATTAAGGTTATACCGAGGTGTTATAACGCATTGCTCCTCTCAGCTCTGCCTTTTCGATTTTGGCAGCTGAAGGAAGCACTTGTCTTGTGCAGAAGAAAAATTGCAGTCTGATTTTTCTAAGTTACACCAAACCATTTTTGGGGTTAATTTTGTGAATTTTTGATTCATATTTTAATTCAACATCGAGCAGCAGCGGCGCATTTAAAGTGCATTTAATTGCCTTATTAAGCCTCTAACAGCTCTGACTGGAGCGCAGAAAAAATTTCATAATCACATATTTTAGCTGATTTTTTTTGGGTAAGAATACGCTAAAAAAATTATTCTTATTGACTTATGTCAATAATAAGCGTTTTATTTTTATCTAATACGAATATTATGTTTAGCAGCAGTAATATTACTCGCTGGCTAAGCATCTAGATAACTCCAAGATAATCTCTCTCGCCCCCCCCCCCCCCCCCCCCCCCCGAACATCTGGGCAGAGTAATTAAGAGCATGGACACTGAGCCGGTGGCCAAGCACCGCTCAGTCCGAAATTTTAGTTCGCCCGATCGCAACGCCGTGGGAGGATCGAAAAATCATAATAATCGTTTTAAAAAAAAATGGTTAAAATAGTGCTAAAACAAATATAATTAGTTTAAAAGACAATTAAAGACATGCAAAAGTGCTAAAAAGCCAACCCAGAAAAAATAATTAAAGACAATAAGTGCAAAAGTGCAAAACGAAAGACAAAAACCCCAAATCAAAGACAGTGAGAAAACAAAGAAAAAAATTACTTTTTAAGCCCAAAGACAATAATAGTTAAAAGATGAAAGTTAAAATAAGTTAAGTGTTTAATAAAAAATAAAAAAATAAAGAATAGGCAAATCTTTATATATAATGCTAAAACCTCAGGACACATTACACCGCAGCTGAAAAAAGGGACCTAAAATGTATATATATTTAAAACACATTGCAGTGGTTAAAAATGCAGAACAATTTTCATTGGCTGCAATAAAAAGTTAAAAGAAATTAAAGTAAAACAACACAATAAGCCCCAGCAGTCTGGATAGACAAATCATATGGCTTAATTGTTGTTGTAAAATTGAAAGTGAAAGTGCTAAGAAAAAAAAGAGACAAAATAAAAGCTATTGCCTAACCTAAAATAGGCACAAATTACACGTGCAATATGCGGAGCTTTTAAGCTTACGTACAAGACTCTCTTAAAAAAAAAAAAGTTTTTTTGGAATTTTCTAAAAAAAAAAAAAAAAAAAAATTAATAAAATTTCTAAATTTTTTTATGTACCCCCCACCTGTTCCAAATTTTTCTAGAAAACTTTTGGAATTTTCTAAAAAAAAAAAAACCAAAAATTCGAAAAAATTTTTATGTACCCCGCCACTGGAATTTTCTAAAAAAAAAAAAAAAAAAATCCCAAAATTCTGAAAATTTTTTTATGTACCTATTGGGTTTTAAGTTTTATTGGTTGCTTACAAAACGTGTATGTCTGCTCACTCGAAGAGTATTTTTAGAAGTAAGTAACATAAAGGAAATCAATATATCAATGTACATATAAACTTAGTGCTGCCAGATCGCTATTTTGTGTTTGCGCAATGTTTACAACGGAATGGAACGCTAAATATAACACGCCACCTCAAAGTAGCTATTTTGCAGGTTATATATAAGTGACGCCCAATGATAATATGCACTCTTGATGCTTAGTGCTGCTCAGACCCTTCGTTAGGACGTCTGCCGGCATGTGTTCTGTAAGCATATATTCCACGGGGATGTCACCGTTTTGGTGCTTCTGCTGTATGAAGTGATGGCGCACATCGATGTGCTTCGTGCGTGGATGGAAGCCGAATCCTTTTACTAATCTCTGAGCGCTCTGGTTGTCGTTGAAGAGAACCACGGATGGGCATTTCCTGCCCACCTTGCTAAGAAGCTCCTTTAGATACAAGGCTTCCTTTGCTGCATCTGACATGGCCAAATATTCAGCCTCTGTGCTGGATAGTGCCACAGTACGCTGTTTTCGCGCTTCCCAACTTATGGCTGCGCCAGCCATGACGAATGCTAGACCAGTATAGGAGCGCCTGTCGCTTAAGTTTGCACCCCAATCTGCATATACTACGCCGTAAAGATTTTCGCCTGTTTTTCTGTATAGCAGACCAAGCTGCTTCGTACCGCTTGGGTATCGCAGTATGCGTTTTGCCGCTTTCCAGTGTTCCGCTTCATAACATGAATTAAACTGGCTCAGGAAGTTCACGGCATAAGCAATATCCGGTCTGGTTGTTACTGAAAGAAACATTAAAGCACCTATTAAGCTCTGATAAGGATACCTTCTCATTTCCTCCTCATCGGGGGACTCAGATCGCCTCAAGGTACACTTCGCTTCTATGGGGGTCAATGCAGGCTTGCATTCTGCCATACCAAATCTCTTTAAAATGGTATTTGTGTACAGCTCTTGTGAGATGAAGACTTGATGTTTTTCCAAATTTTGTTGGAAATCTATGCCCAGGCACTTTTTCACTGGTGTAGTATACACATATATTCATATATATTCAAATGTAATAAACAGCAACACTTTGTTGTTGTCTAAACATTAAATCAAGCAACGACGCTTTGTCGTTGCATAAACAATAGCCAAGCACCCAGTGCTGGTAACATGATCGCGTAAGAATGCAACGCGCACAATGATGCCGCGTCAGCGTTCTCACGCTTTGACCATGTACAATACATATGTGTATCCGAAGCAGTGGCCAGCCAAAAACTTAGAATCTAAAGAATTAAAAGAACATTCAATAAATGAACACAAAGCGCAACAGTTATGCTTTCGTTTACTTCATGGCGACCGTGACATTTGTGACAAAGTGGAAAAAAAACAACATAGACAAACAAGACAATAGCCGCAATTATAGTGACAAACATTTTTGGGCGACGAAAAATTTTCGAAAGCTCAATTTAAGTATTCGATTCGTTTGGTGTTCACACAGAAAACACAGAAAAATGTGTTCAAAATGTTATTAAACGCGTGCGTCGTATGCATCGATTATCAGTTCGAAACACACATTAAAAAAAAAAAAAAATTAAATGAAATTAAATCAAATCAATTCGATTCGTAATGTGCTCGTGCGTGCCTCAAATAAACATACACACATGCAACAACATGTGTCAATCATAGTGAATCAGTTAAATGTTCAAATGACATTTAAATTTTAAATATAAACAACAACTGAACACAAAAAAAAAAAAATCTATAATATAAAAATTAATCGCAAAATGTGTTGGTAAGCGCATAACTCAACAACGCCTGGACCAATTTGGCCAAATTTTTTTTTCTAAATGTTCGTGGAAGTTCAGGGATGGTTTTTACGGCGAGAAAAATTAGAATTATTGCTGTAAAAACCCTAAAAATAGCCCTTTTCTTTTTCACATACAAATGATTTGTAACTAAACGTAGTTGTCTGTTACCTAATCTACTGAGTTTGCTTTTGACAACTGATACACGAAACAAATTCGTATATCGAGTTTTGAAAAAGTCGTGACGCTTTGGTCGAACGATTGTGTTTTGTGCAGAGTGTTTACTTAGTTAGTGTTGTTTAGTTCGTGATTAGTGAAAAAATTATTTATATTTGATATGCCTCCTATAAGACGAAGCAATTTAGGTAGAAGAACCAGAAATGCTACAAACCAAGCTAATTACCGATCTAATCGTACTGCACAAGAACGTGACGACGGAAATGAACGTGAAAGAATTCGGAAACGTTTCGGAAGTATACGAAAAGATACTACATAGCGTTGAAGCAGAACAGGGAGAAATCTATTTTTTAGATGCACCTGGTGGAACAGGTAAAACGTTTCTTTTAAATTTATTATTGGCAAAGGTACGGCAAAGTAAAAAAATTGCATAGGCCGTTGCTTCTTCCGGTATCGCAGCCACTTTACTTAATGGTGGTCGCACAGCGCATTCTACACTTAAGATTCCATTTAATTTGATTCATTTAGAAACACCACATTGCTCAATTTCAAAGCAATCTAATATGGCTGCTGTGCTCAAAGATTGCAAGCTTATTGTTTGGGATGAGTGTACTATGGCCCATAAGGTGCTTTTGAAGCTGTAGATCGATCTTTGAAAGACATTCGAGATAGTGAATACTTAATGGGTGGCATAACTGTTCTCTTAGCTGGTGATTTTCGACAAACTCTTCCAGTGATCCCCAGAGAAACAAAAGCAGATGAAATAAATGCGTGCTTAAAGTCTTCAATTTTGTGGCCCAAAATACAGAAAATTGCATTAACGAAAAATATGCGAGTGTACTTAAAGGTGATAGCATAGCTGGTGAATTTGCAGAAATGCTTCTTCAAATAGGAAATGGATTATTTCCAACCCATGATGGCAAAATAACTTTACCATCAACTTTGTGTCATGTTGTGAAAAGTATTGAAGAACTAACTCTCAAAATATTTCCGGATATTACAAATATCTCTGAAAAATCACTCGAATGGTTTTCAGAACGTGCTATTTTGACTGCGAGAAATGACAATGCATTGGAAATAAACGAGTTTTTATTAAAATCATTTCAAAGTGAAGAAATGACAAATAACTCTATTGATTCTGTGACTGAAGTCGAAGATGCAGTTCATTACCCCGTCGAGTTTCTTAATTCATTAAATCCGGCTGGCCTGCCTCAACATAAATTACTTTAAAGATTGGTTCACCTGTAATGTTGATTCGCAACTTGAAGCCGCCCAAACTGTGCAATGGTACAAGATTGCAAGTTAAAGCCCTTCATAAGAATGTTGTCGAAGCAATGGTCTTTACTGGCAGTGGTATAGGGGAAACGGTTTTTATACCGAGAATTCCATTAATACTTTCTGACTCTGAATTGCCATTTCAATTTAAAAGATTGCAATTTCCCTTAAAAGTTTGCTTTGCCCTAACAATCAATAAATCACAGGGACAAACTCTCAAATTAGCCGGACTAGATTTAAGACACGATTGCTTCTCTCATGGCCAATTTAATGTTGCCTGCTCAAGAGTCAGTTCACCAAAAAGTTTAGTTGTATTAGCACCTGACGGAAAAACAACCAATATCGTTTATCAAGAAGCTCTTAACAGTTGTTAATAATTGCAAATTAAACTCAACAAGTGGATAAGGCCTACTGGGGAAACCACAATAAAAAATTACGCATCTGATTCTCTACCTCAATGGTGGCGTGGAAAAGAGAATATTAAATACTTTGCTTTAATTTGTTTTTAAATATTTTCTAATTTATTTATTTTACATCTATCTTTTATTGCTAAAATAATATAAACTATCTGCGCAGCGAAGTAAGCGGGACACTTACTATGTCGTATAAACGGAAATGTAGGATTTCATCAGATGTGCAAGTGAATACACAGGGGCTTCAACACACGGTTATTTTCAAACGTTATAATTGCTTGCATCGAAAATCGAGCGCGCAGCGCGAGGGGGTTGGCGAGCGAAGCGAGCAGGGGGGGACCCCCTAGTAATAAAATAAAAAACAATCAAATACAAAACGAATTGCGTTCATCAAATGCAAAGCAAATACAACTTAAATCTACAAAAATTAATAAATTATTGAGAGCACATACAAACATAAACAAAACAATGATCAGCAACAACAACGACAACCAAAAACAATATTATCCTTTGCGAAGACCAGCACCGGCACCGCCCAGCGCATCAAGCTGGGCCACGAACATCAACACAAAACAAGTGCGAAGGGCATAGGACCGCCAGTTGCACCAACGTTGGACAATTAACCATCCATGAGCGAAGACCTATCGTTCAGCAACGCTGCTCCTATCGAGCAAAGGGATGCACCGACGCTGAAAGAGGCGTTTGAGGTGTGTCCAACCGATGGACCAAGGCCACTGACAATAGCTGAGTACAAGGCCCGGAACACCATGAAGCCCCCGAAGAAGACAAAACGGGGAGGCAGGATCAAACGACTACTGCAACAGAGACGACTGGAGTGGGATATGCTGCAGACGTATACAGACAAGGAAGAAAAACAAGGTGCCAACAACGCATAGATGACATAACAGCACAACTTCGCCAAAAGAGCGAAGTAACGCAAAAGAGCTGCTAAATGCCAAGCTCCACTTTGCCTCTATTTTAATACCTACAAAAAAACAACTTGTAGCACCGCAAGGTGCAAGTTGGAATATCTAACATCTGATAGGCTTTAACTAACAACATATGATTGGTTATTACTGTAAGCCAATCATATGTACATTACACTAAAAAAAAAAAAAACTCAATATTAAAAAAAAAAAAAATTTTTTAACAAAAACACACAATATTTCTATAAATCTTGATCAGGCAGACTTTCATGTCAGTTTTCAACTCAGATAAAGTAAACATATTCAAAAAAATTATCATTTGCCAGAACCAGTCATGGGTCTAGTAGACGTCAAGTCTGTGGACTCGACAGCCAACGTAATAAATAAAGTTGACGTGTCGTCTCCAGATTTGAAGTATATGCTTATACTGGTTCTGATAATAGTAATACTAATGGTCTTGGACACAGTGTCCAAATTATATAAAATGCATAGGAGAACTATAAAAAAAAATACATGAGCAAAGACAGCCAGACCAGTAAGGCAACAGAACTTGACAAAATATAAATTCTTCCAGAAGATTATTAGCCATGCTTAAAGCAAAAATAGATGCCATTTACACTAAATACCCTAATTTTCGTATACAAGCTATACAAATACTTTCTAGCTTCCATGAATATATCTCCGTTTATAAGTTCGAAAATGAATTTTTGGAAAGATATAATATCCCAATAAGTCCATTATATGGTTGCGATAAGACCGAAAAGGCAAAAGTTTTAGAGACCTTACCTTATGTACATGTAAAAACATATATAGAACAACATCCCCTTCTTGGCCCTGCCAACATTTTTATTGTGCGTCTACACAGGTAATAAAACTTCAAAAAAAAATCATGGTAGAGCTCAAGCTATTAGCTAGATTTATTCCGTTCTTAGTGTTTTTGGTCGATAACGGACCAACCCATCCGAAATTAAAATTGTCCTTCAGTGGATAATCTCCAACAAGTCCGTTAAATTACACATGTACAATCAAATACAACGTATATTATCATTGCAATATAAAAATTTGCTAAGAAATAACGTTCGCTTGCCAAAATCGATTAATGATTTGTTCATAAATCAAATCATCAAAGCAGAACTATTGAGCTCCGAAAGTGACGACTCTGACGTTCAAATAATTGATTAAAAAAAAACCAAAAATGTACCCAATGGGAAAATTTTTTGAAAATTCCAATTAACAACAAATGTATAAGGAATAGTTATGAGTATAAAACAAAAATTCGACAAGTCATATAAATGTGTCAATAAAAACACAACAATAAAAGTCGAAACGTTGTTGCACCATATTACAGTATTAACGACTGAATATAACATACTTAGCGAATTAGCATCTTCACTAAAGAGCAAGCTAACGAATGCGCACAACGAATATTGTTTAAAAATATTACGACAATTAGCTCAAAAGTTAGAGACGATAAGTGTTCGTCGTGGTATTAAACTAACTATTCCCAAAAACCCTTATTTTCCAATTGAGTTTGACGAAAGTCAACTCCAGGATTTAAACGAGTCCAAGCCAACAATTGACTTTGATGCGTCAGAACAAGAGTGTTCTGATTCAGATAACACCGACACAAAAATACAAAAACTAGCCATGACAGACACAGCAAATGCCAATAGGGCATACATGAGAGAGATATCCTCCTTAATCCCAGAATTTGACGGGAAAAAGTTAAATTTACAAAGATTCTTAACCTCGTTAAGACTAGTAAATTTAACAAAAGGCACATTTGAGAACATAGCCGTAGAAGTAATCAAGTCAAAAATAATTGGCTCGACCTTCTATAAAGTCCAAAATGAGACAACCATAGATGCAATAATAAAGAAATTGCAAGAATCTATTGTCGGCGAAACATCCGACGTTGTAAAAGCAAAAATGGCAAACGTATACCAGAAGGGTAAAACTGCTACGCAATTTACCAACGAAATCGAAAAATTAAGAAGATTACTTGAATCTTCGTATATCGATGAGGGATTGCCAGCAGAACTTGCTGACAAATTCAGCACAAAAGAAGCAATAAATGTCATGATTAAAACTGCGATCATGGCAAGCTGAAAACAATATTGGAAGCAGGTACATTCCCAACAATGAATGACGCTGTAAGTAAATATATACATTGCAGTACAGAAATTACAGGATCAACAAACGCAATCCTATTTGCACAAAGGGGACACCCCAATCGAGGTAATTTCCGAGGAAATTATCGAGGTAGAGGCAATTACCAAGGCCTTAATAAAAATTATGGTAATTACTATAATAATAATAACCTAGGACGTGGAAATTTCCGAGGAAATAACCGCAGCCGTGGAAATTCCAACAGAGGATACCAAAACATAGACGAAACAATAACAATGTTCGAGTTACTCAAGGTAATTCGGAAAACCAACAGGCACTCTTAAGTACTCAAACCCAATAAATTCTAAAGTCCACACAATCAATCTAGTCTAAACATTTTTATAAAATTAAAGAATGAACATACACAAACAACGCTGACGTTACTCATTGATACTGGTGCAGATATTTCAATTTTAAAAGAACAATCTGATACTTTTCAAGAATTAGATTACAATGTTACCACTAATATCAGCGGAATTGGAGAAGGTTCAACCAATTCCACTGGATTAGCTTTCGTTGAATTAACAACGGGAAAATATGCAATTCCACATCATTTTCATTTAGTAAACTCAGATTTTCCGATACCATGTGATGGAATAATAGGTATGGATTTTATAAAGAAATTCAATTGTCAATTGGACTTCCAAGCAAGTGAAGACTTGTTTATATTAAGACCTTCAAATTTTAATTATCCGATAACTATCCCAATAGTTCACTCCATTGACAATAATACAACAATGTTACCATTACGATCCGAAGTCGTCCGAAAATTTAAAATAAATACAAAAGATGATCAAATTATGATCCCATGTAAAGAAATTGAAAATGGAGTATTTATAGCAAGCTCCATATCCGATTCTAAAAATTGTTTTGTCAGAGTTTTGAACTTAACATGCTCAAACAAAGTAGTTAACTTGGATAAAGTCCGATTTGATCCGCTAACCAACTATGAAATTTTTAATAAAGAATGCATGTCGAGAGATGAAAAAATTATATCTAAATTGAGAAGAAATTGTCCGCTACCTTACAAAACATATTGACAAAATTATGCACCCAGTATACAGATATATTCGGACTAGAATCCGAACCAATAACGACAAATAACTTTTATAAACAAAAACTAAGATTGAAAGATGATGAACCAAGCTACATTAAAAACTATAGAACTCCTCATTTACAACAAGCAGAAATAACTAAACAAGTAAATAAACTCATAAATGATAAAATAGTAGAACCCTCTGTGTCTGAATATAATAGCCCATTACTATTAGTACCAAAAAAATCCTTACCGGATTCAACAGATAAAGATGGCGTTTAGTAATAGACTATCGTCAAATTAATAAAAAAATATTAGCTGATAAATTCCCACTTCCAAGAATAGATGATATTCTTGACCAACTAGGCCAAGCAAAATACTTCTCGTGTTTAGATTTAATGTCTGGATTCCACCAAATAGAACAACATTTGATCAAAAATCTTAAAAACGTCTTCGATTTATGCAGAAAGAACAATCTAAAACTGCACCCAGACAAGTGCACATTTTCTAACATTTCTGACATTTCTAGGTCATAAGTGTACTGACACAGGTATTCTCCCAGATGACAAAAAGTATGATGTCATTGAAAATACCCAGTCCCTAAGGACGCAGACAGCGCTAGAAGATTTGTTGCATTTTGTAACTATTACAGACGATTTATTAAAAGCTTTGCCGAATATTCTCGTCACATAACAAGACTGTGTAAAAAAGATGTACAATTTGAATGGACAGCTGCCTGCCAGCATGCTTTTGAACATCTTAAAACGGCATTAATAAATCCAACTTTACTTCAATATCCAGATTTTAGCAAAGAATTTTGTATAATCACAGATGCTAGTAAAGAAGCATGTGGAGCAATTTTAACCCAAAATTATAATGGTATTCAATTAAGCGTAGCATATGCATCTCGCAGCTTCACAAAAGGGGAAATTAATAAATCGACAACAGAACAAGAGGTATCAGCAATTCATTGGGCAATTAATCACTTCAAACCATACATATATGGTAGATATTTCACAGTCAAAACAGACCACAGACCGTTAACCTACTTATTTTCAATGGTTAACCCTACATCAAAATTAACCAGAATGAGACTTGATTTTGAAGAGTATGAGTTCACAGTAGAGTATCTTAAGGGTAAGGACAACCACGAAGCAGATGCGTTATCAAGAATAACCATCAACGAATTAAAAAATTTACATAACAAAGTCCTAAAAGTCACTACTAGACAAGAGAAAAGACAGAAAATTTCCTGCGCAGGAAATGAAAAAAATATAGAAAAAGAGAATTTGAAAAATAAATCTCTAAATAAAGCTTCAAAGCCCAACGTATATGAAGTCATAACAAATGACGATGTACGAAAAGTAGTGACCTTGCAAACGAAAGATATTCTGTGTTGCTTTAAACATGGTAAACAAATCATTGCAAGAATAGATGTTAGCGATCTGTTTGCAAATGGAGTTATTGATTTAGGTCAATTTTTCCAACGGCTTGAAAGCAGAGCCGGTGTACATGATATACGCGAACTAAAAATGGCACCGAATGACATAATCTTTGAACATGTTTCAACAGAATTATTCAAAACAAGTGGAAACGTTGCAGTCGGACGCAACCGACTGCGGTATACTCGATACCAGTATTAAAAATTTTGATGCCCATCCATGTGTGATGTCAATTGCTATCTGCATACCAAATTTGGTGACTCTAGCTCGAAGTTTGTATAAAGTGGGGAAAGGGGGGCTGGGGCGGTATGGGTGGAATTGCATCCAAATTTTGGATGCAGATCTTTGTGGAATGTCAATTGGTATCTTCATAACAAATTTGGTGAATCTAGCTCAAAGTTTGTAAAAGTGGGGAAAGGGGGGCTGGGGGCGGTATGGTTGGGCGTGGCATTCAAATTTTTGGTGCAGATCTATGTGGGATGTCAATTGCTATCTTCATACCAAATTTGGTGACTCTAGCTCGAAGTTTGTATAAAGTGGGGAAAGGGGGGCTGGGGGCGGTATGGTTGGGCGTGGCATCCAAATTTTTGCTGCAGATCCTTGTGGAATGTCAAATGCTACCTTCATACAAAATTTGGTGACTCTAGCTCAAAGTTTGTATAAAGTGGGAAAGGGGGGCTGGGGGCGGTATGGTTGGGCGTGGCAACCAAATTTTTGCTGCAGATCTTTGTGAAATGTCAATTGCTATCTTCATACCAAATTTGGTGACTCTAGCTCAAAGTTTGTAAAAGTGGGGAAAGAGGGGCTGGGGGCGGTATGGTTGGGCGTGGCATTCAGATTTTTGCTGCAGATCCTTGTGGAATGTCAAATGCTACCTTCATACCAAATTTGGTGACTCTAGCTCAAAGTTTGTATAAAGTGGGGAAAGGGGGGCTGGGGGCGGTATGGGTGGAATTGCATCCAAATTTTTGATGCAGATCTTTGTGGAATGTCAATTGCTATCTTCATAACAAATTTGGTGACTCTAGCTCAAAGTTTGTAAAAGTGGGGAAAGGGGGGCTGGGGGCGGTATGGTTGGGCGTGGCATTCAAATTTTTGCTGCAGATCCTTGTGGAATGTCTAATGCTACCTTCATACCAAATTTGGTGACTCTAGCTCAAAGTTTGTATAAGGTGGGGAGAGGGGGGCTATGGGGCTGGGGGCGGTATGGTTGGGCGTGGCATCCAAATTTTTGCTGCAGATCCTTGTGGAATGTCAAATGCTACCTTTATACCAAATTTTGTGACTCTAGCTCGAAGCACGTAGAAGGTGGTGAAAGGGGGGCTATGGGGCTTGGGGCGGTATGGGTGGGCGTGGCATTCAAATTTTTTCTGCCGATCCATGTGGGATGTCAATTGCTATCTTCATACCAAATTTGGTGACTCTAGCTCGAAGTTTGTATAAAGTGGGGAAAGGGGGGCTGGGGGCGGTATGGTTGGGCGTGGCATTCAAATTTTTGCTGCAGATCCTTGTGGAATGTCAAATGCTACCTTCATACCAAATTGGTGACTCTAGCTCAAAGTTTGTATAAAGTGGGAAAGGGGGGCTGGGGGCGGTATGGTTGGGCGTGGCATCCAAATTTTTGCTGCAGATCCTTGTGGAATATCAAATGCTATCTTCATACCAAATTTGGTGACTCTAGCTCGAAGTTTGTATAAAGTGGGGAAAGGGGGGCTGGGGGCGGTATGGGTGGGCGTGGCATCCAAATTTTTGATGCAGATCTATGTGGAATGTCAATTGCTATCTTCATACAAAATTTGGTGACTCTAGCTCAAAGTTTGTAAAAGGTGGGGAAAGGGGGGTGGAAGGGGTGCGCGTGGTTCCAAAACTTTGATGCAGTTTTTCGGGGTTCGTTGCAAGCTATCTTCCTGCCAAATTTGGTGGCTCTAGCTCCACAACTCTGGAAGATACACGCATTCCCGTTTTTGACGAAGCGTTGAGGTGGATGGGGGCGGCTAGGGTGGTGTTGGTGGGCGTGGCATCCAAAATTTTGATGCAGTTTTTGGGGGGTCATCATCACCTATCTTGGCACCAAATTTGGTGGCTCTAGCTCAAAAACTGTGGGAGATATAACCATTTCTGATTTCAAAATGCGGGGGGGCTGGGGGCGGAATGGGTGGGCGTGGCTCCAAAATTTTGATGCAGTTTTTGGGGGTCGTTACCAGCTAGCTTTCTACCAAATTTGGAGGCTCTAGCTCCACAACTCTGATAGATACACACATTCCCGTTTTTGACGAAGCGTTGGGGTGGATGGGGGCGGCTAGAGCAGTATCGGTGGGCGTGGCATCCAAACTTTTGATGCAGTTTTTGGGGGGTCATCATCACCTATCTTGGCACAAAATTTGGTGGCTCTAGCTCAAAAACTGTGGGAGATATACGCTTTTTCGACTTTAAATTGCGGGGGGGCTGGGGGCGGAATTGGTGGGCGTGGCTCCAAAATTTTGATGCAGTTTTTTGGGGGTTGCTAGTAGCTATCTGCCCACCAAATTTGGTAGTTCTAGCTGTAAGGATGTGCGAAATATGAGGATTTATCGGTTTGAGTTATCGAATTTATCGATTTGCCAGCCCCCAGTTATCGTAGAACCCCCATCTTGACACTATAATTTACTATCCCATAGATAAAGAGAATTTCAAGTCTCTAGCTTGAAGGGTGTGGAAAAAAGTTGCGAACATACAGACGGACAGACGGACAGACGGACGGACACCATGACGGACATTGCACAAACCCAATATACTCTTTACCTTCGGTATCGAGTATAAAAATGTGCAATAATGTATTAAAATTATTAAGAGTAGCGCTACTCAAGCCAGTGACCAATATATCAAACGATATAGATAAAGAAGCTATACTGTCTCAATTCCATGACGATTCAATACAAGGAGGTCATACTGGCATATCAAAAGCTTTAGCTAAAGTACAAAGACATTACAAATGGAAAAATATGCGAAAAGACATAATAGAATACGTACGTAAATGTCAAAAATGCCAAATGTCTAAAACGACAGTACATACAAAGACCCCTTTAACACTGACAGAGACACCAATATATGCTTTCGACTGGGTAATTGGTGACACCATTGGTCCATTACCTAGATCCGAACATGGTAACGAATATGCAGTAACGCTCATTTGCGATTTAACAAAATATCTCGTTGCCATTCCCTAATAAAAATGCTAGTACTGTCGCTAAAGCTATATTCGAATTTTTGATACTACAGTTCGGTCCAATGAAGACGTTCATCACGGACATGGGAACTGAATATAAAAATTCCATTATTAATGAATTGTGCAAAAATTTAAAAATAGATAATATAAAGTCTACAGCACACCACCACCAGACAGTTGGAACAGTAGAAAGAAGTCATAGAACTTTTAACGAATACATTCGCTCATACATTTCAGTTGATAAAACCGACTGGGATGTGTGGCCATCTATGGCACATAACTATTGTCCATATGAATTAGTTTATAGCAAACAAAATAATTTACCCAAATATTTTGATACAGTAGACAATATAAAACCTTTATATAACATAGAAAACTATGCTAAGGAAAGTAAATTTAGATTAGAACAAGCATATAAACGAGCTAGAATAATGTTAGAAAAACATAAGGCTAGGAATAAAGAATATTATGATAGAAATATAATTAATTTAGAATTAAAATAGGAGATAAAGTTTTACTAAAAAATGAAACTGGCCATAAGCTAGACTCAGTATATTTAGGACCATTTAGCGTAGAAAAAATAGAAGATAAAGACAATATAATTATAAAAGGTCAACAAAATAAAACACAAAAAGTTCATAAGAATAGGTTAAAATTATACAATAGCTAAAACTTTCATGAAAGCACAGTCTGACCAACTGTTATAATATAAAAAAAAAAAAAAATTTATTATTACTTCCCTTTTCAAAAAAAAAAAAAAAAACGAACACAAATTAATTTCAAATTTTTTATTTTTAAATCTTTTTAATACACATAAATATAACAATATATTTATATATCTATATTTTAAAACATAAACATAAATACACTTTTTAAATAACTTCATATTATTACGTTATTTTTCAAAAGGAGGGAGATGTAGTGTACACATATATTCATATATATTCAAATGTAATAAACAGCATCACTGTTGTCTAAACATTAAATCAAGCAACGGCACTTTGTCGTTGCATAAACAATAAGCCAAGCACTCAGTGCTGGTAACATGATCGCGTAAGAATGCAACGCGCACAATGATGCCGCGTCAGCGTTCTCACGCTTTGACCATGTACAATACATATGTGTATCCTCTCACTCTTTACATTATATATAAACTATGTACGGCTCTCGCGCTGACTTCTCTGCCGAAGCAGTGGCCAGCCAAAAACTTAGAATCTAAAGAATTAAAAGAACATTCAATAAATTAACACAAAGCGCCACAGTTATGCTTTCGTTTACTTCACTGGACCGATGTCTTTCATATCGAACGCATCTCCAAGGGAACTTTTCGTTTGCTGTAGCCACTTTGGATGATTTGACGCTAGCAGCAAATCATCAACGTAAATCATGATTAAGAAAATCTTATGCTCCTGTCGTTTCACGAATACGCAAGGGTGTTGTATAGTTGCCTCCAGACTCATCTCTTGCAGCTTCTCCGTTAGTTTGCGGTACCATTGCAAACCAGATTGACGTTATCCATACAGAGCTTTCTCCTGTAGGCAAACGGGACTTTTCGTCTCGATCAACGCCTTTCGCCATGTCTTTACCGCTTTCACGTGTTCTTTGTTAATTGGATCCTGCTTCGAACCAATGGCTGCACCTGATTTAAATTTGCCTATGAAATCCTCCAATCCCTCTGGTATTTCCATGTAGACGCTCTCCTTCAGCTCTCCGTTTAGGTATGCTGTCACCACGTCCATTTGATGTATTTCCATGTCAGACTCTGCTGCCAACGCTGCCAGCATTCTGACCGATGTAAATCGCACTACGGGTGAATACGTTTCATGGAAATCTTCACCAGGTCTCTGCGAGTACCCTTTTGCGACTAACCTCGCCTTCTTTTTGCCCGGTAAGGTACCAGCTTCTTTTGTGCGAAACACCATTTTGCTACCAATAACTTTCTTATCAGCAGGGCGTTCCACTATTTCCATGTACCACTCTGTACATGCGCCATGAACTCGTCTTCGATCGCTCTGATCCAGTATTTAGCATCGCTCGAACTTTCCGCCTCTTTGATTGTGATGGGGTCACCTGCTGTCGCTGTAAATGCCATCGCGCATTCCTAAAATTCATTCTCAGACGATGAGTTAGAATATTGCTCGCTAACGCTGTCGCCGCTCACCCTTGGATTTGGTGGTTGGTACACCTTGCGTGGTCTACCTCTTTGTCCTGTCCTCAAAAGTTTGGGACGCCTTCTGCCATGTCGTTGCACTTTGTCATTGGAGTCATCTTCGCTAGATGAACTCTCGCTTTGTTGTTGCCGTTCATTTATCTCGCTGTTTGAAATGCCATCATCTACGATAACTTCAGTGCTGAAGAAATCCTGGTATTCGCTCTTGAATCCTGGAAAATTCAAGAACTAGACGTCGTTACTAATTATTACCTTGCGCCTTTCCGGGGACCATAGTCGATAAGCTTTTGATTCCGTTGAGTAGCCGACCAATACACATTCTTCAGTGAAAACGTCGGGGGGTGGAATCTTTGTATGGCGCACACACGACAAGAAAAAAATATTTGCAACCGCAAATGAATTAAATGAAACAACACTTAGAACTTTTCGGGTTATTTGCGCGTGGGCGTAGATCTTCTTTTATTTGCTTTAAAATTAGTACTAACTTACAAGCCTACTGAGCATGCTCAGCAAGCTAATAACATTATGTTAACATTAAAAGCATGAAATGAACGGAGAGAGTGCGAGCTTTTATGCAAGCTTCAGGTGGGGAGCTGCAGATGCCGCTGCCTACTTTACGGCTTGAACATTCCGCCCCTCTTGCAATATAGTTGCAAATGAATGGAATAGGACTTGGGGAGCGGACCTTATTGGCTGCAGACTCCACACAGGATCCACCCAAACGTTGTGTTCTGAGCCACTGGCCCATGTTCGCTCGGAAGCACTCCTGGCTGAATAATGTAGCCGTATACATCGGCACCCAACACCAAACTCACTGTAGACGGCAGAAGCCATCTTGAGTCCGCCAACACAATGTTAGGAACGCTTTCCCTGAAACGTTCCTCAACCGGCACCTTTGGTGTTTGGAAGTTGAGGTTCTGGATAACCTCCATGTGACAGTCCCTCTCGAAGGTGCCGTTCTTGGATTTGATGCGAGCACTGACCCTGTCATCGAGCATGGTGGCGGAGAGGCCTAGAGCCTTTGCCCAGGAGGCATTGATGCGGCTGTGTGGACTGCACGGGTCGACCAGTGCCCGCATCTCGAAGGTTTTCTCACCGACAGTGACAAGGACTATCACTGTCGGAAAGACTGCTAGCTCCAGAGTAGATGGTGGTGTTGGGTGTCGTTGCACTCGGACCGGAGAGTGTCTCCTCGTATGACGCGGTGAGTCCTGAGACTGGCTCCTTGGTCGAGGCCGGAGAGTCATCCTCATTCAGGTGTAGCAAGGTGTGGTGCTCACCATCGCAGATGCGGCACCTAGCTCCACTGCGACACGTTCGCCCGGAGTGCTGATGCGCCAGGCAGTTGGGGCAGTACTTGTTGATAAGAACTGCCTGCAGACGCTTCTCAGCGTCGAGATGCATAAACCGCTGGGACTTCTTAAGGGCATGGACACCCCGGCAGACTCGGCAGCGGAAAGACGCGACACCGCGTGGACGACTAGCCTGTTTTTGCGTCTTGGATGTGGGTGCCATGGCTCTTCGAATGTTGTCTGAGAAAATATAAACAAAAAGGGAATTAGACAACAAACTCTTGTTGAAATAAATAGTTAGTCACGACATTGGAGATTTGCGTTCGGGATGAATTGGAAGGAGGATAAGCTTGGCCACTGGCCTTTTTATAATCCCTCGGGTTGTGAGTACATCGACCACCCGCACCCGGTCATCCTGTCCCGCATGAGTTTCCTGGACGCGACCCAAACATAATTCGTTGGATGGAAGGTTATCCTCCTTGACAACTACCATGTCGCCTTGTTGCAGGTTTCTCTCGGGTAGTTGCCACTTTGTCCTTTTGTGGAGCTCCTTCAAGTACTCTTCTTTCCAACGGAAACAAAAGTGTTTGTTAAGAGCCTTGAGCCGTTGCCCACCTATTTAAAATTGACGCAGCATCTCCCTCGATTTCTGGCTCACCAACGGCGAGGAGTGGGCCTCCTACCAGGAAGTGCCCTGGTGTTAGCGCCAGCAAGTCTGTCACATCCTCGGATAGTGGGGAAATTGATCTTGAATTCAGGCAGGCTTCGATCTTTGAAAGGAGGGTGGAGAGTTCTTCAAAGGTATATTTGAAGGTTGCGGTCGACTTGTAAAATAGCGCTTTGAAGCTTTTGACACCAGCCTCCCACAAGTCGCCCATATGTGGCGCACTTGGTGGATTGAAGTGCCACGAAAGACAGTGGTGACTGTATGACGTCTCGACGCGCGCTTTTGTAGCCGGACAAAAGTTTTCCCATTGTCGGAGTAGACTTTGGACGGACACCCGCGACTTGCTATGAAGCGAGCAAACGCTGCCAGGAATTTGTCCGTAGTCAAGTCGGAAGTGGCTTCAAGATGGATTGCCTTCGTGCTGAAGCACACAAAGACACACACATAGCCTTTGGTTATGAGGCAAGCACGACCAGTGTAGTTCTTTATTTCGAACGGTCCAGCAAAGTCGATGCCCGTGTGTGTAAAAGGACGTGAAAATGTCGATCTTTCCTCCGGTAGGCTACCCATAAGCTGAGTCTGGAGTTTTTTCTTGAACACTACACAGGCTCGACAGGAGTTGGTCACGGATGTGATCAGAGTCTTGAGCTTAGGGATCCAGAACCTAGAACGAATGAGACGCATCATTAATTGATTTCCACCATGCAGCGAAATCTGATGCGTGAACTTGACAACGAGACGGCTGAACGAACACGAGTATGGGAGTATAACAGGGTGCCGCTCGTCATAGTTCAGGTTGCTGGATTTGCAGATGCGACCGGATGCTCGCATAATGCCCCTTGGATCAAGAAACGGATTGAATTTTAGAATGTTGCTAGATGCTGGCAAGCTGCGCTTTTCACGAAGGCAATCATATTCCTTTGGAAAGGAATTCCGTTGAGTAATGAGAACGAGTCGCTCTTGAGCTTCTAGAAGCTCACTATTTTGGAGTTGGTGTGTTGGAAACAACAGCGAGGATTGGCGACATCGCTTAGCGAATCTGAACACGTATGCGGTAACTCTTAAAGCCCGGCCAAAATTGGAGAAACGTTCTAGTGGATCGAACGACGGAACTAGTTCTGCAATATGGGCCTTAACTGGACGCTGCTCTAATTCAGTCTCAAGATTGGAATCCGATAGAATTGGCCATTGTTCTCGAGGGAGACGTAACCAGTCAGGACCGTTCCACCACAGATGGCTGTCCTTAAGCTCTTGTGGTGACACCCCACGACTAGCTAAGTCTGCAGGATTGTCCTCCGACCGCACGTGCGACCACGCTTGACAGTCAGTAAGCTGGCCGATCTTGGATATGCGGTTGGCGACGAACGTTGTCCAGGAGCAGGGTGATCTGCGGAGCCAGGCCAAAACGATTGTTGAGTCTGTCCAGTAGAAGGTTTCGGGCTTCGCTATGGGCATCTGAGGAATGATAGCTAAAGATAACTCAGCCAGAAGGACAGCCCCACACAGCTCGAGTCTCGGCAGCGACACTGTCTTGACTGGAGCTACTCTCGTCTTGGACGTCAGTAGGTGGACTGAGACCTCGCAGCCTACTTCTACGCGAACATACAACGCTGCTCCGTACGCCTTTTGGGAGGCATCGCAGAAGCCATGGATCTGAATGGACGCTTTCGGTTGAAAAGAAATCTACCTAGGAACTCGAATGTTTCCAAGACGGGGATGATTGGCAGTAAAATCTTCCCAACGCTGAACAAGTTGGGAAGGCATCGGGTCGTCCCAGCCAAGCTCATGGAGCCAGATTTCCTGCATGAAAATCTTTGCGCGAACGATGACGGGAGCTAGCCATCCTGCTGGATCAAAGAGCTTAGCTATCTCGGACAGGACTTCACGTTTGGTGACTGTCTCCTTTATAGGAATATCGGAGGGTGCGAAGAAGAACTCGTCTGTGTCAGCTTGCCACCGGATCCCCAAAGTTTTAGCAACGCTAGCTTCTTCAAATTCCAGGAAATCCTCGCGTAAAAAGTGGTCCTTAGGAATACCGCGGAGGACCTCCTTCTCATTTGAGGTCCATTTCCGTAGCGGAAAGCCTGCTGAGTCCATAGCTCCTTGAAGCTCCTTGATGCTAGCGATTGCACACTGCTTCGTATGAGCTCCAGCTAACACATCGTCGACATACATGTAGTTGGAAATTATGTCACTAGCCCTCGGAAATTGAGCTACCACATCTTGAGCGAGCTGTTGCAAAACTCGAATTGCCAGGAACGGTGCGCAATTGACCCCAAACGTGACAGTGTTGAGCTCATAGTCACAGAGCTCTTGCTCCTTATTCCGATAGAGGATCCTTTGGAAAGGAGTGTGATCTAGCCTCACAAGGATTTGCCGATACATCTTGGTGATGTCAGCGTTGAAACCATAACGGAAAAAACTCCACTTCAAAATCTGAATAGTCAGGTCAGATTGGAGAACTGGGCCTGTATGAAGGACATCATTCAAGCTCTTTCCGTTAGTGGATTGACTGGAAGCGTTAAATACTACGCGAACTTTTGTTGTAGTGCTGTCAGGTTTAAAAACAGCATGATGTGGAAGATAAAAGTTCAAAGTACTGGAAGAAGGGGGGACTTGTCGCATATGACCTAAGTCCAAGTATTCCTGGATCACAGAGTCGTACTGCTCCTTTAGAGGAAAGTTTCTGTTTAAACGAATCTCGTTTTTAAGAAACTGAGCTAGTGCGATTGACCTTGAATGTCCCTAATTGATGTGATCAGGATGTTTGAATGGAAGAGTGACACTGTATTTGCCACTTTTATCCCTAGACGTGGTGCGGATAAAGTTGTCCTCGCATATGGCGTCAGACTCCTTCACCGGCTTTACTGGAAGATCCTCCACCTCCCAAAACTTTGTGAGAAGATTTTCCAACCGTTGGTCAACCTTGACCGTGACACGAGTGGAAAATGCCGAGATAGAGGATGCAGCGCATGTAGTTATTGGCCAGTAAGGATATAACCGAAAATGGTTTCTTGACCCAATAACGTACCACAGATGTTTGGAATGGAGCCACCAAGAAGAATGGATGGAAGGATATCTGCGCCTAACAGCACATCTATCTGCGAGCTCATATAGAAAGAAGGGTCAGCCAGTGGAATATTGGGCAGGTCTCTCACGGAACTCTCGGGGATCGGATGTGATGGTAGAGTCCCTGCCACACTTGAAAGTACAAACGCCGACGCTTCAATGCGAACTCGCGGCCTTGTAGGGGATCCTATATTGAAGTGACATAACTTCTCAGGATTGGCTGCCACTGCTTGATTTAGTCCGGCCACTTGGGCTGTCACACGTTTATAAGGAAGCTTGATGATTCTAAACATTCGCTCTGAAATGAATGTTGCTTCGGAGCCAGAATCAAACAACGCACGAGCCTTATAACACGTGCCTAGGTGGCATATGTTAATTATGGCCGTGCCGAGCAAAACACCTTGCGTGTTGGACGTGAAATAATTGTGGATATTAGCCGGACTTTGATTTGAAGTGGACTGTATATCTGTAGTTGGAATGTATGGAGTAGCAGCCGAGCTTAAGGATGCTCCGGAAACAACTTGGGAAGGAGGGTCGCCACGATGCAACAGAGTGTTGTGGCGACCTTTGCATGTGTAACAGTTAAAGCTACTTGTGCAGTCTTTAAGCTGATGCCCTCTGGCGAAGCAATTTAAACAAAGTTGAAGCTGCCTTATGTAGGAGGCCCTATCGTTAACTGCCATTTGCAGAAACTTGGACATGAACGGATGGGGTGGTTCTCTTTGGAACACAGTTTGCAGGTCAAAGTTTGCTTGGAAGGTTGCGCATTCACTTTGACCTTTGCTTTGAAAGAGTTAATTTTTTTCTGGGTTGCCTCTTTACGATGAAATTGAGCCTGGACTCCCGTGTTAGGCCTTATGTCATCTATCGCTTCCAGCGTGCGATGACGCTCGCTAAGGAAACTGTCGAATTCAACCCAAGTCGGGATATCGGATTTATTGTGGAGTGACTGTTCCCATAAGGATAGGGTAAGTTTCGGCAGTCTGGACGAGCAGAGGAAAACGAGTAAACAATCCCAGTTTTCAATGCTGATCTTGGCCAACTTGAAAGCTGTCAAACATCCCTGGATTGTACTCTGGAGCTCTTTCAAAGCATTCCCGGACTCTTGGGAAACTGATGGCAGATTAAATAGAATCTTAAGCTTCACCAACAGCCGCTTATTTTCGAATCTTTCTGAAAGATTCTGCCACGCAGACTGAAAACCGTTATGTGTCAGTGGGGATTTTGAAACGATACCCTTTGCCTCGCCGCTTGTCTTAGCGTTGAGGTGGAACAGTTTCTCGACTTGGGTCAATCGCGGATTATCGATTTAAATTGCAGTGAAAAGATCACGGAAGGTCGGCCAGCGCAGATAATCTCCATCGAAAACCTCAGTGTCAATTGGGGGGAGACTATAGCCCCTGGATACAGACTGGACCATGGGCTGTGCTTGCTTTTTGGTCGAAGCAGCGTCAATACTTTCACTCAATTGAGCGACACAGCGTTCATAAACGGAATAGCAATGCTCATACTTTGCTCGCATGATTTCAAAATCACCGCTGGAACCGGCGCCTTGGGACCCGTGCTCGAAAGCTAACTCTACTTTCTCCCATATGGATCGGATCTGGTCCCGACGCACTTGAAGTGTAAACAGGGTTGCGCCTTCCGAGCCTGCAAATCTTGCCTCAAATTGGCTAAGTCTGTCCGACACAGCGATAAAATCCTTGAGGGCCATGTCTGATTCGGTCACAACTTTTTGGGATGTTTGTCTGGTTACACGTGCGGTTTCTTGCGGAATTGCCAAACTCTCGGATTTGGATTCGGGTATGGAAACAGACGATTTTTGTCTGGACACGGATGACGCGGACAAGCTGCGAACACTTGACAAGGATGAACGAGGAACTTTAAACAATGAAGGATGCGGTTTCGGTTTTTCCTTCTGTGCCTTTGACATAATAAGCTCTCTATGGAGCTGGAGACTTATGCAGTGAGAAGCCACAACAAAAACAATGTAACCGTGAGAACAGAAAAAAACTGCCAAAGACAATGTATTATTTGGAAGGAATATGTCTTTACAGAGTATATATTTTTACGGAGAAAAAAAAAATATCAAAACATCTTTTGTTTATTGAATTTTATTTTATTTTTTTCATATATTATATAATAGATGATGGAATAAAAAACAGTACCAATAAATAAAAAAATTTTGTGTTATATTTTTTTTTTTATAAATGGTTTTATTATTTTTTTGTGTACAAAGAATAATATTTTTTTTTTTTTAATAAAATTTTTTATTTTTTTTAATGTATAAATGTAAAAAAGGTTAAAAGTTTTATTTTGTGTATAAAGGGTTTTTGTTGCGTGTGGAAAAATATTCAAAACATTTTATATTTTGAAAATTATTTTTAAATTTATTATATTTTTTGTAGTGTATAAATGACACAAAAAAAGGTTTTTGTATATTTTATATATATAATGTAAAGCAATTTTTTTATTTTTATATATACCAAAAAATAGTGTACAATAATATTTAAGTAGTATATTCTTAGTCGGATATGCCCCACTTGCGGAAAGGGTATTTTTTAGAAATATGTCGCAAGCTTATTCGAAAAAAGTATATACCCCACTTGGTTGAAAAAAGCAGGGTATGTAAAACCGTTGGTTACTGGCATATGCTGCGGAATGAGCAGAATCGAAACGGCTTGGAGTCAGTGGCCAACATATATACGTATGTTTGTGTGTGCGGAGCGTCACCGTTGATTTATGTCTGTATATATTCACTTATTTGGTGGATGATTTTTTTCAACCAATTATTCTTTTATATGCACTTATGGAAAACAAAAAAGTGGTGGCGGATAGAGGAAGATGGAAACACTTGTTAGTTTTCGTTATATTATAGTGGCGCAAAAGAAACGTGGAATTATATGCATATAAAAATGTATGTAAAATATACATACATATATAGAGGCAACGGACGAAAGGAAAATGCACAAGAATTATTTTTATTAGGAAAGCTTAAACGGGCTGCGTTTAAGACTTAATAAAAAATACTTGCACATATATATAAATAATATAAAATATGAATTTATATTACTTATCTGGTTTAAAAAAAGTGGACAAAATGCTTGTAGATGTGTAGTGTGTGTCGATGAAAGTCCACCGTAGCTTGCTGGGGCGAGCGATAATTATTAATCCTTTATTAAATCCGGCTCGAAGGACCATGAAAACGTCGGGGGGTGGAATCTTTGTATGGCGCACACACGACAAGAAAAAAATATTTGCAACCGCAAATGAATTAAATGAAACAACACTTAGAACTTTTCGGGTTATTTGCGCGTGGGCGTAGAACTTATTTTATTTGCTTTAAAATCAGTACTAACTTACAAGCCTACTGAGCATGCTCAGCAAGCTAATAACATTATGTTAACATTAAAAGCATGAAATGAACGGAGAGAGTGCGAGCTTTTATGCAAGCTTCAGGTGGGGAGCTGCAGATGCCGCTGCCTACTTTCCGGCTTGAACATTCAGATTTCGTCTCAAACTTGCCACGATTGCCACCTTTTATAATTGCATATGCCTTTGTCCCAAAAATGCGTAGGTGAGCCACTGTTGGAATTTTCTTCGTCCAGTATGTGAATGGTATTTCTCCGTTTAACCCTTTTGTGACGCATCGGTTTCGTATGTTATTTGCTGTGTTGACTGCTTCTGCCCAAATTGATGGTTGTGCTCCAGATTGCCGCATCATGCACCTTGCCATTTCTATTAACGTACGATTGTGTCGCTCTACTAAGCCATCTTGCTGCGGAGTATGTGGTGTGGATAGCCTCCGAACAATTCCGTGCTTCCTCAAAAAATCATTGAATTCTTTGTTGCAGTATTCGGTGCCATTATCCGATTGTAGAGCTTTTATCTTTTTGTTGGTGAAGGTCTCCGCTTTTGCTTTGTAAGTTTTGAAAGCTTCAAAAACTTCTGACTTCTGTTTAATGAAGTATACTTCGCAGAATCTCGAGTAGTCATCAATAAAAGTTACTACATATTTAGAACCGTTCATTGACTAAGTTCTCATCGGGCCGCAAACGTCACTGTGCACGATCTCAAGCAGTTCACTGGTTCGCTGTCTGTTGGTGCTTTTGTGATTGTTTGCAGTTTGCTTTTCGCGTATACAAATTTCACATTTTGATAATTGCGCCTTTTTATCGAAGCTCATGCCGTAGGCCTTTCCACTTGTAGCCATTCTCTTTAAATCGTTCGCTCACCTCTGCGTTGTTAACATGATGTTCTTCACTATCTATGTAATAGAGGTTGCCGTACTTCCAGCCAGACTTCTCCTTTGTTTTTCACAATTACTGCTTCATTTTTTCTAAAATGCACCTCAAAGCCATGGTCTGTAATTTTGGAAACGGACAATAAATTTTGACGTAAATCTTCGACATAGAACACTTCTTTAAGATCTATATTTTCTCTTTGGTTATTTCCTTTAATTGCAGTCATTGTTATTTCGCCGATGCCGTTGATTCTTGTTGTGTTGATGTTCGCTAAGTGTAAGGTTCGCCTTTACTCGAGCTCATGTGTGCCGAACAGCCACTGTCTAGACACCATGATCCACCGTTATGCCTCTCTGCTTACATGCTTTGAATTTCGCTTAGCATACTCTCATTAGTTGCTCTCTCATTATTTTTCTGTACATTACCGTTTCTGTTTCGGCAGTTATTTGCTATGTGGCCGGCTTTACCACACACAAAACATTTTCTTGTTCTTGTCGCTTTTGCCGTTTTGCTTGTCTTTTCGACGGTTAGCGAACATTGCTTTTTGCTCTCCACGGTCTTCCTTTGATTTACGTGCTTCTGATTCTTCTAGAATTTTCACTCGCAATGTGGTAAGTCATCCCGTGTCTTCATTGCACATCGAAAGGTTTCGTATGAGACTGGCAAACTGTATAGTAATAGAATTACTAATAAATCGTCCCCAATCGCAACACCAATTTCTTTTAGTTTTTTCACCGCATCGAAAAAGTCATTTAAGTGAAGTCGCACGTCGTCGCCTGCATTAATGCGCGACAGCGCTATTTTTTTCAGAAGGCTTGCTTTGCGTACAGGCCCTTTTGACTGAAATACTTCTTGCAATTTTGACCAGCAATCTTTTGATGTCAAACAATTCTCTATTATGGCCAGCTCTGATGGACTTACTGACAACAAAATATCTGCACGCGCTTTTTCGTCTTGGTTTTCCCAAGCGAGTTTTGCTGCAGTTTCATCAGGACAAATTTTGTGCCTTCGACGTATTTCCACAATTCGTTCTTCACAAGAACTGCACGCATTTGCAACTTCCACGTATCATAATTGTTCGCGTTTAGCGGCTCAATTCTGATAGGTATGTCCATTAGCCATTTTTCACGGCTTTCTAATTAAACTTTCTTTATAATTGTTTTCAACAAGTAACTTGTGGCTGGGGCTGGGCCCATAACCTACTGGGTTTTAAGTTTTATTCGTTGCTTACAAAACGTGAATGTTTGCTCACTCGAAGATTATTTTTAGAAGTAAGTAACATAAAGGAATTCAATATATCAGTGTACATATAAACTTAGTGCTGCCAGATCGCTACTTTGTGTTTGCGCAATGTTTACAACGGAATGGAACGCTAAATATAACAGTACCCCCTACTGAAAAACATTTTTCTAGAAAAATTTTGGAATTTTATTAAATAAATAAAATAAAAATAAAAAAAATTAAAAAAAATACCCAAACATTCGGAAAATTTTTTATGTACCCCCATACTGTTCCAAATTTTTCTAGAAAATTTTTGAAATTTAAAAAAAAAAAAATCCCAAAAATTCGGAATACATTTTTTATGTACCCCCTACTGTTCCCAATTTTTCTAGAAAACTTTTGGAATTTTCTAAAAAAAAATAAATCCCAAAAATTCGGAAAAATTTGTACCCCCCTACAGTTCGCAATTTTTCTAGAAAATTTTTGGAATTTTCTAAAAAAAAAAAAAAAAATATTTAGAAAATTTTTATATGTACCCCCTTATTGTCCTAAATTTTTCTAGAAAATTTTTGGAATTTTCTAAAAAAAAATCCCAAAAATTCGGAATACATTTTTATGTACCCCCCTACTGTTCCCAATTTTTCTAGAAAACTTTTGGAATTTTCTAAAAAAAATAAATTTTCAAAAATTCGGAAAATTTTTTTTGTGTACCTCAAAAATTTGGAAAAAAAAAATTATGTACCCCCCATTGTTCCAAATTTTTCTAGAAAATTTTTGGAATTTTCCAAAAAAAAATAACAGAATAAAATTTCCCAAAAATTCGGAAATTTTTAGAATTTTCTAAATAAAAAAAAAATATATATTTAGAAAATTTTTATTGTGTACCCCCCCATTGTTCCAAATTTTTCTAGAAAATTTTTGGAATTTTCAAAAAAAAAATCACAGAAATTCGGATAGTTTCATCAGGACAAATTTTTGTGCCTTCGACGTATTTCCACAATTCGTTCTTCACAAGAACTGCACGCATTTGCAACTTCCACGTATCATAATTGTTCGCGTTTAGCGGCTCAATTCTGATAGGTATGTCCATTAGCCATTTTTCACGGCTTTCTAATTAAACTTTCTTTATAATTGTTTTCAACAAGTAACTTGTGGCTGGGGCTGGGCCCATAACCTACTGGGTTTTAAGTTTTATTCGTTGCTTACAAAACGTGTATGTTTGCTCACTGGAAGATTATTTTTAGAAGTAAGTAACATAAAGGAATTCAATATATCAGTGTACATATAAACTTAGTGCTGCCAGATCGCTACTTTGTGTTTGCGCAATGTTTACAACGGAATGGAACGCTAAATATAACAGTACCCCCTACTGAAAAACATTTTTCTAGAAAAATTTTGGAATTTTATAAGATAAATAAAATAAAAAAATAAAAATCCCGAAAATTCGGAAAAAAAATTTTTATGTAAAAAAAATTAAAAAAAAAACCCAAACATTCGGAAAATTTTTTATGTACCCCCTTACTGTTCCAAATTTTTCTAGAAAATTTTTGAAATTTTCAAAAAAAAAACCCTAAAATTCGGAAAAAATTGTTTATGTACCCCCCTACTGATGCAAATTTTTCTAGAACATTTTTAGAATTTTCTACAAAAAAAAAAAAAAAAATTCCCAAAAATTTAGAAAATTTTTTTATGTACCCCCCCATTGTTTCAAATATTCTAGACAATTTTTGGAATTTTATCAAAAAAAAAATTAATAAAAATTAAAAAAAAATCCCGAAAATTCGGAAAATGTTTTTATGTACCCTGTTCCAAATTTTTGTAGAAATTTTTTGGAATTTTCTAAGAAAAAAATATCCCAAAATTTGTAAAAAAATTTTATGTACTAGAAAACTTTAGGAATTTTCTAAAAAAACAAACTCCCAAAAATTCGGAAAAAAAAAGTTTTATGTACCCACCTACTGTTCCTAATTTTTCTAGAAAATTTTTAGAATTTTCAAAAAAAAAAAAAAAAAAATTAGAAAATTTTTTATATGTACCCCTTTATTGTACCAAATTTTTCTAGAAAATTTTTGAAATTTTCAAAAAAAAATCACAAAAATTCGGAAAAAATTGTTAATGTACCCCCCTACTGATGCAAATTTTTCTAGAACATTTTTAGAATTTTCTAAAAAAAAAAAAATAATAATTCCAAAAAATATAGAAAAATTTTTTTATGTACATTGTTCCATTGTTCCCTGTTCCAAATTTTTGTAGAAATTTTTTGTAATTTTCTAAGAAAAAAAAAATCCCAAAAATTTGGAAAAAAAAAATTTTATGTACTAGAAAACTTTAGGAATTTTCTAAAAAAAAAAAAAATTCCCAAAAATTCGGAATAAATTTTTTATGTACCCCCTACTGTTCCCAATTTTTCTAGAAAACTTTTGGAACTTTCTAAAAAAAAAAAAAAATCCCCCTACTGTTCCTAATTTTTCTAGAAAATTTTTAGAATATAAAAAAAAAAAAAAAATTTAGAAAATTTTTTATATGTACCCCCTTATTGTCCTAAATTTTTCTAGAAAATTTTTGGAATTTTCTAAAAAAAAATCCCAAAAATTCGGAATACATTTTTTATGTACCCCCTTACTGTTCCCAATTTTTCTAGAAAACTTTTGGAATTTTCTAAAAAAAAAAATCCCAAAAATTCGAAAAATTTCTACCCCCCTACTGTTCGCAATTTTTCTAGAAATTTTTTGGAATTTTCTAAAAGAAACAAAAATTCGGAAAATTTTCTTTGTGTACCCCAAAAATTCGGAAAAAATTTTTATGTACGCCCCATTGTTCCAAATTTTTCTAGAAAATTTTTGGAATTTTCAAAAAAAAAATAAAACAAGTGGAAACGTTGCAGTCGGACGCAACCGACTGCGGTATACTCGATACCAGTATTAAAAATTTTGATGCCCATCCATGTGGGATGTCAATTGCTATCTGCATACCAAATTTGGTGACTCTAGCTCGAAGTTTGTATAAAGTGGGGAAAGGGGGGCTGGGGGCGGTATGGGTGGAATTGCATCCAAATTTTGATGCAGATCTTTGTGGAATGTCAATTGCTATCTTCATAACAAATTTGGTGACTCTAGCTCAAAGTTTGTAAAAGTGGGGAATGGGGGGCTGGGGGCGGTATGGTTGGGCGTGGCATTCAAATTTTTGGTGCAGATCTATGTGGGATGTCAATTGCTATCTTCATACCAAATTTGGTGACTCTAGCTCGAAGTTTGTATAAAGTGGGGAAAGGTGGGCTGGGGGCGGTATGGTTAGGCGTGGCATCCAAATTTTTGCTGCAGATCCTTGTGGAATGTCAAATGCTGCCTTCATACAAAATTTGGTGACTCTAGCTCAAAGTTTGTAAAAGTAGGGAAAGAGGGGGTTGGGGCGGTATGGTTGGGCGTGGCATTCAAATTTTTGCTGTAGATCCTTGTGGAATGTCAAATGCTACCTTCATACCAAATTTGGTGACTCTAGCTCAAAGTTTGTAAAAGTGGGGAAAGAGGGGCTGGGGGCGGTATGGGTGGAATTGCATCCAAATTTTTGATGCAGATCTTTGTGGAATGTCAATTGCTATCTTCATAACAAATTTGGTGACTCTAGCTCAAAGTTTGTAAAAGTGGGGAAAGAGGGGCTGGGGGCGGTATGGTTGGGCGTGGCATTCAAATTTTTGCTGTAGATCCTTGTGGAATGTCAAATGCTACCTTCATACCAAATTTGGTGACTCTAGCTCAAAGTTTGTATAAAGTGGGGAAAGGGGGGCTGGGGGCGGTATGGGTGGAATTGCATCCAAATTTTTGATGCAGATCTTTGTGGAATGTCAATTGCTATCTTCATAACAAATTTGGTGACTCTAGCTCAAAGTTTGTAAAAGTGGGGAAAGGGGGGCTGGGGGCGGTATGGTTGGGCGTGGCATTCAAATTTTTGCTGTAGATCCTTGTGGAATGTCAAATGCTACCTTCATACCAATTTGGTGACTCTAGCTCAAAGTTTGTATAAAGTGGGGAAAGAGGGGCTGGGGGCGGTATGGGTGGAATTGCATCCAAATTTTTGATGCAGATCTTTGTGGAATGTCAATTGCTATCTTCATAACAAATTTGGTGACTCTAGCTCAAAGTTTGTAAAAGTGGGGAATGGGGGCTGGGGGCGGTATGGTTGGGCGTGGCATTCAAATTTTTGGTGCAGATCTATGTGGGATGTCAATTGCTATCTTCATACCAAATTTGGTGACTCTAGCTCGAAGTTTGTATAAAGTGGGAAAGGGGGGCTGGGGGCGGTATGGTTGGGCGTGGCATCCAAATTTTTGCTGCAGATCTTTGTGAAATGTCAATTGCTATCTTCATACCAAATTTGGTGACTCTAGCTCAAAGTTTGTATAAAGTGGGGAAAGGGGGGCTGGGGGCGGTATGGTTGGGCGTGGCATCCAAATTTTTGCTGTAGATCCTTGTGGAATGTCAAATGCTACCTTCATACCAAATTTGGTGACTCTAGCTCAAAGTTTGTATAAAGTGGGGAAAGGGGGGCTGGGGGCGGTATGGGTGGAATTGCATCCAAATTTTTGATGCAGATCTTTGTGGAATGTCAATTGCTATCTTCATAACAAATTTGGTGACTCTAGCTCAAAGTTTGTAAAAGTGGGGAAAGGGGGGCTGGGGGCGGTATGGTTGGGGCGTGGCATTCAAATTTTTGCTGCAGATCCTTGTGGAAGTTTGCTTTTCGCGTATACAAATTTCACATTTTCATAATTGCGCCTTTTTATCGAAGCTCATGCCGTAGGCCTTTCCACTTGTAGCCATTCTCTTTAAATCGTTCGCTCACCTCTGCGTTGTTAACATGATGTTCTTCACTATCTATGTAATAGAGGTTGCCGTACCTTTTTGCTTTCAGCCAGACTTCTCCTTTGTTTTTCACAATTACTGCTTCATTTTTTCTAAAATGCACCTCAAAGCCATGGTCTGTAATTTTGGAAACGGACAATAAATTTTGACGTAAATCTTCGACATAGAACACTTCTTTAAGATCTATATTTTCTCTTTGGTTCTTTCCTTTAATTGCAGTCATTGTTATTTCGCCGATGCCGTTGATTCTTGTTGTGTTGTTGTTCGCTAAGTGTAAAATTTTTTATATGTACCCCCTTATTGTCCTAAATTTTTCTAGAAAATTTTTGGAATTTTCTAAAAAAAAATCCCAAAAATTCGGAATACATTTTTTATGTACCCCCCTACTGTTCCGAATTTTTCTAGAAAACTTTTGGAATTTTCTAAAAAAAAAAAAATCCCCAAAATTCGAAAAATTTCTACCCCCCTACTGTTCGCAATTTTTCTAGAAATTTTTTGGAATTTTCTAAAAGAAACAAAAATTCGGAAAATTTTCTTTGTGTACCCCAAAAATTCGGAAAAAAAATTTTATGTACCCCCATTGTTCCAAATTTTTCTAGAAAATTTTAAGAATTTTCCAAAAAATAATAAAACAAGTGGAAACGTTGCAGTCGGACGCAACCGACTGCGGTATACTCGATACCAGTATTAAAAATTTTGATGCCCATCCATGTGGGATGTCAATTGCTATCTGCATACCAAATTGGTGACTCTAGCTCGAAGTTTGTATAAAGTGGGGAAAGGGGGGCTGGGGGCGGTATGGGTGGAATTGCATCCAAATTTTTGATGCAGATCTTGTGGAATGTCAATTGGTATCTTCATAACAAATTTGGTGACTCTAGCTCAAAGTTTGTAAAAGTGGGGAATGGGGGGCTGGGGGCGGTATGGTTGGGCGTGGCATCCAAATTTTTGCTGCAGATCCTTGTGGAATGTCAAATGCTGCCTTCATACAAAATTTGGTGACTCTAGCTCAAAGTTTGTATAAAGTGGGAAAGGGGGCTGGGGGCGGTATGGTTGGGCGTGGCATCCAAATTTTTGCTGCAGATCTTTGTGAAATGTCAATTGCTATCTTCATACCAAATTTGGTGACTCTAGCTCAAAGTTTGTAAAAGTGGGGAATGGGGGGCTGGGGGCGGTATGGTTGGGCGTGGCATTCAAATTTTTGGTGCAGATCTATGTGGGATGTCAATTGCTATCTTCATACCAAATTTGGTGACTCTAGCTCGAAGTTTGTATAAAGTGGGGAAAGGTGGGCTGGGGGCGGTATGGTTAGGCGTGGCATCCAAATTTTTGCTGCAGATCCTTGTGGAATGTCAAATGCTACCTTCATACAAAATTTGGTGACTCTAGCTCAAAGTTTGTATAAAGTGGGAAAGGGGGGCTGGGGGCGGTATGGTTGGGCGTGGCATCCAAATTTTTGCTGCAGATCTTTGTGAAATGTCAATTGCTATCTTCATACCAAATTTGGTGACTCTAGCTCAAAGTTTGTAAAAGTGGGGAAAGAGGGGCTGGGGGCGGTATGGTTGGGCGTGGCATTCAAATTTTTGCTGTAGATCCTTGTGGAATGTCAAATGCTACCTTCATACCAAATTTGGTGACTCTAGCTCAAAGTTTGTATAAAGTGGGGAAAGGGGGGCTGGGGGCGGTATGGGTGGAATTGCATCCAAATTTTTGATGCAGATCTTTGTGGAATGTCAATTGCTATCTTCATAACAAATTTGGTGACTCTAGCTCAAAGTTTGTAAAAGTGGGGAAAGGGGGGCTGGGGGCGGTATGGTTGGGCGTGGCATTCAAATTTTTGCTGCAGATCCTTGTGGAAGTTTGCTTTTCGCGTATACAAATTTCACATTTTGATAATTGCGCCTTTTTATCGAAGCTCATGCCGTAGGCCTTTCCACTTGTAGCCATTCTCTTTAAATCGTTCGCTCACCTCTGCGTTGTTAACATGATGTTCTTCACTATCTATGTAATAGAGGTTGCCGTACCTTTTTGCTTTCAGCCAGACTTCTCCTTTGTTTTTCACAATTACTGCTTCATTTTTTCTAAAATGCACCTCAAAGCCATGGTCTGTAATTTTGGAAACGGACAATAAATTTTGACGTAAATCTTCGACATAGAACACTTCTTTAAGATCTATATTTTCTCTTTGGTTCTTTCCTTAATTGCAGTCATTGTTATTTCGCCGATGCCGTTGATTCTTGTTGTGTTGTTGTTCGCTAAGTGTAAGGTTCGCCTTTACTCGAGCTCATGTGTGCCGAACAGCCACTGTCTAGACACCATGATCCACCGTTATGCCTCTCTGCTTACATGCTTGAATTTCGCTTAGCATACTCTCATTAGTTGCTCTCTCATTATTTTTCTGTACATTACCGTTTCTGTTTCGGCAGTTATTTGCTATGTGGCCGGCTTTACCACACACAAAACATTTTCTTGTTCTTGTCGCTTTTGCCGTTTTGCTTGTCTTTTCGACGGTTAGCGAACATTGCTTTTTGCTCTCCACGGTCTTCCTTTGATTTACGTGCTTCTGATTCTTCTAGAATTTTCACTCGCAATGTGGTAAGTCATCCCGTGTCTTCATTGCACATCGAAAGGTTTCGTATGAGACTGGCAAACTGTATAGTAATAGAATTACTAATAAATCGTCCCCAATCGCAACACCAATTTCTTTTAGTTTTTTCACCGCATCGAAAAAGTCATTTAAGTGAAGTCGCACGTCGTCGCCTGCATTAATGCGCGACAGCGCTATTTTTTTCAGAAGGCTTGCTTTGCGTACAGGCCCTTTTGACTGAAATACTTCTTGCAATTTTGACCAGCAATCTTTTGATGTCAAACAATTCTCTATTATGGCCAGCTCTGATGGACTTACTGACAACAAAATATCTGCACGCGCTTTTCGTCTTGGTTTTCCCAAGCGAGTTTTGCTGCAGTTTCATCAGGACAAATTTTTGTGCCTTCGACGTATTTCCACAATTCGTTCTTCACAAGAACTGCACGCATTTGCAACTTCCACGTATCATAATTGTTCGCGTTTAGCGGCTCAATTCTGATAGGTATGTCCATTAGCCATTTTTCACGGCTTTCTAATTAAACTTTCTTTATAATTGTTTTCAACAAGTAACTTGTGGCTGGGGCTGGGCCCATAACCTACTGGGTTTTAAGTTTTATTCGTTGCTTACAAAACGTGAATGTTTGCTCACTCGAAGATTATTTTTAGAAGTAAGTAACATAAAGGAATTCAATATATCAGTGTACATATAAACTTAGTGCTGCCAGATCGCTACTTTGTGTTTGCGCAATGTTTACAACGGAATGGAACGCTAAATATAACAGTACCCCTACTGAAAAACATTTTTCTAGAAAAATTTTGGAATTTTATTAAATAAATAAAATAAAAATAAAAAATCCCGAAAATTCGGAAAAAAATTTTACGTAAAAAAAATTAAAAAAAATACCCAAACATTCGGAAAATTTTTTATGTACCCCCATACTGTTCCAAATTTTTCTAGAAAATTTTTGAAATTTAAAAAAAAAAAATCCCAAAAATTCGGAATACATTTTTTATGTACCCCCCTACTGTTCCCAATTTTTCTAGAAAACTTTTAGAATTTTCTAAAAAAAAATAAATCCCAAAAATTCGGAAAAATTTGTACCCCCCTACAGTTCGCAATTTTTCTAGAAAATTTTTGGAATTTTCTAAAAAAAAAAAAAAAAATATTTAGAAAATTTTTTATATGTACCCCTTATTGTCCTAAATTTTTCTAGAAAATTTTTGGAATTTTCTAAAAAAAAAATCCCAAAAATTCGGAATACATTTTTTATGTACCCCCTACTGTTCCCAATTTTTCTAGAAAACTTTTGGAATTTTCTAAAAAAAAATAAATCCCAAAAATTCGGAAAAAATTTGTACCCCCCTACAGTTCGCAATTTTTCTAGAAAATTTTTGGAATTTTCTAAAAAAAAACAAATTCCCAAAAATTCTGAAAATTTTTTTTGTGTACCTCAAAATTTGGAAAAAAAAAATATTATGTACCCCCCATTGTTCCAAATTTTTCTAGAAAATTTTTGGAATTTTCCAAAAAATAATAAAACAAGTGGAAACGTTGCAGTCGGACGCAACCGACTGCGGTATACTCGATACCAGTATTAAAAATTTTGATGCCCATCCATGTGGGATGTCAATTGCTATCTGCATACCAAATTTGGTGACTCTAGCTCGAAGTTTGTATAAAGTGGGGAAAGGGGGGCTGGGGGCGGTATGGGTGGAATTGCATCCAAATTTTTGATGCAGATCTTTGTGGAATGTCAATTGGTATCTTCATAACAAATTTGGTGACTCTAGCTCAAAGTTTGTAAAAGTGGGGAATGGGGGGCTGGGGGCGGTATGGTTGGGCGTGGCATTCAAATTTTTGCTGTAGATCCTTGTGGAATGTCAATGCTACCTTCATACCAAATTTGGTGACTCTAGCTCAAAGTTTGTATAAAGTGGGAAAGGGGGG
This sequence comes from Scaptomyza flava, assembly GCA_030179655.1. Classification (NCBI taxonomy): domain Eukaryota; kingdom Metazoa; phylum Arthropoda; class Insecta; order Diptera; family Drosophilidae; genus Scaptomyza; species Scaptomyza flava. The sequence continues at coordinate 73,302 of JARNME010000258.1, forward strand.
CTGGGGGCGGTATGGTTGGGCGTGGCATCCAAATTTTTGCTGCAGATCCTTGTGGAATGTCAAATGCTGCCTTCATACAAAATTTGGTGACTCTAGCTCAAAGTTTGTATAAAGTGGGAAAGGGGGGCTGGGGGCGGTATGGTTGGCGTGGCATCCAAATTTTTGCTGCAGATCTTTGTGAAATGTCAATTGCTATCTTCATACCAAATTTGGTGACTCTAGCTCAAAGTTTGTAAAAGTGGGGAAAGAGGGGCTGGGGGCGGTATGGTTGGGCGTGGCATTCAAATTTTTGCTGTAGATCCTTGTGGAATGTCAAATGCTACCTTCATACCAAATTTGGTGACTCTAGCTCAAAGTTTGTATAAAGTGGGGAAAGGGGGGCTGGGGGCGGTATGGGTGGAATTGCATCCAAATTTTTGATGCAGATCTTTGTGGAATGTCAATTGCTATCTTCATAACAAATTTGGTGACTCTAGCTCAAAGTTTGTAAAAGTGGGGAAAGGGGGGCTGGGGGCGGTATGGTTGGGCGTGGCATTCAAATTTTTGCTGCAGATCCTTGTGGAAGTTTGCTTTTCGCGTATACAAATTTCACATTTTGATAATTGCGCCTTTTTATCGAAGCTCATGCCGTAGGCCTTTCCACTTGTAGCCATTCTCTTTAAATCGTTCGCTCACCTCTGCGTTGTTAACATGATGTTCTTCACTATCTATGTAATAGAGGTTGCCGTACCTTTTTGCTTTCAGCCAGACTTCTCCTTTGTTTTTCACAATTACTGCTTCATTTTTTCTAAAATGCACCTCAAAGCCATGGTCTGTAATTTTGGAAACGGACAATAAATTTTGACGTAAATCTTCGACATAGAACACTTCTTTAAGATCTATATTTTCTCTTTGGTTCTTTCCTTTAATTGCAGTCATTGTTATTTCGCCGATGCCGTTGATTCTTGTTGTGTTGTTGTTCGCTAAGTGTAAAATTTTTTATATGTACCCCCTTATTGTCCTAAATTTTTCTAGAAAATTTTTGGAATTTTCTAAAAAAAAAATCCCAAAAATTCGGAATACATATTTTATGTACCCCCCTACTGTTCCGAATTTTTCTAGAAAACTTTTGGAATTTTCTAAAAAAAAAAAATCCCAAAAATTCGAAAAATTTCTACCCCCCTACTGTTCGCAATTTTTCTAGAAATTTTTTGGAATTTTCTAAAAGAAACAAAAATTCGGAAAATTTTCTTGTGTACCCCAAAAATTCGGAAAAAAAAATTTTATGTACCCCCCATTGTTCCAAATTTTTCTAGAAAATTTTAAGAATTTTCCAAAAAATAATAAAACAAGTGGAAACGTTGCAGTCGGACGCAACCGACTGCGGTATACTCGATACCAGTATTAAAAATTTTGATGCCCATCCATGTGGGATGTCAATTGCTATCTGCATACCAAATTTGGTGACTCTAGCTCGAAGTTTGTATAAAGTGGGGAAAGGGGGGCTGGGGGCGGTATGGGTGGAATTGCATCCAAATTTTTGATGCAGATCTTTGTGGAATGTCAATTGGTATCTTCATAACAAATTTGGTGACTCTAGCTCAAAGTTTGTAAAAGTGGGGAATGGGGGGGCTGGGGGCGGTATGGTTGGGCGTGGCATTCAAATTTTTGCTGTAGATCCTTGTGGAATGTCAAATGCTACCTTCATACCAAATTTGGTGACTCTAGCTCAAAGTTTGTATAAAGTGGGAAAGGGGGGCTGGGGGCGGTATGGTTGGGCGTGGCATCCAAATTTTTGCTGCAGATCCTTGTGGAATGTCAAATGCTGCCTTCATACAAAATTTGGTGACTCTAGCTCAAAGTTTGTATAAAGTGGGAAAGGGGGGCTGGGGGCGGTATGGTTGGGCGTGGCATCCAAATTTTTGCTGCAGATCTTTGTGGAATGTCAATTGCTATCTTCATACCAAATTTGGTGACTCTAGCTCAAAGTTTGTAAAAGTGGGGAATGGGGGGCTGGGGGCGGTATGGTTGGGCGTGGCATTCAAATTTTTGGTGCAGATCTATGTGGGATGTCAATTGCTATCTTCATACCAAATTTGGTGACTCTAGCTCGAAGTTTGTATAAAGTGGGGAAAGGTGGGCTGGGGGCGGTATGGTTAGGCGTGGCATCCAAATTTTTGCTGCAGATCCTTGTGGAATGTCAAATGCTACCTTCATACAAAATTTGGTGACTCTAGCTCAAAGTTTGTATAAAGTGGGAAAGGGGGGCTGGGGGCGGTATGGTTGGGCGTGGCATCCAAATTTTTGCTGCAGATCTTTGTGAAATGTCAATTGCTATCTTCATACCAAATTTGGTGACTCTAGCTCAAAGTTTGTAAAAGTGGGGAAAGAGGGGCTGGGGGCGGTATGGTTGGGCGTGGCATTCAAATTTTTGCTGTAGATCCTTGTGGAATGTCAAATGCTACCTTCATACCAAATTTGGTGACTCTAGCTCAAAGTTTGTATAAAGTGGGGAAAGGGGGGCTGGGGGCGGTATGGGTGGAATTGCATCCAAATTTTTGATGCAGATCTTTGTGGAATGTCAATTGCTATCTTCATAACAAATTTGGTGACTCTAGCTCAAAGTTTGTAAAAGTGGGGAAAGGGGGGCTGGGGGCGGTATGGTTGGGCGTGGCATTCAAATTTTTGCTGCAGATCCTTGTGGAAGTTTGCTTTTCGCGTATACAAATTTCACATTTTGATAATTGCGCCTTTTATCGAAGCTCATGCCGTAGGCCTTTCCACTTGTAGCCATTCTCTTTAAATCGTTCGCTCACCTCTGCGTTGTTAACATGATGTTCTTCACTATCTATGTAATAGAGGTTGCCGTACCTTTTTGCTTTCAGCCAGACTTCTCCTTTGTTTTTCACAATTACTGCTTCATTTTTTCTAAAATGCACCTCAAAGCCATGGTCTGTAATTTTGGAAACGGACAATAAATTTTGACGTAAATCTTCGACATAGAACACTTCTTTAAGATCTATATTTTCTCTTTGGTTCTTTCCTTTAATTGCAGTCATTGTTATTTCGCCGATGCCGTTGATTCTTGTTGTGTTGTTGTTCGCTAAGTGTAAGGTTCGCCTTTACTCGAGCTCATGTGTGCCGAACAGCCACTGTCTAGACACCATGATCCACCGTTATGACTCTCTGCGTACATGCTTTGAATTTCGCTTAGCATACTCTCATTAGTTGCTCTCTCATTATTTTTCTGTACATTACCGTTTCTGTTTCGGCAGTTATTTGCTATGTGGCCGGCTTTACCACAACAAAACATTTTCTAGTCTCCTTTTGGGATTTACCGTTCTTGTCGCTTTTGCCGTTTTGCTTGTCTTTTCGACGGTTAGCGAACATTGCTTTTTGCTCTCCACGGTCTTCCTTTGATTTACGTGCTTCTGATTCTTCTAGAATTTTCACTCGCGATGTGGTAAGTCATCCCGTGTCTCCATTGCACATCGAAAGGTTTCGTATGAGACTGGCAAACTGTATAGTAATAGAATTGCTAATAAATCGTCCCCATCGCAACACCAATTTCTTTTAGTTTTTTCACCGCATCGAAAAACTCATTTAAGTGAAGTCGCACGTCGTCGCCTGTATAAATGCGCGACAGCGCTATTTTTTTCAGAAGGCTTGCTTTGCGTACAGGCCCTTTTGACTGAAATACTTCTTGCAATTTTGACCAGCAATCTTTTGATGTCAAACAATTCTCTATTATGGCCAGCTCTGATGGACTTACTGACAACAAAATATCTGCACGCGCTTTTTCGTCTTGGTTTTCCCAAGCGAGTTTTGCTGCAGTTTCATCAGGACAAATTTTTGTGCCTTCGACGTATTTCCACAATTCGTTCTTCACAAGAACTGCACGCATTTGCAACTTCCACGTATCATAATTGTTCGCGTTTAGCGGCTCAATTCTGATAGGTATGTCCATTAGCCATTTTTCACGGCTTTCTAATTAAACTTTCTTTATAATTGTTTTCAACAAGTAACTTGTGGCTGGGGCTGGGCCCATAACCTACTGGGTTTAAGTTTTATTCGTTGCTTACAAAACGTGAATGTTTGCTCACTCGAAGATATTTTTAGAAGTAAGTAACATAAAGGAATTCAATATATCAGTGTACAATATATACTACTGAAAAACATTTTTCTAGAAAAATTTTGGAATTTTATTAAATAAATAAAATAAAAATAAAAAATCCCGAAAATTCGGAAAAAAAAATTTTATGTAAAAAAAATTAAAAAAAATTCCCAAACATTCGGAAAATTTTTTTATGTACCCCCATACTGTTCCAAATTTTTATAGAAAATTTTTGAAATTTAAAAAAAAAAAATCCCAAAAATTCGGAAAAAATTGTTTATGTACCCCCTACTGATGCAAATTTTTATAGAACATTTTTAGAATTTTCTACAAAAAAAAATCCCAAAAATTTAGAAACATTTTTTTATGTACCCCCCCATTGTTCCAAATTTTTCTAGACAATTTTTGGAATTTATCAAAAAAAAATTAATAAAAATTAAAAAAAATCCCGAAAATTCGGAAAATGTTTTTATGTACCCTGTTCCAAATTTTTGTAGAAATTTTTTTGAATTTTCTAAGAAAAAAAAAAATCCCAAAAATTTGGAAAAAAAAATTTTATGTACTAGAAAACTTTAGGAATTTTCTAAAAAAACACAAATTCCCAAAAATTCGGAAAAAAAAATTTTATGTACCCCCCTACTGTTCCTAATTTTTCTAGAAAATTTTTAGAATTTTCTAAAAAAAAACAAAAAAAAAAAATTTAGAAAATTTTTATATGTACCCCCTTATTGTCCTAAATTTTTCTAGAAAATTTTTGGAATTTTCTAAAAAAAAAAATCCCAAAAATTCGGAATACATTTTTTATGTACCCCCCTACTGTTTTCAATTTTTCTAGAAAACTTTTGGCATTTTCTAAAAAAAAAATAAATCCCAAAAATTCGGAAAAATTTGTACCCCCCTACTGTTCGCAATTTTTCTAGAACATTTTTGGAATTTTAAAAAGAAATAAAAATTCCCAAAAATTCGGAAAACTTTTTTTGTGTACCACAAAAATTCGGAAAAAATATATTATGTACCCCCCATTGTTCCAAATTTTTCTAGAAAATTTTTGGAATTTTCCAAAACAAAATAACAGAATAAAATTTCCCAAAAATTCGGAAATTTTTAGAATTTTCTAAATAAAAAAAAAATAAATATTTAGAAAATTTTATTGTGTACCCCCCCCATTGTTCCAAATTTTTCTAGAAAATTTTTGGAATTTTCAAAAAAAAAATCACAGAAATTCGGATAGTTTCATCAGGACAAATTTTTGTGCCTTCGACGTATTTCCACAATTCGTTCTTCACAAGAACTGCACGCATTTGCAACTTCCACGTATCATAATTGTTCGCGTTTAGCGGCTCAATTCTGATAGGTATGTCCATTAGCCATTTTTCACGGCTTTCTAATTAAACTTTCTTTATAATTGTTTTCAACAAGTAACTTGTGGCTGGGGCTGGGCCCATAACCTACTGGGTTTTAAGTTTTATTCGTTGCTTACAAAACGTGAATGTTTGCTCACTCGAAGATTATTTTTAGAAGTAAGTAACATAAAGGAATTCAATATATCAGTGTACATATAAACTTAGTGCTGCCAGATCGCTACTTTGTGTTTGCGCAATGTTTACAACGGAATGGAACGCTAAATATAACAGTACCCCCTACTGAAAAACATTTTTCTAGAAAAATTTGGAATTTTATAAAATAAATAAAATAAAAATAAAAAATCCCGAAAATTCGGAAAAAAAATTTTTATGTAAAAAAAATTAAAAAAAATACCCAAACATTCGGAACATTTTTTTATGTACCCCCATACTGTTCCAAATTTTCTAGAAAATTTTTGAAATTTAAAAAAAAAAATCCCAAAAATTCGGAAAAAAATTGTTTATGTACCCCCCTACTGATGCAAATTTTTCTAGAACATTTTTAGAATTTTCTACAAAAAAAAAAAAAAAATGCCCAAAAATTTAGAAAAATTTTTTATGTACCCCCCCATTGTTCCAAATTTTTCTAGACCATTTTTGGAATTTTATCAAAAAAAAATTAATAAAAATTAAAAAAAATCCCGAAAATTCGGAAAATGTTTTTATGTACCCTGTTCCAAATTTTTGTAGAAATTTTTGGAATTTTCTAAGAAAAAAAAAATCCCAAAAATTTGGAAAAAAAAAATTTTATGTACTAGAAAACTTTAGGAATTTTCTAAAAAAAAAACAAATTCCCAAAATTCGGAAAAAAAAAATTTATGTACCCCCCTACTGTTCCTAATTTTTCTAGAAAATTTTTAGAATTTTCTAAAAAAAAAAAAAAAAAAAAAAAAATTTAGAAAATTTTTTATATGTACCCCCTTATTGTCCTAAATTTTTCTAGAAAATTTTTGGAATTTTCTAAAGAAAAAATCCCAAAAATACGGAATACATTTTTTATGTACCCCCCTACTGTTCCCAATTTTTCTATAAAACTTTGGAATTTTCTAAAAAAAAAATAAATCCCAAAAATTCGGAAACAATTTGTACCCCCCTACTGTTCGCAATTTTCTAGAACATTTTTGGAATTTAAAAAGAAATAAAAATTCCCAAATATTCGGAAAACTTTTTTGTGTACCACAAAAATTCGGAAAAAATATATTATGTACCCCCCATTGTTCCAAATTTTTCTAGAAAATTTTTGAATTTTCCAAAACAAAATAACAGAATAAAATTTCCCAAAAATTCGGAAATTTTAAGAATTTTCTAAATAAAAAAAAAAAAATATTTAGAAAATTTTTATTGTGTACCCCCCCATTGTTCCAAATTTTTCTAGAAAATTTTTGGAATTTTCAAAAAAAAAATCACAGAAATTCGGATAGTTTCATCAGGACAAATTTTTGTGCCTTCGACGTATTTCCACAATTCGTTCTTCACAAGAACTGCACGCATTTGCAACTTCCACGTATCATAATTGTTCGCGTTTAGCGGCTCAATTCTGATAGGTATGTCCATTAGCCATTTTTCACGGCTTTCTAATTAAACTTTCTTTATAATTGTTTTCAACAAGTAACTTGTGGCTGGGGCTGGGCCCATAACCTACTGGGTTTTAAGTTTTATTCGTTGCTTACAAAACGTGTATGTTTGCTCACTCGAAGATTATTTTAGAAGTAAGTAACATAAAGGAATTCAATATATCAGTGTACATATAAACTTAGTGCTGCCAGATCGCTACTTTGTGTTTGCGCAATGTTTACAACGGAATGGAACGCTAAATATAACAGTACCCCCTACTGAAAAACATTTTCTAGAAAAATTTTGGAATTTTATAAAATAAATAAAATAAAAAAATAAAAATCCCAAAAATTCGGAAAAAAAATTTTTATGTAAAAAAAATTAAAAAAAAAAACCCAAACATTCGGAAAATTTTTTATGTACCCCTTTACTGTTCCAAATTTTTCTAGAAAATTTTTGAAATTTCATAAAAAAATCCCTAAAATTCGGAAAAAAAATTGTTTATGTACCCCCCTACTGATGCAAATTTTTCTAGAACATTTTAGAATTTTCTACACAAAAAAAAAAAATTCCCAAAAATTTAGAAAAATTTTTTATGTACCCCCCCATAGTTCCAAATTTTTCTAGACAATTTTTGGAATTTTATCAACAAAAAAATTAATAAAAATTAAAAAAAATCCCGAAAATTCGGAAAATGTTTTTATGTACCCTGTTCCAAATTTTTGTAGAAATTTTATGGAATTTTCTAAGAAAAAAAAAAAATCCCAAAAATTTGGAAAAAAAAATTTTATGTACTAGAAAACTTTAGGAATTTTCTAAAAAAAAAACAAATTCCCAAAAATTCGGATTAAATTTTTATGTAGCCCCCTACTGTTCCCAATTTTTCTAGAAAACTTTTGGAATTTTCTAAAAAAAAAAAATAAATCCCAAAAATTCGGAAAAATTTGTACCCCCCTACTGTTCGCAATTTTTCTAGAAAATTTTTGGAATTTTCTAAAAGAAACAAAAATTCCCAAAAATTCGGAAAATTTTTTACCCCCTACTGTTCGCAATTTTCTAGAAAATTTTTGGAATTTTCTAAAAGAAACAAAAATTCCCAAAAATTGAGGAAAAAAAAAAGTTTTATGTACTAGAAAACTTTAGGAATTTTCTAAAAAAAACAAACTCCCAAAAATTCGGAAAAAAATTTTTATGTACCCCCCTACTGTTCCTAGTTTTTCTAGAAAATTTTTAGAATTTTCAAAAAAAAAAAAAAAAATTAGGAAATTTTTTATATGTACCCCTTTATTGTACCAAATTTTTCTAGAAAATTTTTGGAATTTATCAAAAAAAAAAAATTAATAAAAATTAAAAAAAAATCCGAAAATTCGGAAAATGTTTTATGTACCCTGTTCCAAATTTTTGTAGAAATTTTATGGAATTTTCTAAGAAAAAAAAAAAAAATCCAAAAAATTTGGAAAAAAAAAAATTTTATGTACTAGAAAACTTTAGGAATTTTCTAAAAAAAAAACAAATTCCCAAAAATTCGGGATAAATTTTTATGTAGCCCCTACTGTTCCCAATTTTTCTAGAAAACTTTTGGAATTTTCTAAAAAAAAAAAATCCCAAAATTTCGGAAAAATTTTTACCCCCTACTGTTCGCAATTTTTCTAGAAAATTTTTGGAATTTTCTAGAAGAAACAAAAATTCCCAAAAATTCGGAAAATTTTTTACCCCCTACTGTTCGCAATTTTTCTAGAAAATTTTTGGAATTTTCTAAAAGAAACAAAAATTCCCAAAAATTCGGAAAATTTTCTTTGTGTACCCCAAAAATTCGGAAAAAAAAATTTTATGTACCCCCCATTGTTCCAAATTTTTCTAGAAAATTTTTGGAATTTTCAAAAAAATAATAAAACAAGTGGAAAACGTTGCAGTCGGACGCAACCGACTGCGGTATACTCGATACCAGTATTAAAAATTTTGATGCCCATCCATGTGGGATGTCAATTGCTATCTGCATACCAAATTTGGTGACTCTAGCTCGAAGTTTGTATAAAGTGGGGAAAGGGAGGCTGGGGGCGGTATGGGTGGAATTGCATCCAAATTTTTGATGCAGATCTTTGTGGAATGTCAATTGGTATCTTCATAACAAATTTGGTGACTCTAGCTCAAAGTTTGTAAAAGTGGGGAAAGGGGGGCTGGGGGCGGTATGGTTGGGCGTGGCATTCAAATTTTTGGTGCAGATCTATGTGGGATGTCAATTGCTATCTGCATACCAAATTTGGTGACTCTAGCTCGAAGTTTGTATAAAGTGGGGAGAGGGGGGCTGGGGGGCGGTATGGGTGGAATTGCATCCAAATTTTTGATGCAGATCTTTGTGGAATGTCAATTGGTATCTTCATAACAAATTTGGTGACTCTAGCTCAAAGTTTGTAAAAGTGGGAAAGGGGGGCTGGGGGCGGTATGGTTGGGCGTGGCATCCAAATTTTTGCTGCAGATCTTTGTGAAATGTCAATTGCTATCTTCATACCAAATTTGGTGACTCTAGCTCAAAGTTTGTAAAAGTGGGGAAAGAGGGGCTGGGGGCGGTATGGTTGGGCGTGGCATTCAAATTTTTGCTGCAGATCCTTGTGGAATGTCAAATGCTACCTTCATACCAAATTTGGTGACTCTAGCTCAAAGTTTGTATAAAGTGGGGAAAGGGGGGCTGGGGGCGGTATGGGTGGAATTGCATCCAAATTTTGATGCAGATCTTTGTGGAATGTCAATTGCTATCTTCATAACAAATTTGGAGACTCTAGCTCAAAGTTTGTAAAAGTGGGGGAAAGGGGGGCTGGGGGCGGTATGGTTGGGCGTGGCATTCAAATTTTTGCTGCAGATCCTTGTGGAAGTTTGCTTTCGCGTATACAAATATCACATTTTGATAATGCGCCTTTTATCGAAGCTCATGCCGTAGGCCTTTCCACTTGTAGCCATTCTCTTTAAATCGTTCGCTCACCTCTGCGTTGTTAACATGATGTTCTTCACTATCTATGTAATAGAGGTTGCCGTACCTTTTTGCTTTCAGCCAGACTTCTCCTTGTTTTTCACAATTACTGCTTCATTTTTTCTAAAATGCACCTCAAAGCCATGGTCTGTAATTTTGGAAACGGACAATAAATTTTGACGTAAATCTTCGACATAGAACACTTCTTTAAGATCTATATTTCTCTTTGGTTCTTTCCTTTAATTGCAGTCATTGTTATTTCGCCGATGCCGTTGATTCTTGTTGTGTTGTGTTCGCTAAGTGTAAGGTTCGCCTTTACTCGAGCTCATGTGTGCCGAACAGCCACTGTCTAGACACCATGATCCACCGTTATGCCTCTCTGCGTACATGCTTTGAATTTCGCTTAGCATACTCTCATTAGTTGCTCTCTCATATTTTTCTGTACATTACCGTTTCTGTTTCGGCAGTTATTTGCTATGTGGCCGGCTTTACCACACACAAAACATTTTCTAGTCTCCTTTTGGGATTTACCGTTCTTGTCGCTTTTGCCGTTTTGCTTGTCTTTCGACGGTTAGCGAACATTGCTTTTTGCTCTCCACGGTCTTCCTTTGATTTACGTGCTTCTGATTCTTCTAGAATTTTCACTCGCGATGTGGTAAGTCATCCGTGTCTCCATTGCACATCGAAAGGTTTCGTATGAGACTGGCAAACTGTATAGTAATAGAATTGCTAATAAATCGTCCCCAATCGCAACACCAATTTCTTTTAGTTTTTTCACCGCATCGAAAAAACTCATTTAAGTGAAGTCGCACGTCGTCGCCTGCATTAATGCGCGACAGCGCTATTTTTTTCAGAAGGCTTGCTTTGCGTACAGGCCCTTTTGACTGAAATACTTCTTGCAATTTTGACCAGCAATCTTTTGATGTCAAACAATTCTCTATTATGGCCAGCTCTGATGGACTTACTGACAACAAAATATCTGCACGCGCTTTTCGTCTTGGTTTTCCCAAGCGAGTTTTGCTGCAGTTTCATCAGGACAAATTTTTGTGCCTTCGACGTATTTCCACAATTCGTTCTTCACAAGAACTGCACGCATTTGCAACTTCCACGTATCATAATTGTTCGCGTTTAGCAGCTCAATTCTGATAGGTATGTCCATTAGCCATTTTTCACGGCTTTCTAATTAAACTTCTTTATAATTGTTTTCAACAAGTAAATTGTGGCTGGGGCTGGGCCCATAACCTACTGGGTTTTAAGTTTTATTCGTTGCTTACAAAACGTGAATGTTTGCTCACTCGAAGATTATTTTAGAAGTAAGTAACATAAAGGAATTCAATATATCAGTGTACATATAAACTTAGTGCTGCCAGATCGCTACTTTGTGTTTGCGCAATGTTTACAACGGAATGGAACGCTAAATATAACAGTACCCCTACTGATACACATTTTTCTAGAAAAATTTTGGAATTTTATTAAATAAATAAAATAAAAAAATAAAAATCCCGAAAATTCGGAAAAAAAATTTTTATGTAAAAAAAATTAAAAAAAAAAACCCAAACATTCGGAAAATTTTTTATGTACCCCTTACTGTTCCAAATTTTTCTAGAAAATTTTTGAAATTTTCAAAAAAAAAACCCTAAAATTCGGAAAAAAATTGTTTATGTACCCCCTACTGATGCAAATTTTCTAGAACATTTCTAGAATTTTCTACAAAAAAAAAATTCCCAAAAATTTAGAAAATTTTTTTTATGTACCCCCCATTGTTCCAAATTTTTCTAGACAATTTTTGGAATTTTATCAAAAAAAAAAATTAATAAAAATTAAAAAAAAATCCCGAAAATTCGGAAAATGTTTTATGTACCCTGTTCCAAATTTTTGTAGAAATGTTTTGGAATTTTCTAAGAAAAAAAAAATCCCAAAAATTTGGAAAAAAAAATTTTATGTACTAGAAAACTTTAGGAATTTTCTAAAAAAAAAAACAAATTCCCAAAAATTCGGATTAAATATTTATGTACCCCCCTACTGTTCCCAATTTTTCGGGAAAACTTTTGGATTATTCTAAAAAAAAAAAAAATCCCCTACTGTTCCTAATTTTCTAGAAAATTTTTAGAATATAAAAAAAAAAAAAAAAAAATATTAGAAAATTTTTATATGTACCCCCTTATTGTTCAAATTTTTCTAGAAAATTTTTGGAATTTTCTAAAAAAAAAAATCCCAAAAATTCGAATACATTTTTTATGTACCCCCCTACTGTTCCCAATTTTTCTAGAAAACTTGGAAATTTTCTAAAAAAAAAAAAAAAATACCAAAATTCGGAAAATTTTTTACCCCCCTACTGTTCGCAATTTTTCTAGAAATTTTTGGAATTTTCTAAAGAAAAAAAAATTCCCAAAAATTCGGAAAAAAAAATTATGTACTAGAAAACTTAGGAATTTCTAAAAAAAAAACAAATTCCCAAAAATCGGAAAAAAATTTATGTACCCCCCTACTGTTCCAATTTTTCTAGAAATTTTTAGAATTTTCTAAAAAAAAAAAAAAAAAACATTTAGAAAATTTTATATGTACCCCTTATTGTCCTAAAATTTTTCTAGAAAATTTTTGGACTTTTCTAAAAAAAAACTCCCAAAAATTCGGAATACATTTTTTATGTACCCGCCTATTGTTCTCAATTTTCTAGAAATTTTTGGAATTTCTAAGAAAAAAAAAATCCCAAAAATTTGGAAAAAAAATTTTATGTACTAGAAAACTTTAGGAATTTTCTAAAAAAAAAAACAAATTCCAAATATTCGGAAAAAATTTTTTATGTACCCCTTTATGTTCCAAATTTTCTAGAAAATTTTGAATTTTCAAAAAAAAAAATCCCTAAAATTCGGAAAAAATTGTTTATGTATCCCCCTACTGATGCAAATTTTTCTAGAACATTTTTAGAATTTTCTACAGAAAAAAACAAAAAATTCCCAAAAATTTAGAAAAATTTTTTTATGTACCCCCCCATTGTTCCAAATTTTTCTAGACAATTTTGGAATTTTATCAAAAAAAATTAATAAAAATATAAAAAAATCCCGAAAATTCGGAAAATGTTTTTATGTACCCGTCCAAATTTTTGTAAGAATTTTTGGAATTTTCTAAGAAAAAAAATCCCAAAAATGTGGAAAAAAAAATTTTATGTACTAGAAAACTTTAGGAATTTTCTAAAAAAAAAAACAAATTCCCAAAAATTCGGAAAAAAAATTTTATGTACCCCCTACTGTTCCTAAATTTCTAGAAAATTTTAGAATTACCTAAAAAAAAAAAAAAAATTAGAAATTTTTTATATGTACCCCTTTATTGTACCAAATTTTCTAGAAAATTTTGAAATTTTCAAAAAAAATCCAAAAATAAAAAAATCCCAAAAATTCGGAAAATGTTTTAGTATACCCGCTGATGCCAAATTTTTCTAGAACATTTTTGGAATTTTCTAAGAAAAAAAAAAAATTCCCAAAAACTTTGGAAAAAAAATTTTATGTACCCTAGAAAATTTTAGAATTTTCAAAAAAAAAAACAATAAAAAAATCGAAAAATTTTTTAGTGTACCCCCTACTGTTCCAAAGTTTCTAGAAAATTTTTGAAATTTTCAAAAAAAAATCCCAAAAATTAAAAAAAATCCCCGAAAATTAGGAAAATGTTTTAGTACCCTGTTCCAATTTTGTAGAAATTTTTGGAATTTTCTAAGAAAAAAAAATCCCAAAATTTGGAAAAAAAAATTTTATGTACTAGAAAACTTTAGGAATTTTCTAAAAAAAAAACAAATTCCCAAAAATTCGAAAAAAAAATTGTTATGTACCCCCTACTGTTCCTGAAACTTTTTTAGAATTTTCAAAAAAAACAAAAAAATTTAGAAAATGTTTTATAGTACCCTTTATTGTACCAAATTTTCTAGAAAATTTTTGAATTTTCAAAAAAAAAATCCCAAAATTTCGGAAAAAAAGTTTTATGTACCCCCCTACTGATGCAACTTTTCTAGGACATTTTTAGAATTTCTAAAAAAAAAATAAAAATTCCCAAAAATTTAGAAAAATTTTTTATGTACCCCCATGTCCAATTTTCTAGACAATTTTGAGATTTATCAAAAAAAAAATTAAAAAAAATCCCGAAAATTCGGAAAAGTTTTTATGTACCCTGTTCCAAATTTTGTAGAAATTTTTTGGAATTTTCTAAGAAAAAAAAATCCCAAAAATTTGGAAAAAAAAATTGTTAGTACTAGAAAACTAGGATCTTCTAAAAAAACAACATCCCTAAAATTGAAAAAAATTAGTCCACTCTGTTCCAATTTTTCTAGAACACTTTTAGAATTTTCTCAAAAAAAAAAAACATCCCAAAATTTAGAAAATTTTTATATGTACCCCCCATTGTCCTAAATTTTTCTAGAAAATTTTTGGAATTTATAACTAAAAAAAAATCCCAAAATTCGGAATACATTTTTATGTACCCGACTATTGTTCTCAATTTTTCTAGAAATTTTTGGAATTTTCTAAGAAAAACAAATCCCAAAAATTGGAAAAAAAATTGTTATGTACTAGAAAAACTTTAGGAATTTTCTAAAAAAAAAAAAACAAATCTCCCAAAAATTCGGAAAAAAAAATTTTTATGTACCCCCCTACTGTTCCTAATTTTTCTAGAAAATTTTTAGAATTACCTAAAAAAAACAATAAAAAAATTAGAAATTTTTTAGATGTACCCCTTTATTGTACCAAAATTTCTAGAAAATTTTTGAAATTTTCAAAAAAAAAATCCCAAAAATTAAAAAAAATCCCGAAAATTCGGAAAATGTTTTATATACCCTGTTCCAAATTTTTGTAGAAATTTTTTGGAATTTTCTAAGAAAAAAAAAAATCCCAAAATTTGGAAAAAAAAAATTTTATGTACTAGAAAACTTTAGGAATTTCTAAAAAAAAAACAAATTCCCAAAAATTCGGAATAAATTTTTTATGTAGCCCCCTACTGTTCCCAATTTTTCTAGAAAATTTTTGAAATTTTCAAAAAAAAAATCCCAAAAATTTAAAAAAATCCCGAAAATTCGGAAAATGTTTTTTATGTACCCTGTTCCAAATTTTTGTAGAAAATTTTTTGGAATTTTCTAAGAAAAAAAATCCCAAAAATTTGGAAAAAAAAATTTTATGTACTAGAAAACTTTAGGAATTTTCTAAAAAAAAAACAAATTCCCAAAAATTCGAAAAAAAAAAATTTTTATATACCCCCCTACTGTTCCTTAAAATTTTTAGAATATTCTAAAAAAAAAAAAAAATTAGAAAATTTTTTATATGTACCCCTTTATTGTACCAATTTTTCTAGAAAATTTTGAAATTTTCAAAAAAAAAATCCCAAAATTCGGAAAAATTGTTATGTACCCCCCTACTGATGCAAATTTTTCTAGAACATTTTTAGAATTTTCTAAAAAAAAAAATAAAAATTCCCAAAAATTTAGAAAAATTTTTTTATGTACCCCCCATTGTTCCAAATTTTTCTAGACAATTTTTGGAATTTTATCAAAAAAAAAATCAAAATTAAAAAAAATCCCGAAAATTCGGAAAATGTTTTTGTACCCTGTTCCAAATTTTTGTAGAAATTTTTTGGAATTTCTAAGAAAAAAAAATCCCAAAAATTTGGAAAAAAAATTTTATGTACTAGAAAACTTTAGGAATTTTCTAAAAAAAAAAACAAATTCCCAAATATTCGGAAAAAAAATTTTTATGTACCCCCCTACTGTTCCAAATTTTTCAGAAAATTTTTGAAATTTAAAAAAAAAAAACCCTAAAATTCGGAAAAAATTGTTTTGTACCCCCTACTGTTCCTAATTTTTCTAGAACATTTTTAGAATTTTCTAAAAAAAAAACAAAAATTCCCAAAAATTAGAAAAATTTTTTATGTACCCCCCATTGTTCCAAATTTTTCTAGACAATTTTTGGAATTTTATCAAAAAAAAATTACTAAAAATTAAAAAAAAATCCCGAAAATTCGGAAATGTTTTTATGTACCCTGTTCCAAATTTTTGTAGAAAATTTTTTGGAATTTTCTAAGAAAAAAAAAAAATCCCAAAAATTGGAAAAAAAATTTTATGTACTAGAAAACTTAGGAATTTTCTAAAAAAAAAACAAATTCCCAAAAATTCGGATAAATTTTTTATGTAGCCCCCTACTGTTCCCAATTTTTCTAGAAAATTTTTGAAATTTTCAAAAAAAAATCCCAAAAATTTAAAAAAAATCCCGAAATTCGGAAAATGTTTTTATGTACCCTGTTCCAAATTTTTGTAGAAATTTTTGGAATTTTCTAAGAAAAAAAAATCCAAAAATTTGGAAAAAAAAATTTTATGTACTAGAAAACTTTAGGAATTTTCTAAAAAAAAAAACAAATTCCCAAAAATTCGAAAAAAAATTTTTTATACCCCCCTACTGTTCCTAAATTTTTAGAAAATATTCTAAAAAAAAAAAAAAATTTAGAAAATTTTTATATGTACCCCTTTATTGTACCAAATTTTTCTAGAAAATTTTTGAAATTTTCAAAAAAAAAAATCCCAAAAATTCGGAAAAAATTGTTTATGTACCCCCCTACTGATGCAAATTTTTCTAGAAATTTTTAGAATTTTCTAAAAAAAAAAATAAAAATTCCCAAAAATGTTAGAAAATTTTTTATGTACCCCCCAATTGTTCCAAATTTTTCTAGACAATTTTTGGAATTTTCAAAAAAAACAATCCAAAAATTAAAAAAAATCCCGAAAATCGGAAAATGTTTTTATGTACCCTGTTCCACATTTTTGTAGAGAAATTTTTGGAATTTTCTAAGAAAAAAAAATCCCAAAAATTTGGAAAAAAAATTTTATGTACTAGAAAACTTTAGGAATTTTCTAAAAAAAAAGACAAATTCCCAAATATTCGGAAAAAATTTTTTATGTACCCCTTATGTTCCAAATTTTCTAGAAAATTTTTGAATTTTCAAAAAAAAAATCCCTAAATCGGAAAAAATTGTTTATGTATCCCCTACTGATGCAAATTTTTCTAGAACAGTTTTAGAATTTTCTACAGAAAAAAAACAAAAAATTCCCAAAAATTAGAAAAATTTTTTTATGTACCCCCCCATTGTTCCAAATTTTCTAGACAATTTTTGGAATTTTATCAAAAAAAAATTAATAAAATTATAAAAAAAATCCCGAAAATTCGGAAAATGTTTTTATGTACCCTGTTCCAAATTTTTGTAGAAATTTTGGGAATTTTCTAAGAAAAAAAAATCCCAAAAATTTGGAAAAAAAAAATTTATGTACTAGAAAACTTTAGGAATTTTCTAAAAAAAAAACAAATTCCCAAAAATTCGGAATAAATTTTTTATGTAGCCCCTACTGTTCCCAATTTTTCTAGAAAATTTTTGAAATTTTCAAAACAAAATCCCAAAAATTTAAAAAAAATCCCGAAAATTCGGAAAATGTTTTTATGTACCCTGTTCCAAATTTTTGTTAGAAATTGTTTGGAATTTTCTAAGAAAAAAAAATCCCAAAAATTTGGAAAAAAAATTTTATGTACTAGAAAACTTTAGGAATTGTCTAAAAAAAAACAAATTCCCAAAATTCGAAAAAAAATTTTTATATACCCCCCTACGTCCTTAAATTTTTAGGAATATTCTAAAAAAAAAAAAAATTAGAAAATTTTTTATAGTACCCCTTTATTGTACCAAATTTTTCTAGAAAATTTTTGAAATTTTCAAAAAAAAAAATTCCAAAAATTCGGAAAAAATTGTTTATGTACCCCCCTATGATGCAATTTTTCTAGAACATTTTTAGAAGTTCTAAAAAAAAAATAAAATTCCAAAAAATGTAGAAAATTTTTTATGTACCCCCCCATTGTCCAAATTTTTCTAGACAATTTTTGGAATTTTCAAAAAAAAATCCAAAAATTTAAAAAAATCCCGAAAATTCGGAAAATGGTTTTATGTACCCTGTTCCAAATTTTTGTAGAAATTTTTTGAATTTTCTAAGAAAAAAAAAAATCCCAAAAATTTGGAAAAAAAAATTTTATGTACTAGAAAACTTTAGGAATTTTCTAAAAAAAAAAAAAAAATTCCCAAATATTCGGAAAAAAATTTTTATGTAACCCCTTACTGTTCCAATTTTTCTAGAAAATTTTTGAAATTTCAAAAAAAAATCCTAAAATCGGAAAAAATTTTTATGTATCCCTACTGATGCAAATTTTTCTAGAAATTTTAGAATTTTCACAGAAAAACAAAAATTCCCAAAAATTCAGAAAATTTTTTATGTACCCCCATTGTTCCAAATTTTTCTAGACAATTTTTTGGATTTTATCAAAAAAAAATAAATAAATTCTACAAAAAATCCGAAATTCGGAGAAGGTATGTACTGGTCCAAATTTTTGTAGAAATTTTGGATTTCTAAAAAAAATATCCCAAATAATTTTGAAATTATGACTAGACAACTTTAGGAATTTCTTCAAAAAAAAACAAACTCCCAAAAATTCGGAAAAAAAATTTTTATGTACCCCCCTACTGTTCCTAATTTTTCTAGAAAATTTTAGAATTACCTAAAAAAAACAATAAAAAAATTAGAAAATTTTTTAGATGTACCCCTTTATTGTACCCAAATTTCTAGAAAATTTTTGAAATTTTCAAAAAAAAAAATTCCAAAAATTCGGAAAAAAATTGTTTATGTACCCCCTACTGATGCAAATGTTTCTAGAACATTTTAGAATTTTCTAAAAAAAAAAAAAAAATTCCCAAAAATGTAGAAAAATTTTTTTTATGTACCCCCCATTGTTCCAAATTTTTCTAGACAATTTTGGAATTTTCAAAAAAAAAATCCCAAAATTTAAAAAAAATCCCGAAAATTCGGAAAATGTTTTTATGTACCCTGTTCCAAATTTTTGTAGAAATTTTTTGGAATTTTTCTAAGAAAAAAAAAATCCCAAAAATTTGGAAAAAAAATTTTATGTACTAGAAAACTTTAGGAATTTTCTAAAAAAAAAAAAACAAATTCCCAAATATTCGGAAAAAAATTTTTATGTACCCCCTTATGTTCCAAATTTTTCTAGAAAATTTTTGAAATTTTCAAAAAAAAAATCCCTAAATTCGGAAAAAATTGTTTATGTATCCCCCTACTGATGCAAATTTTTCTAGAAACATTTTTAGAATTTCTACAGAAAAAAACAAAAATTCCCAAAAATTTAGAAAAATTTTTTATGTACCCCCCATTGTTCCAAATTTTTCTAGACAATTTTTGGAATTTTATCAAAAAAAATTAATAAAAATTATAAAAAAATCCCGAAAAATTCGGGAAAATGTTTTTATGTACCCTGTTCCAAATTTTTGTAGAAATTTTTTGGAATTTTCTAAGAAAAAAATATCCCAAAAATTTGGAAAAAAAAATTTTATGTACTAGAAAACTTTAGGAATTTTCTAAAAAAAAAAACAAACTCCCAAAAATTCGGAAAAAAAATTTTTATGTACCCCCCTACTGTTCCTAATTTTTCTAGAAAATTTTTAGAATTACCTAAAAAAAAACAATAAAAAATTAGAAAATTTTTTAGATGTACCCCTTTATTGTACCAAAATTTCTAGAAATTTTTGAAATTTTCAAAAAAAAAATCCCAAAAATTAAAAAAAATCCCGAAAATTCGGAAAATGTTTTTATATACCCGGTTCCAAATTTTTGTAGAATTTTTTGGAATTTTCTAAGAAAAAAAAAAATCCCCAAAAATTTGGAAAAAAAATTTTATGTACTAGAAAACTTTAGGAATTTTCTAAAAAAAAAACAAATTCCCAAAATTCGGAATAAATTTTTTATGTAGCCCCTACTGTTCCCAATTTTTCTAGAAATTTTTGAAATTTTCAAAAAAAAATCCCAAAAATTTAAAAAAAATCCCGAAAATTCGGAAAATGTTTTTATGTACCCTGTTCCAAATTTTGTAGAAATTTTTTGGAATTTTCTAAGAAAAAAAAATCCCAAAATTTTGGAAAAAAAATTTTATGTACTAGAAAACTTTAGGAATTTTCTAAAAAAAAAAACAAATTCCCAAAAATTCGAAAAAAAAATTGTTTTGTACCCCCCTACTGTTCCTTAAATTTTAGAATTTTCTAAAAAAAAAAAAAAAATTAGAAAATTTTTTATATGTACCCCTTTATGTACCAAATTTTTCTAGAAAATTTTGAAATTTTCAAAAAAAAAAAATCCCAAAAATTCGGAAAAATTGTTTATGTACCCCCCTACTGATGCAAATTTTTCTAGAACATTTTTAGAATTTTCTAAAAAAAAAAAATAAAATTCCCAAAAATTTAGAAAAAATTTTTTATGTACCCCCCATTGTTCCAATTTTTCTAGACAATTTTTGGAATTTTATCAAAAAAAAAATTTAAAAAAAATCCCGAAAATTCGGAAATGTTTTATGTACCTGTTCCAAATTTTTGTAGAAATTGTTTTGGAATTTTCTAAGAAAAAAAAATCTCAAAATTTGGAAAAAAAATTTTATGTACTAGAAAACTTTAGGAATTTTCTAAAAAAAAACAATTCCCAAAAATTTGGAAAAAAATTTTATGTACCACCCTACTGTTCCTAATTTTTCTAGAAAACTTTTAGAATTTTCTAAAAAAAACAAAAAAAAAAATTAGAAAATTTTTTATATGTACCCCCTTATTGTCCTAAATTTTTCTAGAAAATTTTTGGAATTTTCTAAAAAAAAATCCCAAAATTCGGAATACATTTTTATGTACCCGCCTATTGTTCTCAATTTTTCTAGAAATTTTTGGAATTTTCTAAGAAAAAAAAATCCAAAAATTTGGAAAAAAAAATTTTATGTACTAGAACACTTTAGGAATTTTTCTAAAAAAAAAACAAACTCCCAAAAATTCGGAAAAAAAATTTTATGTACCCCTACTGTTCCTATTTTTCTAGAAAATTTTTAGAATACCTAAAAAATAACAATAAAAAAATTAGAAAATTTTTTAGATGTACCCTTAGTTACCAAAATTTCTAGAAAATTTTTGAAATTTTCAAAAAAAAAAATCCCAAAAATAAAAAAATCCCGAAATCGGAAAATGTTTTATGTACCCGTCCAAATTTTTGTAGAAATTTTTGGAATTTTCTAAGAAAAAAAATCCCAAAAATTTGGAAAAAGAAATTTATGTTCTAGAAAACTTTAGGAATTTCTAAAAAAAAAACAAATTCCAAAAATTCGGAATAAATTTTTTATGTAGCCCCCTACTGTTCCCAATTTTTCTAGAAAATTTTGAAATTTTCAAAAAAAAATCCAAAAAATTTAAAAAAAATCCCGAAAATTCGGAAAATGTTTTTATGTACCCTGTTCCAAATTTTGGTAGAAATTTTTTGGAATTTTCTAAGAAAAAAAAATCCCAAAAATTTGGAAAAAAAATTTTATGTACTAGAAAACTTTAGGAATTTTCTAAAAAAAAAACAAATTCCCAAAAATTCGAAAAAAAAATTTTTATATACCCCCTACTGTTCCTTAAATTTTTAGAATATCTAAAAAAAAAAAAAAATTAGAAAATTTTTATATGTACCCCTTTATTGTACCAAATTTTTCTAGAAAATTTTTGAAATTTATCAAAAAAAAATCATAAAAATTAAAAAAAATCCCGAAAATTCGGAAAATGTTTTTATGTACCCTGTTCCAAATTGTTGTAGAAATTTTTGGAATTTTCTAAGAAAAAAAAATCCCAAAAATTGGAAAAAAAATTTTATGTACTAGAAAACTTTAGGAATTTTCTCAAAAAAAACGAATTCCCAAAATTCGGAAAAAAAAAATTTTATGTACCACCCTACTGTTCCAATTTTCTAGAAAATTTTAGAATTTTCTAAAAAAAAAAAAAACAAATTAGAAAATTTTTTATGTACCCTTTATGTCCTAATTTTTCTAGAAATTTTTGGAATTTTCTAAAAAAAAAATCCCAAAATTCGGAAACATTTTTTATGTACCCGCCTATGTTCTCAATTTTTCTAGAAATTTTTTGGAATTTTCTAAGAAAAAAAATCCAAAAATTTGGAAAAAAAATTTTTATGTACTAGAAACTTTAGGAATTTTCTAAAAAAAACAAACTCCCAAAAATTCGGAAAAAAAATTTTTATGTACCCCCCTACTGTTCCTAATTTTTCTAGAAAATTTTTAGAATTTACCTAAAAAAAACAATAAAAAAATTAGAAAATTTTTTAGATGTACCCCTTTATTGTACCAAAATTTCTAGAAAATTTTTGAAATTTTCAAAAAAAACAATCCCAAAAATTCGAAAAACTAATCCCGAAATTCGGAAAATGTTTTTATATACCCTGTTCCAAATTTTGTAGAAATTTTTTGGAATTTTCTAAGAAAAAAAATCCCAAAATTGGAAAAAAAATATGTCATGTACTAGAACACTTTAGGAATTTTCTAAAGAAAAAAAATAAAAATTCCCAAAAATTTAGAAAAATTTTTTTATGTACCCCCCCATTGTTCCAAATTTTTCTAGACAATTTTTGGAATTTTATCAAAAAAAAAATTATTAAAAAAAACCCGAAAAATTCGGAAAATGTTTTATGTACCCTGTTCCAAATTTTTGTAGAAATTTTTTGGAATTTTCTAAGACAAAAAAAATCCCAAAAATTTGGAAAAAAAAATTTTATGTACTAGAAAACTTTAGAATTTTCTAAAAAAAAAACAAATTGCCCAAAAATTCGAGAAAAAAAATTTTATGTACCCCCCTACTGTTCCTTAAATTTTTAGAATATTCTAAAAAAAAAAAAAATTAGAAAATTTTTTATATTACCCCTTTATTGTACCAAATTTTCTAGAAAATTTTGAAATTTCAAAAAAAAAAATTCCAAAAATTCGGAAAAATTGTTTATGTACCCCCCTACTGATGCAAAGTTTCTAGAACATTTTAGAATTTTCTAAAAAAAAAAAAATTCCCAAAATTTAGAAACATTTTTTATGTACCCCCCCATTGTTCAAATTTTTCTAGACAATTTTGGAATTTTCAAAAAAAAATCCCAAAAATTAAAAAAAATCCCGAAAATTCGGAAAATGTTTTTATGTACCCTTGTTCCAAATTTTTGTAGAAATTTTTTGGAATTTTCTAAGAAAAAAAAATCCCAAAAATTTGGAAAAAAAAATTTTATGTACTAGAAAACTTTAGGAATTTTCTAAAAAAAAAAAAACAAATTCCCAAATATTCGGAAAAAATTTTTTATGTACCCCCTTATTGTTCCAAATTTTT
This sequence comes from Scaptomyza flava, assembly GCA_030179655.1. NCBI lineage: Eukaryota > Metazoa > Arthropoda > Insecta > Diptera > Drosophilidae > Scaptomyza > Scaptomyza flava. The sequence goes on from JARNME010000258.1 coordinate 96,556, forward strand.
CTAGAAAATTTTTGAAATTTTCAAAAAAAAATCCCTAAAATCGGAAAAAATTGTTTATGCATCCCCCTACTGATGCAAATTTTCTAGAACATTTTTAGAATTTTCTACAGAAAAAAACAAAAAATTCCCAAAAATTTAGAAAAATTTTTTTATGTACCCCCCATTGTTCCAAATTTTTCTAGACAATTTTTGGAATTTATCAAAAAAAAATTAATAAAAATTATAAAAAAATCCCGAAAATTCGGAAAATGTTTTTATGTACCCTGTTCCAAATTTTGTAGAAATTTTTTGGAATTTTCTAAGAAAAAAATATCCCAAAAATTTGGAAAAAAAAATTTTATGTACTAGAAAACTTTAGGAATTTTCTAAAAAAAAAAACAAATTCCCAAAATTCGGAAAAAAAATTTTTATGTACCCCCCTACTGTTCCTAATTTTTCTAGAAAATTTTTAGAATTACCTAAAAAAAACAATAAAAAATTAGAAAATTTTTTAGATGTACCCCTTTATTGTACCAAAATTTCTAGAAAATTTTTGAAATTTTCAAAAAAAAATCCCAAAAATTAAAAAAATCCCGAAAATTCGGAAAATGTTTTATATACCCTGTTCCAAATTTTTGTAGAAATTTTTTGGAATTTTCTAAGAAAAAAAAAATCCCAAAAATTTGGAAAAAAAAATTTTATGTACTAGAAAACTTTAGGAATTTTCTAAAAAAAAAAACAATTCCCAAAAATTCGGAATAAATTTTTTATGTAGCCCCCTACTGTTCCCAATTTTTCTAGAAATTTTTGAAATTTTCAAAAAAAAAATCCCAAAAATTTAAAAAAATTCCGAAAATTCGGAAAATGTTTTTATGTACCCTGTTCCAAATTTTTGTAGAAATTTTTTGGAATTTTCTAAGAAAAAAAAAATCCCAAAAATTTGGAAAAAAAATTTATGTACTAGAAAACTTTAGGAATTTTCTAAAAAAAAAACAATTCCCAAAATTCGAAAAAAAAATTGTTATGTACCCCCCTACTGTTCCTTAAACTTTAAGAATTTCTAAAAAAAAAAAAAAAAATTAGAAAATTTTTATATGTACCCCTTTATTGTACCAAATTTTTCTAGAAAATTTTTGAAATTTTCAAAAAAAAATCCCAAAAATTCGGAAAAAATTGTTTATGTACCCCCCTACTGATGCAAATTTTTCTAGAACATTTTTAGAATTTTCTAAAAAAAAAAAATAAAAATTCCCAAAAATTTAGAAAAATTTTTTATGTACCCCCCCATTGTTCCAAATTTTTCTAGACAATTTTTGGAATTTTATCAAAAAAAAAAATTAAAAAAAATCCCGAAAATTCGGAAAATGTTTTTATGTACCCCTGTTCCAAATTTTTGTAGAAATTTTTGGAATTTTCTAAGAAAAAAAAATCCCAAAAATTTGGAAAAAAAAAATTTTATGTACTAGAAAACTTTAGGAATTTTCTAAAAAATAAACAAAATTACCAAAAATTGGAAAAAAAATTTTATGTACCACCCTCCTGTTCCTAATTTTTCTAGAAAACTTTTAGAATTTTCTAAAAAAAAAAAAAAAATTTAGCAAAATTTTTTATATGTACCCCCTTATTGTCCTAAATTTTTCTAGAAAATTTTTGGAATTTTCTAAAAAAAAATCCCAAAAATTCGGAATACATTTTTTATGTACCCGCCTATTGTTCTCAATTTTTCTAGAAATTTTTGGAATTTTCTAAGAAAAAAAAATCCCAAAAATTTGGAAAAAAAAATTTTTATGTACTAGAAAACTTTAGGAATTTTCTAAAAAAAAAACAAACTCCCAAAAATTCGGAAAAAAATTTTATGTACCCCCCTACTGTTCCTAATTTTTCTAGAAAATTTTTAGAATTACCTAAAAAATAACAATAAAAAAAATTAGAAAATTTTTTAGATGTACCCCTTTATTGTACCAAATTTCTAGAAAATTTTTGAATTTTCAAAAAAAAATCCAAAAATTAAAAAAATCCCGAAAATTCGGAAAATGTTTTTATGTACCCTGTTCCAAATTTTTGTAGAAATTTTTGGAATTTTCTAAGAAAAAAAAAATCCCAAAATTTGGAAAAAAAAATTTTATGTACTAGAAAACTTTAGGAATTTTCTAAAAAAAAAAACAAAATCCCAAAAATTCGGAATAAATTTTTTATGTAGCCCCCTACTGTTCCCAATTTTTCTAGAAAATTTTTGAAATTTTCAAAAAAAAATCCCAAAATTAAAAAAAATCCCAAAATTCGGAAAAATGTTTTATGTACCCCCCCTTGTTCCAAATTTTTGTAGAAATTTTTGGAATTTTCTAAGAAAAAAAAATCCCAAAAATTCGGAAAAAAAAATTTTATTGTACTAGAAAACTTTAGGAATTTTCTAAAAAAAAAAAACAAAATCCCAAAAATTCGGAAAAAAAAATTTTATTACCCCCCTTGTTCATTAAATTTTTAGAATATTCTAAAAAAAAAAACAAAAATTCGAAAATATTTTTATGTACCCCCCTCTTGTTACCAAATTTTTCTAGACAATTTTTGGAATTTTCTAAAAAAAAATCCCAAAAATTCGGAAAAAAATTTTTATGTACCCCCCCTTGTTACAAATTTTTCTAGAACATTTTTGAATTTTCTAAAAAAAAAAAAAAAAAATCCCAAAAATTCGGAAAAAAATTTTTTATGTACCCCCCCATTGTTCCAAATTTTTCTAGAAATTTTTTGGAATTTTCTAAAAAAAAAATTAAAAAATAAAAAAATCCCGAAAATTCGGAAAATGATTTTATGTACCCCCTTGTTCCAAATTTTTGTAGAAATTTTTGGAATTTTCTAAAAAAAAAAAAATCCCAAAAATTTGGAAAAAAATTTGTTATTGTACTAGAAAACTTTAGGAATTTTCTAAAAAAAACAAAATTCCCAAAAATTCGGAAAAAAAATTTTATGTACCCCCCTACTGTTCAAATTTTTCTAGAAAACTTTTAGAATTTTCTAAAAAAAAAAAAAAAAAAAATTAGAAAAATTTTATATGTACCCCCTATTGTCCAAATTTTTCTAGAAAATTTTTGGAATTTTCTAAAAAAAAATCCCAAAAATTCGGAAAAAATTTTTATGTACCCCCCATTGTTCCAAATTTTTCTAGAAATTTTTTGGAATTTTCTAAGAAAAAAAAAAAAATCCCAAAAATTCGGAAAAAAAATTTTATGTACCCCCCATTGTTCCAAATTTTTCTAGAAAATTTTTGAATTTTCTAAAAAAAAAAATCCCAAAAATTCGGAAAAAAAATTTTATGTACCCCCCCCTTGTTACAAATTTTTCTAGAAATTTTTGGAATTTTCTAAAAAAAAAAAAAAAATCCCAAAAATTCAGAAAAAAAATTTTATGTACCCCCCCATTGTTCCAAATTTTTCTAGAAATTTTTTGGAATTTTCTAAAAAAAAAAAAATAAAAAAATCCCGAAAATTCGGAAAATGTTTTATGTACCCCCTGTTCCAAATTTGTCTAGAAATTTTTGGAATTTTCTAAGAAAAAAAAAATCCCAAAAATTTGGAAAAAAAATTTTACTGTCACTAGAAACTTTAGGAATTTTCTAAAAAAAAAAAAAAATTCCCAAAATTCGGAAAAAATTTTATGTACCCCCCCTTGTTCCAAATTTTTCTAGAAATTTTTGGAATTTTCTAAAAAAAAAATCCCAAAAATTCGGAAAAAAATTTTATGTACCCCCCCCTTGTTACAAATTTTTCTAGAAAATTTTTGGAATTTTCTAAAAAAAAAAAAAAAATCCCAAAAATTCGGAAAAAATTGTTTATGTACCCCCCCCATTGTTACAAATTTTTCTAGACAATTTTTGGAATTTTCTAAAAAAAAAAAAAAAAATCCCAAAAATTCGGAAGAAATTTTATGTACCCCCCCCTTGTTCCAAATTTTTCTAGAAATTTTTGGAATTTTCTAAAAAAAAAAAATCCCAAAAATTCGGAAAAAAAATTTTAGTACCCCCCCTTGTTACAAATTTTTCTAGAAAATTTTTGGAATTTTCTAAAAAAAAAAAAAAAATCCCAAAAATTCGGAAAAAAAATTTTTATGTACCCCCCCTGTTACAAATTTTTCTAGAAATTTTTGGAATTTCTAAAAAAAAAAAAAAAAAAATCCCAAAATTCGGAAAAAATTTTATGTACCCCCCCTTGTTACAAATTTTCTAGAAATTTTTGGAATTTTCTAAAAAAAAAAAAATCCCAAAAATTCGGAAAAAATTTTATGTACCCCCCCTTGTTACAAATTTTTCTAGACAATTTTTGGAATTTTCTAAAAAAAAAAAAAAATCCCAAAAATTCGGAAAAAATTTTTATGTACCCCCCCTGTTACAAATTTTTCTAGAAATTTTTGGAATTTTCTAAAAAAAAAAAAAAAAATCCCAAAATTCGGAAAAAATTTTTATGTACCCCCCCTTGTTACAATTTTTCTAGAAATTTTTGGAATTTTCTAAAAAAAAAAAAAAAATCCCAAAAATTCGGAAAAAAATTTTTATGTACCCCCCCCTGTTACAAATTTTTCTAGAAATTTTTGGAATTTTCTAAAAAAAAAAAAAAAAATCCCAAAAATTCGGAAAAAAATTTTATGTACCCCCCCTTGTTACAAATTTTTCTAGAAATATTTTGGAATTTTCTAAAATAAAAAAAAAAAATCCCAAAAATTCGGGAAAAAAATTTGTATGTACCCCCCCTTGTTACAAATTTTCTAGAAAATTTTGGAATTTCTAAAAAAAAAAAAAAAAATCCCAAAATTCGGAAAAAAATTTTATGTACCCCCCCCTTGTTACAAATTTTTCTAGAAAATTTTTGGAATTTCTAAAAAAAAAAAAAAATCCCAAAAATTCGGAAAAAAAATTTATGTACCCCCCCCTTGTTACAAATTTTCTAGAAATTTTGGAATTTTCTAAAAAAAAAAAAAAAAAATCCCAAAAATTCGGAAAAAAATTTTATGTACCCCCCCCTTGTTACAAATTTTTCTAGAAATTTTTGGAATTTTCTAAAAAAAAAAAAAAAAAAATCCCAAAATTCGGAAAAAAATTTTTATGTACCCCCCCCTTGTTACAAATTTTCTAGAAAATTTTTGGAATTTTCTAAAAAAAAAAAAAACAAAATCCCAAAAATTCGGAAAAAAAATTTTATGTACCCCCCCTTGTTACAAATTTTTCTAGAAATTTTTGGAATTTCTAAAAAAAAAAAAAAAAAAAATCCCAAAAATTCGGAAAAAATTTTTATGTACCCCCCTTGTTACAAATTTTCTAGAAATTTTTGGAATTTTCTAAAAAAAAATCCCAAAAATTCGGAAAAAAATTTTTATGTACCCCCCCTTGTTACAAATTTTTCTAGAAATTTTTGGAATTTTCTAAAAAAAAAAAAAAAAAAATCCCAAAAATTCGGAAAAAAAATTTTTATGTACCCCCCCCTTGTTACCAATTTTCTAGAAATTTTTGGAATTTTCTAAAAAAAAAAAAAAAAAATCCCAAAAATTCGGAAAAAATTTTATGTACCCCCCCCTTGTTACAAATTTTTCTAGAAAATTTTTGGAATTTTCTAAAAAAAAAAAAAAAAATCCCAAAATTCGGAAAAAATTTTTATGTACCCCCCCTTGTTACAAATTTTTCTAGAAATTTTTTGGAATTTTCTAAAAAAAAAAAAAAAAAATCCCAAAATTCGGAAAAAAATTTTTATGTACCCCCCCTTGTTACAAATTTTTCTAGAAATTTTTTGGAATTTTCTAAAAAAAAAAAAAAAAAATCCCAAAAATTCGGAAAAAAAATTTTATGTACCCCCCCTTGTTACAAATTTTTCTAGAAATTTTTGGAATTTTCTAAAAAAAAAAAAAAAATCCCAAAAATTCGGAAAAAAATTTTTTATGTACCCCCCCTTGTTACAAATTTTTCTAGAAAATTTTTGGAATTTTCTAAAAAAAAAAAAAAAAATCCCAAAAATTCGGAAAAAAATTTTTATGTACCCCCCCCTTGTTACAAATTTTTCTAGAAATTTTTGGAATTTTCTAAAAAAAAAAAAAATCCCAAAATTCGGAAAAAAATTTTATGTACCCCCCCTTGTTACAAATTTTTCTAGAAATTTTTGGAATTTTCTAAAAAAAAAAAAAAAAATCCCAAAAATTCGGAAAAAAATTTTATGTACCCCCCCTTGTTACAAATTTTTCTAGAAATTTTTGGAATTTTCTAAAAAAAAAAAAAAAAACCCCAAAATTCGGAAAAAAAATTTTATGTCCCCCCCCTTGTTACAAATTTTTCTAGAAATTTTTGAATTTTCTAAAAAAAAAAAAAAAATCCCAAAATTCGGAAAAAAATTTTATGTACCCCCCCTTGTTCAAATTTTTCTAGAAATTTTTGGAATTTTCTAAAAAAAAAATCCCAAAATTCGGAAAAAAATTTTATGTACCCCCCCTTGTTACAAATTTTTCTAGAAAATTTTTGGAATTTTCTAAAAAAAAAAAAACAAATTCCCAAAAATTCGGAAAAAAATTTTTATGTACCCCCCCTTGTTACAAATTTTTCTAGAAATTTTTTGGAATTTTCTAAAAAAAAAAAAAAAAAATCCCAAAAATTCGGAAAAAAATTTTATGTACCCCCCCCTTGTTACAATTTTTCTAGAAATTTTTGGAATTTTCTAAAATAAAAAAAAAATCCCAAAAATTCGGAAAAAAAAATTTTATGTACCCCCCCTTGTTACAAATTTTTCTAGAAAATTTTTGGAATTTTCTAAAAAAAAAAAAAAATCCCAAAATTCGGAAAAAATTTTTATGTACCCCCCCTTGTTACAAATTTTTCTAGAAATTTTTGGAATTTTCTAAAAAAAAAAAACCAAAAATTCGGAAAAAATTTTTATGTACCCCCCCCTTGTTACAAATTTTTCTAGAAAATTTTTGGAATTTTCTAAAAAAAAAAAAAAAATCCCAAAAATTCGGAAAAAAATTTTTATGTACCCCCCCCTTGTTACAAATTTTTCTAGAAATTTTTGGAATTTTCTAAAAAAAAAAAAAAATCCCAAAAATTCGGAAAAAAAATTTTATGTACCCCCCCCTTGTTACAAATTTTTCTAGAAATTTTTGGAATTTCTAAAAAAAAAAAATCCCAAAAATTCGGAAAAAAAATTTTTATGTACCCCCCCCTTGTTACAAATTTTTCTAGAAAATTTTTGGAATTTTCTAAAAAAAAAAAAAAAAATCCCAAAAATTCGGAAAAAAAATTTTATGTACCCCCCCCTTGTTACAAATTTTCTAAGAAATTTTGGAATTTTCTAAAAAAAAAAAAAAATCCCAAAAATTCGGAAAAAATTTATGTACCCCCCCCTTGTTACAAATTTTTCTAGAAATTTTTGGAATTTTCTAAAAAAAAAAAAAAAAAATCCCAAAAATTCGGAAAAAAAATTTTTATGTACCCCCCCCTTGTTACAAATTTTTCTAGAAAATTTTTGGAATTTTCTAAAAAAAAAATCCCAAAAATTCGGAAAAAAAATTTTATGTACCCCCCCTTGTTACAAATTTTCTAGAATTTTTTGGAATTTTCTAAAAAAAAAAAAAAAAAAATCCCAAAAATTCGGAAAAAAATTTTTATGTACCCCCCCCTTGTTACAAATTTTTCTAGAAAATTTTTGGAATTTTCTAAAAAAAAAAAATCCAAAATCGAAAAAATATGACCCCCCGTAATTTTCTGAAATTTTGGAATTTCTAAAAAAAAAAATCCAAAATTCGGAAAAAAATTTTATGTACCCCCCCCTTGTTACAAATTTTTCTAGAAAATTTTTGGAATTTTCTAAAAAAAAAAAAAAAAAATCCCAAAAATTCGGAAAAAAATTTTATGTACCCCCCCCTTGTTACAAATTTTCTAGAAATTTTTGGAATTTTCTAAAAAAAAAAAAAAAATCCCAAAAATTCGGAAAAAAATTTTATGTACCCCCCCTTGTTACAAATTTTTCTAGAAATTTTTGGAATTTTCTAAAAAAAAAAAAAAAAATCCCAAAAATTCGGAAAAAAAATTTTATGTACCCCCCCCTTGTTACAAATTTTTCTAGACAATTTTTGGAATTTTCTAAAAAAAAAAAAACTCCCAAAAATTCGGAAAAAAATTTTATGTACCCCCCCTTGTTACAAATTTTTCTAGAAATTTTTGGAATTTTCTAAAAAAAAAAAAAAAATCCCAAAAATTCGGAAAAAAATTTTTATGTACCCCCCCCTTGTTACAAATTTTTCTAGAAAATTTTTGGAATTTTCTAAAAAAAAAAAAAAAAATCCCAAAAATTCGGAAAAAAATTTTATGTACCCCCCCCCTTGTTACAAATTTTTCTAGAAAATTTTTGGAATTTTCTAAAAAAAAAAAAAAAATCCCAAAAATTCGGAAAAAAAATTTATGTACCCCCCCCTTGTTACAAATTTTTCTAGAAATTTTTGGAATTTTCTAAAAAAAAAAAAAAATCCCAAAATTCGAAAAAAATTTTATGTACCCCCCCCTTGTTACAAATTTTCTAGAAATTTTTGGAATTTTCTAAAAAAAAAAAAATCCAAAAATCGGAAAAATTTTATGTACCCCCCCTTGTTACAAATTTTTCTAGACAATTTTGGAATTTTCTAAAAAAAAAAAAAAAAATCCCAAAAATTCGGAAAAAATTTTTATGTACCCCCCCCTTGTTACAAATTTTTCTAGAAAATTTTTGGAATTTTCTAAAAAAAAAAAAAAAATCCCAAAAATTCGGAAAAAATTTTTATGTACCCCCCCTTGTTACAAATTTTCTAGAAATTTTTGGAATTTTCTAAAAAAAAAAAAAAATCCCAAAATTCGGAAAAAAATTTTATGTACCCCCCCCTTGTTACAAATTTTTCTAGAAATTTTTGGAATTTTCTAAAAAAAAAAAAAAAAAATCCCAAAAATTCGGAAAAAAAATTTTATGTACCCCCCCCTTGTTACAAATTTTTCTAGAAAATTTTTGGAATTTTCTAAAAAAAAAAAAAAAATCCAAAAATTCGGAAAAAAATTTTATGTACCCCCCCCTTGTTACAAATTTTTCTAGAAATTTTTGGAATTTTCTAAAAAAAAAAAAACAATCCCAAAAATTCGGAAAAAAAAATTTTATGTACCCCCCCCTTGTTACAAATTTTTCTAGAAATTTTTGGAATTTTCTAAAAAAAAAAAAAAAAATCCCAAAAATTCGGAAAAAAATTTTTATGTACCCCCCCCTTGTTACAAATTTTTCTAGAAATTTTTGGAATTTTCTAAAAAAAAAAAAAAAAATCCCAAAATTCGGAAAAAATTTTATGTACCCCCCCCTTGTTACAAATTTTTCTAGAAATTTTTGGAATTTTCTAAAAAAAAAAAATCCAAAACGAAAAATTTTAGTACCCCCTGTACAAATTTTCTAGAAATTTTGGAATTTCTAAAAAAAAAAAAAATCCCAAAATTCGAAAAAATTTTTATGTACCCCCCCTTGTTACAAATTTTCTAGAAATTTTTTGGAATTTTCTAAAAAAAAAAAAAAAATCCCAAAAATCGGAAAAAAATTTTATGTACCCCCCCCTTGTTACAAATTTTTCTAGACAATTTTTGGAATTTTCTAAAAAAAAAAAAAAAAATCCCAAAAATTCGGAAAAAAAAATTTTTATGTACCCCCCCTTGTTACAAATTTTTCTAGAAAATTTTTGGAATTTTCTAAAAAAAAAAAAAAAAATCCCAAAATTCGGAAAAAAATTTTATGTACCCCCCCCTTGTTACAAATTTTTCTAGAAATTTTTGGAATTTTCTAAAAAAAAAAAAAAAAATCCGGAAAAAAAATTTTATGTACCCCCCCTTGTTACAAATTTTTCTAGAAAATTTTTGGAATTTTCTAAAAAAAAAAAAAAAAATCCCAAAAATTCGGAAAAAAAAATTTTTATGTACCCCCCCCTTGTTACAAATTTTTCTAGAAATTTTTGGAATTTTCTAAAAAAAAAAAAAAAACAATCCCAAAAATTCGGAAAAAAATTTTATGTACCCCCCCCTTGTTACAAATTTTTCTAGAAAATTTTGGAATTTTCTAAAAAAAAAAAAAAAAATCCCAAAATTCGGAAAAAAATTTTATGTACCCCCCCCCTTGTTACAAATTTTTCTAGAAAATTTTTGGAATTTTCTAAAAAAAAAAAAAAAAAATCCCAAAAATTCGGAAAAAATTTTTATGTACCCCCCCTGTTCAAATTTTCTAGAAATTTTGGAATTTTCTAAAAAAAACCAAAATCGAAAAAATTTTATGTACCCCCCCTTTTTAAAATTTTTCTAAAAAATTTTTGGAATTTTAAAAAAAAAAAAAAATCCCAAAATTCGGAAAAAAATTTTATGTACCCCCCCTTGTTACAAATTTTCTAGAAATTTTTGGAATTTTCTAAAAAAAAAAAAAAAAATCCCAAAAATTCGGAAAAAATTTTTATGTACCCCCCCTTGTTACAAATTTTTTCTAGAAATTTTTTGGAATTTTCTAAAAAAAAAAAAAAAATCCCAAAATTCGGAAAAAAATTTTATGTACCCCCCCCTTGTTACAAATTTTTCTAGAAATTTTTGGAATTTTCTAAAAAAAAAATCCCAAAAATTCGGAAAAAATTTTTATGTACCCCCCCCCTTGTTACAAATTTTTCTAGAAATTTTTGGAATTTTCTAAAAAAAAAAAAAAAATCCCAAAAATTCGGAAAAAATTTTTATGTACCCCCCCCTTGTTACAATTTTTCTAGAAATTTTTGGAATTTCTAAAAAAAAAAAAAAAATCCCAAATTCGGAAAAAAATTTTATGTACCCCCCCCTTGTTACAAATTTTTCTAGAAAATTTTTGGAATTTTCTAAAAAAAAAAAAAAAAAATCCCAAAAATTCGGAAAAAAATTTTATGTACCCCCCCTTGTTACAATTTTTCTAGAAATTTTTTGGAATTTTCTAAAAAAAAAAAAAAATCCCAAAATTCGGAAAAAAATTTTATGTACCCCCCCTTGTTACAAATTTTTCTAGAAAATTTTGGAATTTTCTAAAAAAAAAAAAATAAAAATCCCAAAATTCGGAAAAAAATTTTTATGTACCCCCCCTTGTTACAAATTTTTCTAGAAATTTTTGGAATTTTCTAAAAAAAAAAAAAAAAAAATCCCAAAAATTCGGAAAAAATTTTTATGTACCCCCCCCTTGTTACAAATTTTTCTAGAAAATTTTTGGAATTTTCTAAAAAAAAATCCCAAAAATTCGGAAAAAATTTTAGTACCCCCCCTTGTTACAAATTTTTCTAGAAAATTTTGAATTTCTAAAAAAAAAAAAAAAAATCCCAAAAGTCGGAAAAAATTTTATGTACCCCCCCTTGTTACAAATTTTTCTAGAAAATTTTTGGAATTTCTAAAAAAAAAAAAAAAATCCCAAAAATTCGGAAAAAATTTTATGTACCCCCCCTTGTTACAAATTTTCTAGAAAATTTTGGAATTTTCTAAAAAAAAAAAAACAAAAATTCGGAAAAAAATTTTTATGTACCCCCCCTTGTTACAAATTTTTCTAGAAAATTTTTGGAATTTTCTAAAAAAAAAAAAAAAATCCCAAAATTCGGAAAAAATTTTATGTACCCCCCCCTTGTTACAAATTTTTTAGAAAATTTTTGGAATTTTCTAAAAAAAAAAAAATCCCAAAATTCGGAAAAAATTTTATGTACCCCCCCTTGTTACAATTTTCTAGAAATTTTTGGAATTTTCTAAAAAAAAAAAAAAATCCAAAAATTCGAAAAAATTTTATGTACCCCCCCTTGTTACAAATTTTTCTAGAAATTTTTGGAATTTCTAAAAAAAAAAAATCCCAAAAATTCGGAAAAAAATTTTATGTACCCCCCCCTTGTTACAAATTTTTCTAGAAAATTTTTGGAATTTTCTAAAAAAAAAAAAAAAAAATCCCAAAAATTCGGAAAAAAATTTTTATGTACCCCCCCCTTGTTACAAATTTTTCTAGAAATTTTTGGAATTTTCTAAAAAAAAAAAAAAAAATCCCAAAAATTCGGAAAAAAATTTTATGTACCCCCCCTTGTTACAAATTTTTCTAGACAATTTTTGGAATTTTCTAAAAAAAAAAAAAAAAAATCCCAAAAATTCGGAAAAAATTTATGTACCCCCCCCTTGTTACAAATTTTTCTAGAAATTTTGGAATTTTCTAAAAAAAAATCCCAAAAATTCGGAAAAAAATTTTATGTACCCCCCCCTTGTTACAAATTTTTCTAGAAAATTTTTGGAATTTTCTAAAAAAAAAAAAAAAAATCCCAAAAATTCGGAAAAAAATTTTTATGTACCCCCCCCTTGTTACAAATTTTTCTAGAAATTTTTGGAATTTTCTAAAAAAAAAAAAAAAAAAATCCCAAAAATTCGGAAAAAATTTTTATGTACCCCCCCCTTGTTACAAATTTTTCTAGAAAATTTTTGGAATTTTCTAAAAAAAAAAAAAAATCCCAAAAATTCGGAAAAAAATTTTTATGTACCCCCCCCTTGTTACAAATTTTCTAGAAATTTTTGGAATTTCTAAAAAAAAAAAAAAAATCCCAAAAATTCGGAAAAAAATTTTATGTACCCCCCCTTGTTACAAATTTTTCTAGAAATTTTTGGAATTTTCTAAAAAAAAAAAAAAAAAAATCCCAAAAATTCGGAAAAAAATTTTTTATGTACCCCCCCCCTTGTTACAAATTTTTCTAGAAATTTTTGGAATTTTCTAAAAAAAAAAAAAAAAATCCCAAAAATCGGAAAAAAAATTTTATGTACCCCCCCCTTGTTACAAATTTTTCTAGAAAATTTTTGGAATTTTCTAAAAAAAAAAAAAAAAAATCCCAAAAATTCGGAAAAAAATTTTATGTACCCCCCCCTTGTTACAAATTTTTCTAGAAAATTTTGGAATTTTCTAAAAAAAAAAAAAAATCCCAAAAATTCGGAAAAAATTTTATGTACCCCCCCTTGTTACAAATTTTTCTAGAAAATTTTGGAATTTTCTAAAAAAAAAAAAAAAAATCCCAAAAATTCGGAAAAAAATTTTTATGTACCCCCCCCTTGTTACAAATTTTTCTAGAAAATTTTTGGAATTTTCTAAAAAAAAAAAAAAAAAATCCCAAAAATTCGGAAAAAAAATTTTATGTACCCCCCCTTGTTCCAAATTTTCTAGAAATTTTTGGAATTTTCTAAAAAAAAAAAAAATCCAAAAATTCGGAAAAAATTTTATGTACCCCCCTTGTTACAAATTTTCTAGAAATTTTTGGAATTTCTAAAAAAAAAAAAAAATCCCAAAATTCGAAAAATTTTATGTACCCCCCCTTGTTACAAATTTTCTAGAAATTTTTGGAATTTTCTAAAAAAAAAAAAAAAAATCCAAAAATTCGGAAAAAAATTTTTATGTACCCCCCCCTTGTTACAAATTTTTCTAGAAAATTTTTGGAATTTTCTAAAAAAAAAAAAAAAAATCCCAAAAATTCGGAAAAAAATTTTTATGTACCCCCCCCATGTTACAAATTTTTCTAGAAAATTTTTGGAATTTTCTAAAAAAAAATCCCAAAAATTCGGAAAAAAATTTTTATGTACCCCCCCCTTGTTACAAATTTTTCTAGAAATTTTTTGGAATTTTCTAAAAAAAAAAAAAAAAAATCCCAAAATTCGGAAAAAAATTTTATGTACCCCCCCTCTGTTACAAATTTTTCTAGAAAATTTTTGGAATTTTCTAAAAAAAAAAAAATCCAAAAATTCGGAAAAAATTTTATGTAACCCCCCCTTGTTCAAATTTTCTAGAAATTTTTGGAATTTCTAAAAAAAAAAAAAATCCCAAAATTCGGAAAAAAATTTTATGTACCCCCCCCTTGTTACAAATTTTTCTAGAAAATTTTTGGAATTTTCTAAAAAAAAAAAAAAAAATCCCAAAAATTCGGAAAAAAAATTTTATGTACCCCCCCCTGTTACAAATTTTCTAGAAATTTTTGGAATTTCTAAAAAAAAAAAAAAAATCCCAAAATTCGGAAAAAAATTTTATGTACCCCCCCCTTGTTACAATTTTTCTAGAAATTTTTGGAATTTTCTAAAAAAAAAAAAAAAAAATCCCAAAAATTCGGAAAAAATTTTTATGTACCCCCCCCTTGTTACAAATTTTTCTAGAAATTTTTGGAATTTTCTAAAAAAAAAACAAAAATCCCAAAAATTCGAAAAAATTTTATGTACCCCCCCCTTGTTACAAATTTTCTAGAAATTTTTGGAATTTTCTAAAAAAAAAAAAAAAATCCCAAAAATTCGGAAAAAAAATTTTATGTACCCCCCCTTGTTACAAATTTTTCTAGAAATTTTTGGAATTTTCTAAAAAAAAAAAAAAAAATCCCAAAATTCGGAAAAAAAATTTATGTACCCCCCCCTTGTTACAAATTTTTCTAGAAATTTTGGAATTTTCTACAAAAAAAAAAAAATCCCAAAAATTCGGAAAAAAAATTTTTATGTACCCCCCCCTTGTTACAAATTTTTCTAGAAATTTTTGGAATTTTCTAAAAAAAAAAAAAAAAATCCCAAAAATTCGGAAAAAAATTTTTATGTACCCCCCCCTTGTTACAAATTTTTCTAGAAAATTTTTGGAATTTTCTAAAAAAAAAAAAAAAAAATCCCAAAAATTCGGAAAAAAATTTTTATGTACCCCCCCTTGTTACAAATTTTTCTAGAAATTTTTGGAATTTTCTAAAAAAAAAAAAATCCCAAAAATTCGGAAAAAAATTTTTATGTACCCCCCCCTTGTTACAAATTTTTCTAGAAATTTTTGGAATTTTCTAAAAAAAAAAAAAAAAATCCCAAAAATTCGGAAAAAAATTTTTATGTACCCCCCCCTTGTTACAAATTTTTCTAGAAATTTTTGGAATTTTCTAAAAAAAAAAAAAAAAATCCCAAAAATTCGGAAAAAATTTTTATGTACCCCCCCTTGTTCCAAATTTTTCTAGAAAATTTTTGGAATTTTCTAAAAAAAAAAAAAAAATCCCAAAATTCGGAAAAAAATTTTATGTACCCCCCCTTGTTACAATTTTCTAGAAATTTTTGGAATTTTCTAAAAAAAAAAAAAAAAATCCCAAAAATTCGGAAAAAATTTTTATGTACCCCCCCCTTGTTCCAAATTTTTCTAGAAAATTTTTGGAATTTTCTAAAAAAAAAAAAAAAAAATCCCAAAAATTCGGAAAAAAATTTTTATGTACCCCCCCCTTGTTACAAATTTTTCTAGAAAATTTTTGGAATTTTCTAAAAAAAAAAAAAAAAATCCCAAAATTCGGAAAAATTTTATGTACCCCCCCCTTGTTACAAATTTTTCTAGAAATTTTTGGAATTTTCTAAAAAAAAATCCCAAAAATTCGGAAAAAAAATTTTATGTACCCCCCCCTTGTTCCAAATTTTTCTAGAAATTTTTTGGAATTTTCTAAAAAAAAAAAAAAAACAAAAATCCGCAAAAATTCCGGAAAAAAATTTTTATGTACCCCCCCCTTGTTACAAATTTTTCTAGAAATTTTTTGGAATTTTCTAAAAAAAAAAAAAAAAATCCCAAAAATTCGGAAAAAAATTTTTTATGTACCCCCCCCTTGTTACAAATTTTTCTAGAAATTTTTTGGAATTTTCTAAAAAAAAAAAAAAAAATCCCAAAATTCGGAAAAAAATTTATGTACCCCCCCCTTGTTACAAATTTTTCTAGAAAATTTTGGAATTTTCTAAAAAAAAAAAAAAAAATCCCAAAAATTCGGAAAAAATTTTATGTACCCCCCCCCTTGTTACAAATTTTTCTAGAAAATTTTTGGAATTTTCTAAAAAAAAAAAAAATCCCAAAAATTCGGAAAAAAAATTTTATGTACCCCCCCTTGTTACAAATTTTTCTAGAAATTTTTGGAATTTTCTAAAAAAAAAAAAAAAAATCCCAAAAATTCGGAAAAAAATTTTTTATGTACCCCCCCCTTGTTACAAATTTTTCTAGAAAATTTTTTGGAATTTTCTAAAAAAAAAAAAAAAAAATCCCAAAATTCGGAAAAAAATTTTATGTACCCCCCCCTTGTTACAAATTTTTCTAGAAATTTTTGGAATTTTCTAAAAAAAAAAAAAAAAAATCCCAAAAATTCGGAAAAAAATTTTTATGTACCCCCCCCCTTGTTACAAATTTTTCTAGAAAATTTTTGGAATTTTCTAAAAAAAAAAAAAAAAATCCCAAAAATTCGGAAAAAATTTTTATGTACCCCCCCCTTGTTACAAATTTTTCTAGAAATTTTTTGGAATTTTCTAAAAAAAAAAAAAAAAATCCCCAAAAATTCGGAAAAAAATTTTTATGTACCCCCCCCTTGTTACAAATTTTTCTAGAAAATTTTTGGAATTTTCTAAAAAAAAAAAAAAAAAAATCCCAAAAATTCGGAAAAAAATTTTTATGTACCCCCCCCTTGTTACCAAATTTTTCTAGAAATTTTTTGGAATTTTCTAAAAAAAAAAAAAAAATCCCAAAAATTCGGAAAAAAATTTTTATGTACCCCCCCCCTTGTTACAAATTTTTCTAGAAAATTTTTGGAATTTTCTAAAAAAAAAAAAAAAATCCCAAAAATTCGGAAAAAAAATTTTTATGTACCCCCCCCTTGTTACAAATTTTTCTAGAAAATTTTTGGAATTTTCTACAAAAAAAAAAAAAAAAATCCCAAAAATTCGGAAAAAAATTTTTATGTACCCCCCCCTTGTTACAAATTTTTCTAGAAAATTTTTGGAATTTTCTAAAAAAAAAAAAAAAAAATCCCAAAAATTCGGAAAAAATTTTTATGTACCCCCCCCTTGTTACAAATTTTTCTAGAAATTTTTGGAATTTTCTAAAAAAAAAAAAAATCCCAAAAAATTCGGAAAAAAAATTTTTATGTACCCCCCCCTTGTTACAAATTTTTCTAGAAAATTTTTGGAATTTTCTAAAAAAAAAAAAAAAAATCCCAAAAATTCGGAAAAAAATTTTTATGTACCCCCCCCTTGTTACAAATTTTTCTAGAAATTTTTGGAATTTTCTAAAAAAAAAAAAAAAATCCCAAAAATTCGGAAAAAAATTTTTATGTACCCCCCCCTTGTTACAAATTTTTCTAGAAAATTTTTGGAATTTTCTAAAAAAAAAATCCCAAAAATTCGGAAAAAAAAAATTTTTATGTACCCACCCCTTGTTACAAATTTTTTTAGAAATTTTTTGAATTTTCTAAAAAAAAAAAAAAAATCCCAAAAATTCGGAAAAACAAATTTTTATGTACCCCCCCCCTTGTTCCAAATTTTTCTAGAACATTTTTGGAATTTTCTAAAAAAAAAAAAAAAAATCCCAAAAATTCGGAAAAAAAATTTTTATGTACCCCCCCCTTGTTACAAATTTTTCTAGAAAATTTTTGGAATTTTCTAAAAAAAAAAAAAAAAACCCCAAAAATTCGGAAAAAAAATTTTTATGTACCCCCCCCTTGTTACAAATTTTTCTAGAAAATTTTTGGAATTTTCTAAAAAAAAAAAAA
>JARNME010000259.1:0-169279 GCA_030179655.1 Scaptomyza flava
ACTGCTGAACTCAACCAATGGTACGCTTCATTTGTCAGGGTTAGGTATCGGTAACAACAATAACCAGTTGGGTATTACAAGCCCACACATAAGTAAATGTTTTCAAGTACTCACATTATAGTCTTATTGAAGGATAATAAAGTTGTTTACAAGCGCCTCCCCTGACCTGAAGGTAGTGTAAGAGAGAAGGGGTGGAGGGGGGGGGGGGGGGGGGTTGGCGGGGCAGGTGGTAGAGATATACGATCGATAACTATCATTAGATTGCTGCTCTTCATAACTTATGTTGGACAGAGAAACTACTGCTGAACTAAACCAATGGTCCGCGGCATTTGTCTAGGTTAGGTATCGGCTACAACACAAACCATTGGGAATTACATGAACAAACATAAGTATATTTTTAGATGCACTCACTTAAAAGTCTATTGAAGGATAATAAAGTTGTTTACAAGCGCCTCCCCAGATCTGCAGGTTGCGGGAGGGGGGGAGGGCAGTGGGTGAGAAATAAGATCGATACCCATACTAAGATTGCTGCTCTTGATAGCTTATATTGGGTAGAGCAACTACTGCTGAACTCAACCAATGGTCCGTGGCATTTGTCTGGGTTAGGTATCGGCTATAGCATAAAGCAGTTGGGAATAACATGCCCAAACATAAGTTGCTCTTGATAACTTATGTTGGGCAGAGAAACTACTGCTGAACTCAACTAATAGTCCGCGGCATTTGTCTGGGTAAGGTATCGGCTACAACAAAAACCATTTGGGAATTACATGCCCAAACATAAGTATATTTTTAGATGCACTCACATCAAAGTCTTTTTGAAGGATAATGAAGTTGTTTACAAGCGCCTCCCCAGACCTGTTGGTAGCGGGAGGGGGGGAGGGCAGTAGGTAAGATTTACGATCGATAACTATCATAAGATTGCTGCTCTTCATAACTTATGTTGGACAGAGAAACTACTTCTGAACTAAACCAATGGTCCGCGGCATTTGTCTAGGTTAGGTATCGGCTACAACACAAACCATTTGGGAATTACATGAACAAACATAAGTATATTTTTAGATGCACTCACATAAAAGTCTTATTGAAGGATAATAAAGTGGTTAACAAGCGCCTCCCCAGATCTGCAGGTTGCGGGAGGGGGGGAGGGCAGTGGGTGATATATACGATCGATACCTATAATAAGATTGCTGCCTTTGATAACTTATATTGGGTAGGGCAACTACTCCTGCTTTCAACCAATAGTAAGCGACATTTGTCAGGGTTAGGTATCGGTTACAACATTAACCAGTTGGGAATTACATGCCCAAACATAAGTAAATTTTTTGAAGCATTCACATCTAAGTCTTATTGAAGGAAAATAAAGTTGTTTACAAGCGCCTCCCGAGAACTGTAGGTAGCGGCATTTTTCTGGCTTTAGTTTCGGTTACAAAATAAACCAGTTGGGAATTACAAGCCCAAACATAAGTGTATGTTAGAGGCACTCACATCAAAGTCTATACATATACGATATACGATCGATAGATATCATTAGATTGCTGCTCTTGATAACTTATTTTGGGCAGAGCAACAACTGCTGAACTCAACCAATGGTCCGCGGCATTTGTCTGGGTTAGGTATCGGCTATAACATAAAGCAGTTGGGAATTACAAGCCCATACATAAGTAAATGTTTTGAAGCACTCAAATTAAAATCTTATTGAAGAATAATAAAGTTGTTTACAACCGCCTCTCCAGACCGTAGGTAGCGGGAGGGGGGGGGGGGGGTGGTGTTAGGCAGTGGGTGAGAAATACGATCGATACCTATAATAAGATTGCTGCTCTTGTTTACTTATGTTGGGCAGAGAAGCGACTGCTGAACTCAACTAATGGCCCGCGGCATTTGTCTGGGTTAGGTATCGGTTACAATATAAACCAGTTGGCAATTACATGCCCAAACATAAGTTGCTGTTGATAACTTATTTTGGGCAGAGCAACAACTGCTGAACTCAACCAATGGTCCGTGGCATTTGTCTGGGTTAGGTATCGGCTATAACATAAAGTAGTTGGGAATTACAAGCCCATACATAAGTAAATGTTGTGAAGCACTCACATTAAATCTTATTGAAGGATAATAAAGTTGTTTACAACCGCCTCTCCAGACCTGTAGGTATCGGGAGGGGGGCGAAGGCAGTGGGTGAGAAATACGATCGATACCTATAATTAGATTGCTGCACTTGATAACTTATATTAGGTAGAGCATCTATTGCTGCTCTCAACCAATAGTACGCGGCATTTGTCAGGATACGGTTTCGAATACAACATAAACCATTTGGGAATTTCAAGCCCAAACATAAGTAAATGGATTGAAGCACTTACATTATAGTGTTATTGAAGGATAATATAGTTTTTACAAGCGCCTCCCCTGACCTGAAGGTAGTTTTAGAGAAGGGGGGGGGGGGGGGGGGGGGGAGGTCGTAAGATATAAGATCGATAACTATCATTACATTGCTGCTCTTGATTACTTATGTTGGACAAGGCAACTACTGCTGAACTAAACCAATGGTCCGCGGCATTTGTCTGGGTTTGGTATCGGTTACAACACAAACCATTTGGGAATTACATGCCCAAACATAAGTATATTTTAGATGCACTCACATCAAAGTCTTATTGAAGGATAATAAAGTTGTTGACAAGCGCCTCCCAGACCTGTTGGTTGCGGAAGGGGGGGATGGCAGTGGGTGAGAAATACGATCGATACCTATAATAAGATTGCTGCTCTTGATAACTTATATTGGGTAGAGCAACTACTGCTGCTTTCAACCAATAGTACTCGACATTTGTCAGGGTTAGGTATCGGTTACAACATTAACCAGTTGGGAATAACAAGACCACACATAAGTAAATGTTTTGAAGCACTCACATTAAAGTCTTATTGAAGGATAATAAAGTTGTTTACAAGTGCCTGCCCAGACCTATAGGTATCGTGAGGGGGGAGGGCAGTGGGTGATATATACGATCGATACCTATAATACCAATGGTCCGCGGCATTTGTCTGGGTTAGGTATCGGCTATAACATAAAGCAGTTGGGAATTACAAGCCCATACATAAGTTAATGTTTTGAAGCACTCAAATTAAAATCTTATTGAAGAATAATAAAGTTGTTTACAACCGCCTCTCCAGACCTGTAGGTAGCGGGAGGGGGGGGGGGGGGGGGTGTGGTGGAAGGCAGTGGGTGAGAAATACGATCGATACCTATAATAAGATTGCTGCTCTTGTTTACTTATGTTGGGCAGAGAAGCGACTGCTGAACTCAACTAATGGCCCGCGGCATTTGTCTGGGTTAGGTATCGGTTACAATATAAACCAGTTGGCAATTACATGCCCAAACATAAGTTGCTGTTGATAACTTATTTTGGGCAGAGCAACAACTGCTGAACTCAACCAATGGTCCGCGGCATTTGTCTGGGTTAGGTATCGGCTATAACATAAAGCAGTTGAGAATTACAAGACCACACATAAGTAAATGTTTTGAAGCACTCACATTAAAGTCTTATTGAAGGATAATAAAGTTGTTTACAAGTGCCTGCCCAGACCTGTAGGTAGCGGGAGAGGGGGGGGAGGGCAGTGGTTGAGAAATACGATCGATACCTATAATAAGATTGCTGCTCTTGATAACTTATATTGGGTAGAGCAACTACTGCTGCTTTCAACCAATAGTAAGCGACATTTGTCAGGGTAAGGTATCGGTTACAACATTAACCAGTTGGGAATTACATGCCCAAACATAAGTAAATGTTTTGAAGCATTCACAACTAAGTCTTATTGAAGGATAATAAAGTTGTTTACAAGCGCCTCCCGAGATCTGTAGGTAGCGGCATTTTTCTGGCTTTAGTTTCGGTTACAAAATAAACCAGTTGGGAATTACAAGCCCAAACATAAGTGTATGTTTAGAGGCACTCACATCAAAGTCTATACATATAAGATATACGATATACGATCGATAGATATCATTAGATTGCTGCTCTTGTTAACTTATTTGGGCAGAGCAACTATTGCTGAACTCAACCAATGGTCCGCGGCATTTGTCTGGGTTAGGTATCGGCTATAACATAAAGCAGTTGGGAATTACAAGCCCATACATAAGTAAATGTTTTGAAGCACTCACATTAAAATCTTATTGAAGGACAATAAAGTTGTTTACAACCGCCTCTCCAGCATTGTAGGTTGCGGAATGGTGGTGGGGGGGGGGGGGGGGGAAGGCATTGGGTGAGAAATACGATCGATACCTATAATAAGATTGCTGCTCTTGATTACTTATGTTGGGCAGAGAAGCTACTGCTGAACTGAACTAATGGCCCGCGGCATTTGTCTGGGTTAGGTATCGGTTACAACATAAACCAGTTGGGAATAACATGCCCAAACATAAGTTGCTCTTGATAACTTATGTTGGGCAGAGAAACTACTGCTGAACTCAACTAATGGTCCGCGGCATTTGTCTGGGTTAGGTATCGGTTACAACATAAGCCAGTTGGGAATAGCATGCCCAAACATAAGTTGCTCTTGATAACTTATGTTGGGCTGAGAAACTACTGCTGAACTCAACTAATAGTCCGCGGCATTTGTCTGGGTAAGGTATCGGCTACAACAAAAACCATTTGGGAATTACATGCCCAAACATAAGTATATTTTAAGATGCACTCACATCAAAGTCTTTTTGAAGGATAATAAAGTTGTTTACAAGCGCCTCCCCAGACCTGTTGGTAGCGGGAGGGGGGGAGGGCAGTAGGTAAGATTGCATTGGGTGAGAAATACGATCGATACCCATACTAAGATTGCTGCTCTTGATAGCTTATATTGGGTAGAGCAACTACTGCTGAACTCAACCAATGGTCCGTGCATTTGTCTGGGTTAGGTATCGGCTATAGCATAAAGCAGTTGGGAATTACAAGCCCAAACATAAGTAAATGTTTTGAAGCACTCACGTTATAGTCGTATTGAAGGATAATAAAGTTGTTTAAAAGTGCCTCCCCAGTCCTGTTGGTTGTGAGAGAGGGGAAAAATACGATCGATATCTATTCTATAATATAAAAATGAATCGCAAAATGTGTTGGTAAGCGCATAACTCAACAACGCCTGGACCAATTTGGCCAAATCTTTTTTCTAAATGTTCGTTGAAGTTCAAGGATGGTTTTTACGGCGAGAAAAATTAGAATTATTGCCCTAAAAATAGCCCTTTTCTTTTTCACATACAAATGATTGTAACTAAAACGTAGTTGTCTGTTACCTAATCTACTGAGTTTGCTTTTGACAACTGATACACGAAACAAATTCGTATATCGTGTTTTGAAAAAGTCGTGACGCTTTGGTCGAACGATTGTGTTTTGTGCAGAGTGTTTACTTAGTTAGTGTTTGTTTAGTTCGTGATTAGTGAAAAAATTATTTATATTTGATATGCCTCCTATAAGACGAAGCAATTTAGGTAGAAGAACCAGAAATGCTACAAACCAAGCTAATTACCGATCTAATCGTACTGCACAAGAACGTGACGACGGAAATGAACGTGAAAGAATTCGGAAACGTTTCGGAAGTATACGAAAAGATACTACATAGCGTTGAAGCAGAACAGGGAGAAATCTATTTTTTAGATGCACCTGGTGGAACAGGTAAAACGTTCTTTTAAATTTATTATTGGCAAAGGTACGGCAAAGTAAAAAAATTGCATAGGCCGTTGCTTCTTCCGGTATCGCAGCCACTTTACTTAATGGTGGTCGCACAGCGCATTCTACACTTAAGATTCCATTTAATTTGATTCATTAGAAACACCACATTGCTCAATTTCAAAGCAATCTAATATGGCTGCTGTGCTCAAAGATTGCAAGCTTATTGTTTGGGATGAGTGTACTATGGCCCATAAAGGTGCTTTTGAAGCTGTAGATCGATCTTTGAAAGACATTCGAGAAAGTGAATACTTAATGGGTGGCATAACTGTTCTCTTAGCTGGTGATTTTCGACAAACTCTTCCAGTGATCCCCAGAGGAACAAGAGCAGATGAAATAAATGCGTGCTTAAAGTCTTCAATTTGTGGCCCAAAATACAGAAAATTGCATTAACGAAAAATATGCGAGTGTACTTAAAAGGTGATAGCATAGCTGGTGAATTTGCAGAAATGCTTCTTCAAATAGGAAATGGATTATTTCCAACCCATGATGGCAAAATAACTTTACCATCAACTTTGTGTCATGTTGTGAAAAGTATTGAAGAACTAACTCTCAAAATATTTCCGGATATTACAAATATCTCTGAAAAATCACTCGAATGGTTTTCAGAACGTGCTATTTTGACTGCGAGAAATGACAATGCATTGGAAATAAACGAGATTTATTAAAATCATTTCAAAGTGAAGAAATGACATATAACTCTATTGATTCTGTGACTGAAGTCGAAGATGCAGTTCATTACCCCGTCGAGTTTCTTAATTCATTAAATCCGGCTGGCCTGCCTCAACATAAATTAACTTAAAGATTGGTTCACCTGTAATGTTGATTCGCAACTTGAAGCCGCCCAAACTGTGCAATGGTACAAGATTGCAAGTTAAAGCCCTTCATAAGAATGTTGTCGAAGCAATGGTCTTTACTGGCAGTGGTATAGGGGAAACGGTTTTTATACCGAGAATTCCATTAATACTTTCTGACTCTGAATTGCCATTTCAATTTAAAAGATTGCAATTTCCCTTAAAAGTTTGCTTTGCCCTAACAATCAATAAATCACAGGGACAAACTCTCAAATTAGCCGGACTAGATTTAAGACACGATTGCTTCTCTCATGGCCAATTTAATGTAGCCTGCTCAAGAGTCAGTTCACCAAAAAGTTTAGTTGTATTAGCACCTGACGGAAAAACAACCAATATCGTTTATCAAAAAGCTCTTAACAGTTGTTAATAATTGCAAATTAAATTCAACAAGTGGATAAGGCCTACTGGGGAAACCACAATAAAAAATTACGCATCTGATTCTCTACCTCAATGGTGGCGTGGAAAAGAGAATATTAAATACTTTGCTTTAATTTGTTTTTAAATATTTTCTTATTTATTTATTTTACATCTATCTTTTATTGCTAAAATAATATAAACTATCTGCGCTGCGAAGTAAGCGGGGCACTTACTATGTCGTATAAACGGAAATGTAGGATTTCATCAGATGTGCAAGTGAATACACAGGGGCTTCAACACACGGTTATTTTCAAACGTTATAATTGCTTGCATCGAAAATCAAGAGCGCAGCGCGAGGGGGGTTGGCGAGCGAAGCGAGCAGGGGGGGACCCCTATTCTATAATAAGATAGCTGCTCTTGATAACTTATATTGGGTAGAGCAACTACTGCTGAACTCAACCAATGGTACGCTTCATTGTCAGGGTTAGGTATCGGTAACAACAATAACCAGTTGGGTATTACAAGCCCACACATAAGTAAATGTTTTCAAGTACTCACATTATAGTCTTATGAAGGATAATAAAGTTGTTTACAAGCGCCTCCCCTGACCTGAAGGTAGTGTAAGAGAGAAGGGGTGGAGGGGGGGGGGGGGGGTTGGCGGGGCAGGTGGTAAGATATACGATCGATAACTATCATTAGATTGCTGCTCTTCATAACTTATGTTGGACAGAGAAAACTACTGCTGAACTAAACAATGGTCCGCGGCATTTGTCTAGGTTAGGTATCGGCTACAACACAAACCATTTGGGAATTACATGAACAAACATAAGTATATTTTTAGATGCACTCACTTAAAAGTCTTATTGAAGGATAATAAAGTTGTTTACAAGCGCCTCCCCAGATCTGCAGGTTGCGGGAGGGGGGGAGGGCAGTGGGTGAGAAATAAGATCGATACCCATACTAAGATTGCTGCTCTTGATAGCTTATATTGGGTAGAGCAACTACTGCTGAACTCAACCAATGGTCCGTGGCATTTGTCTGGGTTAGGTATCGGCTATAGCATAAAGCAGTTGGGAATAACATGCCCAAACATAAGTTGCTCTTGATAACTTATGTTGGGCAGAGAAACTACTGCTGAACTCAACTAATAGTCCGCGGCATTTGTCTGGGTAAGGTATCGGCTACAACAAAAACCATTTGGGAATTACATGCCCAAACATAAGTATATTTTTAGATGCACTCACATCAAAGTCTTTTTGAAGGATAATGAAGTTGTTTACAAGCGCCTCCCCAGACCTGTTGGTAGCGGGGAGGGGGGGAGGGCAGTAGGTAAGATTTACGATCGATAACTATCATAAGATTGCTGCTCTTCATAACTTAGTTGGACAGAGAAACTACTTCTGAACTAAACCAATGGTCCGCGGCATTTGTCTAGGTTAGGTATCGGCTACAACACAAACCATTTGGGAATTACATGAACAAACATAAGTATATTTTAGATGCACTCACATAAAAGTCTTATTGAAGGATAATAAAGTGGTTAACAAGCGCCTCCCCAGATCTGCAGGTTGCGGGAGGGGGGGAGGGCAGTGGGTGAGAAATACGATCGATACCCATACTAAGATTGCTGCTCTTGATAGCTTATATTGGGTAGAGCAACTACTGCTGAACTCAACCAATGGTCCGTGGCATTTGTCTGGGTTAGGTATCGGCTATAGCATAAAGCAGTTTGGAATTACAAGCCCAAACATAAGTTAATGTTTTGAAGCACTCACATTATAGTCGTATTGAAGGATAATAAAGTTGTTAAAAAGTGCCTCCCCAGTCCTGTTGGTTGTGGGAGAGGGGGAAAAATACGATCGATATCTATAATAAGATAGCTGCTCTGATAATTTATATTGGGTAGAGCAACTACTGCTGAACTCAACCAATGGTATGCTTCATTTGTCAGGGTTAGGTATCGGTTACAACAATAACCAGTTGGGTATTACAAGCCCACACATAAGTAAATGTTTTCAAGTACTCACATTATAGTCTTATTGAAGGATATAAAGTTGTTTACAAGCGCCTCCCCTGACCTGAAGGTAGTGTAATAGAGAAGGGGTTGGGGGGGGGGGGGGGGGGGGGGTTGGGTTGGCGGGGCAGGTGGTAAGATATACGATCGATAACTATCATTAGATTGCTGCTCTTCATAACTTATGTTGGACAGAGAAACTACTGCTGAACTAAACCAATGGTCCGCGGCATTGTCTAGGTTAGGTATCGGCTACAACACAAACCATTTGGGAATTACATGAACATAAGTATATTTTAGATGCACTCACATAAAAGTCATATTGAAGGATAATAAAGTTGTTTACAAGCGCCTCCCCAGATCTGTAGGTTGCGGGAGGGGGGGAGGGCAGTGGGTGAGAAATACGATCGATACCCATACTAAGATTGCTGCTCTGATAGCTTATATTGGGTAGAGCAACTACTGCTGAACTCAACCAATGGTCCGTGGCATTTGTCTGGGTTAGGTATCGGCTATAGCATAAAGCAGTGGGAATTACAAGCCCAAACATAAGTAAATGGTTTGAAGCACTCACATTATAGTCGTATTGAAGGATAATAAAGTTGTTAAAAAGTGCCTTCCAGTCCTGTTGGTTGTGGGAGAGGGGAAAAAATACGATCGATATCTATAATAAGGTAGCTGCTCTTGATAACTTATATTGGGTAGAGCAACTACTGCTGCTCTCAACCAATAGTACGCGTCATTTGTCAGGATAAGGTATCGGTTAAAATATAAACCAGTTGGGAATTACAAGCCCAAACTCAAGTAAATGTTCTGATGCACTCACATTAAAGTCTTATTGAAGGATAATAATTTTGTTTACAAGCGCCTCCCCAGACCTGCAGTAACCGGGAGGGGGGAGGGCAGGCGGTAAGATATACGATCGATAAACTATCATAAGATTGCTGCTCTTGATGACTTATGTTGGGCAGAGCAACTACTGCTGAACTAAACCAATGGTCCGCGGCATTGTCTGGGTTAGGTAGCTGCTTCAACACAAACCAGTTGGGAATTCCATGCCCAAACATAAGTAAATGTTTTGAAGCATTCACATTTAAGTCTTATCGAAAGATAGTAAAGTTGTTTACAAGCGCCTCCCGAGACCTGTAGTAACCGGGAGGGGGGAGGGCAGGCGGTAAGATATACGATCGATAACTATCATTAGATTGCTGCTCTTAATAACTTATGTTCGACAGAGCAATTACTGCTGAACTCAACCAATGGTCCGCGGCATTTGTCTGGGTTAGGTATCGGTTACATCATAAAACAGTTGGGAATAACAAGCCCACACATAAGTAAATGTTTTGATGAACTCACATTAAAGTCATATTGAAAAATAATAAAGTTGTTTACAAGCGCCTCCCCAGATCTGCAGGTTGCGGGAGGGGGGGGTAGGGCAGGTGGTAAGATATACGATCGACAGCTATCATTAGATTTCTGCTCTTGATAACTTATTTTGGGCAGAGCAACTACTGCTGAACTCAACCAATGGTCCGTGGCATTTGTCTGGGTTAGGTATCGGCTATAGCATAAAGCAGTTTGGAATTACAAGCCCAAACATAAGTAAATGTTTTGAAGCACTCACATTATAGTCGTATTGAAGGATAATAAAGTTGTTTAAAAGTGCCTCCCTGACCTGAGGTAGTTTGAGAGGGGGGGGAAGGTGGTAAGATATACGATCGATAGATATCATTAGATTGCTGCTCTTGATAACTAATGTTGGGCAGAGCAACCAATGGTCCGTGGCATTTGTCTGGGTTTGGTATCGGTTACAACACAAGCCAGTTGGGAATTACAAGCCCAAACATAAGTAAATGTTTTGAAGCATTCACATCTAAGTCTTATTGAAGGATAATAAAGTTGCTGACAAGCGCCTCCCGAGACCTGTGGTTGTGGGAGAGGGGAGAGCAGTGGGTGAAAAATACGATCGATATCTATAATAAGATTGCTGCTCTTGATGACTTATGTTGGGCAGAGCAACTACTGCTGAACTAAACCAATGGTCCGCGGCATTTGTCTGGGTTAGGTATCGGCTACAACACAAACCATTTGGGAATGACATGAACAAACATAAGTATATTTTTAGATGCACTCACATCTAAGTTTTATTGAAGGAGAATAAAGTTGTTTACAAGTGCCTCCCCAGACCTTTAGGTAGCGGGAGGGGGGAGGGCAGTGGGTGAGATATACGATCGATAACTATCATTAGATTGCTGCTCTTAATAACTTATGTTCGACAGAGCAATTACTGCTGAACTCAACCAATGGTCCGCGGCATTTGTCTGGGTTAGGTATCGGTTACATCATGAAACAGTTGGGAATTACAAGCCCACACATAAGTAAATGTTTTGAAGCATTCACATTTAAGTCTTATCGAAGGATAGCAAATGTGTTTACAAGCGCCTCCCGAGACCTGTAGGTAGCGGGAGGGGGGGAGGGCAGTGGGTGAGAAATACGATCGATACCTATAATAAGATTGCTGCTCTTGATAACTTTTATTGGGTAGAGCAACTACTGCTGAACTCAACCAATGGTCCGTGGCATTAGTCTGGGTTAGGTATCGGCTAAAGCATAAAGCAGTTGGGAATTACAAGCCCAAACATAAGTAAATGTTTTGAAGCACTCACATTATAGTCGTATTGAAGGATAATAAAGTTGCTAAACAGTGCCTCCCCAGTCCTGTTGGTTGTGGGAGAGGGGAGAGCATTGGGTGAAGAATACGATCGATATCTATAATAAGATAGCTGCTCTTGATAACTTATATTGGGTAGAGCAACTACTGCTGCTCTCAACCAATAGTACGCAACATTTGTCAGGATAAGGTATCGGTTACAATATAAACCAGTTGGGAATTACAAGCCCAAACACAAGTAAATGTTTTGATGCACTCACATTAAAGTTTATTGAAGGATAATAAAGTTGTTAACAAGCGCCTCCCCAGACCTGAAGTTAGTGGAAGAAAGTGGGGGTGGGGGTGGGGGGGGAGGGCAGGTGGTAAGATATACGATCGATAACTATCATTAGATTGCTGCTCTTGAGAAATTATATTGGGTAGTGCAACTACTGCTGCTCTCAATCAATGGTCCGCGGCATTTCTCAGGGTAAGGTATCGGATACAACACAAACCAGTTGGGAATTACAAGTAAATGTTTTGAAGCACTCACATTAAAGTCTTATTGAAGGATAATACAGTTGTTTACAAGCTCCTCCCCAGACCTGAAGTTAGTGGAAGAAAGTGGGGGTGGGGGTGGGGGGGGGGGAGGGCAGGTGGTAAGATATACGATCGATAACTATCATAAGATTGCTGCTCTTGATAAC
Source organism: Scaptomyza flava (assembly GCA_030179655.1). Taxonomy (NCBI): domain Eukaryota; kingdom Metazoa; phylum Arthropoda; class Insecta; order Diptera; family Drosophilidae; genus Scaptomyza; species Scaptomyza flava. The sequence continues at coordinate 12,279 of JARNME010000259.1, forward strand.
TTATGTTGGGCAGAGAAACTACTGCTGAACTCATCCATTGGTCCGCGGCTCTTGTCTAGGTTAGGTATCGGTTTCATCATAAAACAGTTGGGAATTACAAGCCCAAACATAAAAAAATGTTTGAAGCACTCACATTAAAGTCTTATTGAAGGATCATAAAGTTGTTTACAAGCGCCTCCCCAGACCTGTAGTAAGCGGGAGGGGGGAGGGCAGGTGGTAAGATATAGGATCGATAACTTTCATTAGATTGCTGCTCTTATTAACTTATGTTCGACAGCGCAATTACTGCTGAGCTCAACCAATGGTCCGCGGCATTTGTCTGGGTTAGGTATCGATTACATCATAAAACAGTTGGGAATTACAAGCCCACACATAAGTAAATGTTTTGATGCACTCACATTAAAGTCTTATTAAGAGAAAATAAATTTGTTTTCAAGCGCCTCCCCAGACCTGTTCTAAGCGGGAGGGGGAAGGGAAGTGGGTGAGAAAGAGGATCGATACCTATAATTAGATTGCTGCTCTTGATAACTTATATTGGGAAGAGAAACTACTGCTGAACTCAACCAATGGTCCGCGGCTTTGTCTGGGTTAGGTATCGGCTATAACATAAAGCAGTTGGGAATTACAAGCCCAAACATAAGTAAATGTTTTGAAGTACTCACATTAAAGTCTTATTGAAGGATAATAAAGTTGTTTACTAGCACCTCCCAGATCTGCAGGTTGCGGGAGGGGGGGAGCAGTGGGTGAGAAATACGATCGATACCATAATAAGATTGCTGCTCTTGATAGCTTATATTGGGTAGAGCAACTACTGCTGCTTTCAACCAATAGTACGCGAAATTTGTCTGGGTAAGGCAACGGTTACAACATAAACCAGTTGGGAATTACAAGCCCACACATAAGTTAATGTTTTGAATTACTCACATCTAAGTTTTATTGAAGGAGAATAAAGTTGTTTACAAGTGCCTCCCCAGACCTGTAGGTAGCGGGAGGGGGAGGGCAGTGGGTGAGATAACTCGATAACTCTTGATTACTATCATAAGATTGCTGCTCTTGATAACTTATGTTGGGCAGAGCAACTACTGCTGAACTAAACCAATGGTCCGCGGCATTTGTCTGGGTTAGGTAGCTGCTTCAACACAGTTGGGAATTTCATGCCCAAACATTAGTAAATGTTTTGAAGCATTCACATTTAAGTCTTATCGAAGGATAGCAAATGTGTTTACAAGCTCCTCCCGAGACCTGTAGGTAGCGGGAGGGGGGGAGGGCAGTGGGTGAGAAATACGATCGATACCTATAATAACATTGCTGCTCTTGATAACTTTTATTGGGTAGAGCAACTACTGCTGAACTCAACCAATGGTCCGTGGCATTAGTCTGGGTTAGGTATCGGCTAAAGCATAAAGCAGTTGGGAATTACAAGCCCAAACATAAGTAAATGTTTTGAAGCACTCACATTGTAGTCGTATTGAAGGATAATAAAGTTGTTAAACAGTGCCTCCCCAGTCCTGTTGGTTGTGGGAGAGGGGAGAGCAGTGGGTGAAAAATACGATCGATAACTATCATAAGATAGCTGCTCTTGATAACTTATGTTGGGTAGAGCAACAACTGCTGCTCTCAACCAATAGTACGCAACATTTGTCATGATAAGGTATCGGTTACAATATAAACCAGTTGGGAATTACAAGCCCAAACACAAGTAAATGTTTTGATGCACTCACATTAAAGTCTTATTGAAGGATAATAAAGTTGTTTACAAGCGCCTCCCCAGACCTGTAGTAAGCGGGAGGGGGGAGGGCAGGTGGTAAGATATAGGATCGATAACTTTCATTAGATTGCTGCTCTTAATAACTTATGTTCGACAGCGCAATTACTGCTGAGCTCAACCAATGGTCCGCGGCATTTGTCTGGGTAAGGTATCGGTTACATCATAAAACAGTTGGGAATTACAAGCCCACACATAAGTAAATGTTTTGATGCACTCACATTATAGTCGTATTGAAGGATAATAAAGTTGTTTAAAAGTGCCTCCCCAGTCCTGTTGGTTGTGGGAGAGGGGAGAGCAGTGGGTGAAAAATGCCATCGATATCTATAATAAGAAAGCTGCTCTTGATAACAGTTGGGAATAACAAGCCCATACATAAGTAAATGTTTTGATGCACTCACATAAAAGTCATATTGAAAAATAATAAAGTTGTTTACAAGCGCCTCCCCAGACCTGTAGTAAGCGGGAGGGGGTAGTGAAGGTGGTAAGATATACGATCGAAAACTTTCATTAGATTGCTGCTCTTAATAACTTATGTTGGACAGAGCAACTACTGCTGAACTCAACGAATGGTCCGTAGCATTTGTCTGGGTAAGGTATCGGTTACAACAATAACCAGTTGGGTATTACAAGCCCACACATAAGTAAATGTTTGAAGCAGTCACATTATAGTCTTTTTGAAGGATAATTAAGTTGTTTACAAGCGCCTCCCCTGACCTGAAGGTAGGTGAGAGAGGGGGGGGGGGGGGAGGGGCGGTGGCGGGGCAGGTGGGTAAGATATACGATCGATAACTATCATTAGATTGCTGCTCTTGATAACTTATTTTGGACAGAGCAATTACTGCTGAACTAAACCAATGGTCCGCGGCATTTTCTAGGTTAGGTATCGGCTACAACACAAACCATTTGGGAATTACATGAACAAACATAAATATATTTTTAGATGCACTCTTATTAAAGTCTTATTGAAGGATAATAAAGTTGTTTACAAGCGCCTCCCCAGATATGCAGTTTGCGGGAGGGGGGGGAAGGCAGTGGGTGAGAAATACGATCGATACCTATAATAAGATTGCTGCTCTTGATAACTTTTATTGGCTAGAGCAACTACTGCTGAACTCAATCATTGGCCCGCGGCATTTGACAGGGTAAGGTATCGGTTACAACCAGTTGGGAATTACAAGCCCACACATAAGTAAAAGTTTTGAAGCATTCACATTTAAGTCTTATCAAAGGATAGTAAGTTGTTTACAAGCGCCTCCCAAGACCTGTAGGTAGCGGGAGGGGGGGAGGGCAGTGGGTGAGAAATACGATCGATACCTATAATAAGATTGCTGCTCTTGACAACTTTTATTGGGTAGAGCAACTACTGCTGAACTCAACCAATGGTCCGTGGCATTTGTCTGGGTTAGGTATCGGCTATAGCATAAAGCAGTTGGGAATTACAAGCCCAAACATAAGTAAATGTTTTGTTGCACTCTTATTAAAGTCTTATTGAAGGATAATAAAGTTGTTTACAAGCGCCTCCCCAGACCTGTAGGTAGCGGGAGGGGGGGAGGGCAGTGGGTGAGAAATACGATCGATACCTATGATAAGATTGCTGCTCTTGATAACTTTTATTGGCTAGAGTAACTACTGCTGAACTCAATCATTGGCCCGCGGCATTTGTCAGGGTAAGGTATCGGTTACAACCAGTTGGAATTACAAGCCCACACATAAGTAAATGTTTTGAAGCATTCACATTTAAGTCTTATCAAAGGATAGTAAAGTGTTTACAAGCGCCTCCCGAGACCTGTTGGTAGCGGGAGGGGGGGAGGGCAGTGGGTGAGAAATACGATCGATACCTATAATAAGATTGCTGCTCTTGACAACTTTTATTGGGTAGAGCAACTACTGCTGAACTCAACCAATGGTCCGTGGCATTTGTCTGGGTTAGGTATCGGCTATAGCATAAAGCAGTGGGAATTACAAGCCCAAACATAAGTAAATGTTTTGATGCACTCACATTAAAGTCTTATTGAAGGATAATAAAGTTGTTTACAAGCGCCTCCCCAGACCTGTAGGTAGCGGGAGGGGGGAGGGCAGTGGGTGAGAAATACGATCGATACCTATAATAAGATTGCTGCTCTTGATAACTTTTATTGGGTAGAGCAACTACTGCTGAACCTTCACCAATGGTCCGTGGCATTTGTCTGGGTTAGGTATCGGCTATAGCATAAAGCAGTTGGGAATTACAAGCCCAAACATAAGTAAATGTTTTGATGCACTCACATTAAAGTCTTATTGAAGGATAATAAAGTTGTTTACAAGCGCCTCCCCAGACCTGTAGTAAGCGGGAGGGCAGGTGGTAAGAGATACGATCGATAACTATCATTAGATTGCTGCTCTTAATAACTTATGTTCGACAGAGCAATAACTGCTGAACTCAACCAATGGTCCGTGGCATTTGTCTGGGTTAGATATCGGCCATAACATAAAGCAGTTGGGAATTTCAAGCCACACATAAGTAAATGTTTGAAGCACTTACATTAAAGTCTTATTGAAGGAAAAAAAAATTTGTTTACAAGCACCTCCCCAGACCTGAAGGGAGTGTGAGACTGGAGAGGGGGTACGGCAGGTGGTAAGATATACGATCGATAACTATCAATAGATTTCTGCTCTTGATAACTTATGTTGGGCAGAGAAACTACTACTGAACTAAACCAATGGTCCACGGCATTTGTCTGGGTTAGGTATCGTTACAACATAAACCAGTTGGGAATTAATAGCTCACACATGAGTAAATGTTTTGAAACACTCACATTATAGTCTTATTGAAGGATAATAAAGTTGTTTACAAGCGCCTCTCCAGACCTGAAGGTAGTGTGAGAGAGGGAGGGGGGGGGGGGGGGGAAGAGAGCAGGTGGAGAGGTACGATCGATAAATATCATTAGATTGCTGCATTTGATAACTTATGTTGGGCAGAGAAACTACTGTTGAACTCAATCATTGGCCCGCGGCATTTGTCAGGGTAAGGTATCGGTTACAACCAGTTGGGAGTTACAAGCCCACACATAAGTAAATGTTTTGAAGCACTCACATTTAAGTCTTATTGAAGGATAATAAAGTTGTTTACAAGCGCCTTCCCAGACCTGTAGGTAGCGGGATAGGGGGCGGGCAGGTGGTAAGATATATGATCGATAACTATCATTAGATTGCTGCGCTTGAGAAATTATATTGGGTAGTGCAACTACTGCTGCTATCGGATACAGCACAAACCAGTTGGAAATGACAAGTAAATGTTTTGAAGCACTCACATTAAAGTCTTATTGAGAGAAAATAAATTTGTTTACAAGCGCTTCCACAGACCTGTTCGAAGCGGGAGGGCGGAGGGCAGTGGGTGAGAAAAACGATCGATACCTATAATTAGATTGCTGCTCTTGATAACTTATATTGGGTAGAGAAACTACTGCTGAACTCAACCAATGGTCCGCGGCTTTTGTCAAGGTTAGGTATCGGTTACATCATAAAACAGTTGGGAATTACAAGCCCAAACATAAGTAAATGTTTTGATGCACTCACATTAAAGTCTTATTGAAGGATAATAAAGTTGTTTACAAGCGCCTCCCCAGACCTGTAGGTAGCGGGAGGGGGGGAGGGCAGTGGGTGAGAAATACGATCGATACCTATGATAAGATTGCTGCTTTTGATAACTTTTATTGGCTAGAGCAACTACTGCTGAACTCAATCATTGGCCCGCGGCATTTGTCAGGGTAAGGTATCGGTTACAACCAGTTGGGAATTACAAGCCCACACATAAGTCAATGTTTTGAAGCATTCACATTTAAGTCTTATCAAAGGATAGTAAAGTTGTTTACAAGCGCCTCCCGAGACCTGTAGGTAGCGGGAGGGGGGTAGGGCAGTGGGTGAGAAATACGATCGATACCTATAATAAGATTGCTGCTCTTGACAACTTTTATTGGGTAGAGCAACTACTGCTGAACTCAACCAATGGTCCGTGGCATTTGTTTGGGTTAGGTATCGGCTATAGCATAAAGCAGTTGGGAATTACAAGCCCAAACATAAGTAAATGTTTTGATGCACTCACATTAAAGTCTTATTGAAGGATAATAAAGTTGTTTACAAGCGCCTCCCCAGACCTGTAGGTAGCGGGAGGGGGGGAGGGCAGTGGGTGAGAAATACGATCGATACCTATAATAAGATTGCTGCTCTTGATAACTTTTATTGGGTAGAGCAACTACTGCTGAACCTTAACCAATGGTCCGTGGCATTTGTCTGGGTTAGGTATCGGCTATAGCATAAAGCAGTTGGGAATTACAAGCCCAAACATAAGTAAATGTCTTGATGCACTCACATTAAGTCTTATTGAAGGATAATAAAGTTGTTTACAAGCGCCTCCCTAGACCTGTTGTAAGCGGGAGGGCAGGTGGTAAGAGATACGATCGATAACTATCATTAGATTGCTGCTCTTAATAACTTATGTTCGACAGAGCAATAACTGCTGAACTCAACCAATGGTCCGTGGCATTTGTCTGGGTTAGATATCGGCCATAACATTAAGCAGTTGGGAATTTCAAGCCACACATAAGTAAATGTTTTGAAGCACTTACATTAAAGTCTTATTGAAGGAAAAAAAAATTTGTTTACAAGCACCTCCCCAGACCTGAAGGGAGTGTGAGACTGGAGAGGGGGTACGGCAGGTGGTAAGATATACGATCGATAACTATCAATAGATTTCTGCTCTTGATAACTTATGTTGGGCAGAGAAACTACTACTGAACTAAACCAATGGTCCACGGCATTTGTCTGGGTTAGGTATCGTTACAACATAAACCAGTTGGGAATTAATAGCTCACACATGAGTAAATGTTTTGAAACACTCACATTATAGTCTTATTGAAGGATAATAAAGTTGTTTACAAGCGCCTCTCAAGACCTGAAGGTAGTGTGAGAGAGGGAGGGGGGGGGGGGGGGGGGGGGGATGAGAGCAGGTGGCGAGGTACGATCGTTAAATATCATTAGATTGCGGCATTTGATAACTTATGTTGGGCAGAGAAACTACTGTTGAACTCAATCATTGGCCCGCGGCATTTGTCAGGGTAAGGTATCGGTTACAACCAGTTGGGAATTACAAGCCCACACATAAGTAAATGTTTTGAAGCACTCACATTTAAGTCTTATTGAAGGATTATAAAGTTGTTTACAAGCGCTTCCCAGACCTGTAGGTAGCGGGATAGGGGGCGGGCAGGTGGTAAGATATACGATCGATAACTATCATTAGATTGCTGCGCTTGAGAAATTATATTGGGTAGTGCAACTACTGCTGCTCTCAATTAATGGTCCGCGGCATTTCTCAGGGTAAGGTATCGGATACAGCACAAACCAGTTGGGAATTACAAGTAAATGTTTTGAAGCACTCACATTAAAGTCTTATTGAGAGAAAATAAATTTGTTTACAAGCACCTCCACAGACCAGTTCGAAGCGGGAGGGCGGAGGGCAGTGGGTGAGAAAAAACGATCGATACCTATAATTAGATTGCTGCTCTTGATAACTTATATTGGGTAGAGAAACTACTGCTGAACTCAACCAATGGTCCGCGGCTTATGTCAAGGTTAGGTATCGGTTACATCATAAAACAGTGGGAATTACAAGCCCACACATAAGTAATGTTCTGATGCACTCACATTAAAGTCTTATTGAAGGATAATAAAGTTGTTCACAAGCGCCTCCCCAGACTAGTAGTAAGCGGGAGTGGGGGAGGGCAGGTGGTAAGATATACGATCGATAACTATCATTAGATTGCTGCTCTTGAGAAATTATATGGGCAGTGCAACTACTGCTGCTCGCAATCAATGGTCCGCGGCATTTCTCAGGGTTAGGTATCGGATACAACACAAACCAGTTGGGAATTACAAGTAAATGTTTTGAAGCACTCACATTAAAGTCTTATTGAAGGATAATAAAGTTGTTTACAAGCGCCTCCCCAGACCTGTAGGTAGCGGGATAGGGGGCGGGCAGGTGGTAAGATATACGATCGATAACTATCATTAGATTGCTGCGCTTGAGAAATTATATTGGGTAGTGCAACTACTGCTGCTCTCAATTAATGGTCCGCGGCATTTCTCAGGGTAAGGTATCGGATACAGCACAAACCAATTGGGAATTACAAGTAAATGTTTTGAAGCACTCACATTAAAGTCATATTGAGAGAAAATAAATTAGATTACAAGCGCCTCCACAGACCTGTTCGAAGCGGGAGGGCAGTGGGTGAGAAAAACAATCGATACCTATAATTAGATTGCTGCTCTTGATAACTTATATTGGGTAGAGAAACTACTGCTGAACTCAACCAATGGTCCGCGGCTTTTGTCTAGGTTGGGTATCGGCTATAACATAAAGCAGTTGGGAATTACAAGCCCAAACATAAAAAAATGTTTGAAGCACTCACATTAAAGTCTTATTGAAGGATAGTAAAGTTGTTTACAAGCGCCTCCCGAGACCTGTTGGTAGCGGGAGGGGGGAGGGCAGTGGATGAGAAAAACGATCGATACCTTTTATTAGATGGCTGCTCTTGATAACTTATATTGGGTAGAGAAACTACTGCTGAACTCAACCAATGGTCCACGGCATTTGTCTGGGTTAGGTATCGGCTATTACATAAAGCAGTTGGGAATTACAAGCCCAAACATAAGTAAATGTTTGAAGCATTCACATTAAAGTCTTATTGAAGGATAATAAAGTTGTTCACATGCGCCTCCCCAGACTAGTAGTAAGCGGGAGTGGGGGAGGGCAGGTGGTAAGATATACGATCGATAACTATCATTAGATTGCTTCTCTTGAGAAATTATATTGGGCAGTGCAACTACTGCTGCTCGCAATCAATGGTCCGCGGCATTTCTCAGGGTTAGGTATCGGATACAACACAAACCAGTTGGGAATTACAAGTAAATGTTTTGAAGCACTCACATAAAAGTCTTATTGAAGGATAATAAACTTGTTAACAAGCGCCTCCCCAGACCTGAAGTTAGTGGGAGAAAGTGGGGGGGGGGGGGGAGGGGGGGAGGTCAGGTGGTAAGATATACGATCGATAACTATCATAAGATTGCTGCTCTTGATAACTTATGTGGGCAGAGAAACTACTGCTGAACTCAACCATTATTCCGGGGCTTTTGTCTAGGTTAGGTATCGGCTATTACATAAAGCAGTTGGGAATTACAAGCCCAAACATAAAAAACTGTTTTGAAGCACTCACATTAAAGTCTTATCAAAGGATTGTAAAGTGGTTACAAGCGCCTCCCGAGACCTGTAGGTAGCGGGAGGGGGGGAGGGCAGTGGGTGAGAAATACGATCGATACCTATAATAAGATTGCTGCTCTTGATAACTTTTATTGGGTAGAGCAACTACTGCTGAACCTTAACCAATGGTCCGTGGCATTTGTCTGGGTTAGGTATCGGCTATAGCATAAAGCAGTTGGGAATTACAAGCCCAAACATAAGTAAATGTTTTGATGCACTCACATTAAAGTCTTATTGAAGGATAATAAAGTTGTTTACAAGCGCCTCCCCAGACCTGTAGGTAGCGGGAGGGGGGGAGGGCAGTGGGTGAGAAATACGATCGATACCTATAATAAGATTGCTGCTCTTGATAACTTTTATTGGGTAGAGCAACTACTGCTGAACCTTAACCAATGGTCCGTGGCATTTGTCTGGGTTAGGTATCGGCTATAGCATAAAGCAGTTGGGAATTACAAGCCCAAACATAAGTACATGTTTTGATGCACTCACATTAAAGTCTTATTGAAGGATAATAAAGTTGTTTACAAGCGCCTCCCCAGACCTGTAGGTAGCGGGAGGGGGGGAGGGCAGGTGGTAAGAGATACGATCGATAACTATCATTAGATTGCTGCTCTTAATAACTTATGTTCGACAGAGCAATAACTGCTGAACTCAACAATGGTCCGTGGCATTTGTCTGGGTTAGATATCGGCCATAACATTAAGCAGTTGGGAATTTCAAGCCACACATAAGTAAATGTTTTGAAGCACTTACATTAAAGTCTTATTGAAGGAAAAAAAAATTTGTTTACAAGCACCTCCCCAGACCTGAAGGGAGTGTGAGACTGGAGAGGGGGTACGGCAGGTGGTAAGATATACGATCGATAACTATCAATAGATTTCTGCTCTTGATAACTTATGTTGGGCAGAGAAACTATTACTGAACTAAACCAATGGTCCACGGCATTTGTCTGGGTTAGGTATCGTTACAAGATAAACCAGTTGGGAATTAATAGCTCACACATGAGTAAATGTTTTGAAACACTCACATTATAGTCTTATTGAAGGATAATAAAGTTGTTTACAAGCGCCTCTCCAGACCTGAAGGTAGTGTGAGAGAGGGAGGGGGGGGGGGGGGGGGGATGAGAGCAGGTGGAGAGGTACGATCGATAAATATCATTAGATTGCTGCATTTGATAACTTATGTTGGGCAGAGAAACTACTGTTGAACTCAATCATTGGCCCGCGGCATTTGTCAGGGTAAGGTATCGGTTACAACCAGTTGGGAATTACAAGCCCACACATAAGTAAATGTTTTGAAGCACTCACATTTAAGTCTTATTGAAGGATAATAAAGTTGTTTACAAGCGCCTCCCCAGACCTGTAGGTAGCGGGATAGGGGGCGGGCAGGAGGTAAAATATACGATCGATAACTATCATTAGATTGCTGCGCTTGAGAAATTATATTGGGTAGTGCAACTACTGCTGCTCTCAATCAATGGTCCGCGGCATTTCTCAGGGTAAGGTATCGGATAAAGCACAAACCAGTTGGGAATTACAAGTAAATGTTTTGAAGCACTCACATTAAAGTCTTATTGAGAGAAAATAAATTTGTTTACAAGCGCCTCCACAGACCTGTTCGAAGCGGGAGGGCGGAGGGCAGTGGGTGAGAAAAACGATCGATACCTATAATTAGATTGCTGCTCTTGATAACTTATATTGGGTAGAGAAACTACTGCTGAACTCAACCAATGGTCCGCGGCTTTTGTCAAGGTTAGGTATCGGTTACATCATAAAACAGTTGGGAATTACAAGCCCACACATAAGTAAATGTTCTGATGCACTCACATTAAAGTCTTATTGAAGGATAATAAAGTTGTTCACAAGCGCCTCCCCAGACTAGTAGTAAGCGGGAGTGGGGGAGGGCAGGTGGTAAGATATACGATCGATAACTATCATTAGATTGCTGCTCTTGAGAAATTATATTGGGCAGTGCAACTACTGCTGCTCGCAATCAATGGTCCGCGGCATTTCTCAGGGTAAGGTATCGGATAAAGCACAAACCAGTTGGGAATTACAAGTAAATGTTTTGAAGCACTCACATTAAGTCTTATTGAGAGAAAATAAATTTGTTTACAAGCGCCTCCACAGACCTGTTCGAAGCGGGAGGGCGGAGGGCAGTGGGTGAGAAAAACGATCGATGCCTATAATTAGATTGCTGCTCTTGATAACTTATATTAGGTAGAGAAACTACTGCTGAACTCAACCAATGGTCCGCGGCTTTTGTCAAGGTTAGGTATCGGATACAACACAAACCAGTTGGGAATTACAAGACCACATGTAAATGTTTTGAAGCACTCACATTAAAGTCTTATTGAAGGATAATAAAGTTGTTAACAAGCGCCTCCCCAGACCTGAAGTTAGTGGGAGAAAGTGGGGGGGGGGGGGGAGGGGGGGAGGTCAGGTGGTAAGATATACGATCGATAACTATCATAAGATTGCTGCTCTTGATAACTTATGTTGGGCAGAGAAACTACTGCTGAACTCAACCATTATTCCGGGGCTTTTGTCTAGGTTAGGTATCGGCTATTACATAAAGCAGTTGGGAATTACAAGCCCAAACATAAAAAAATGTTTTGAAGCACTCACATTAAAGTCATATTGAGAGAAAATAAATAAGATTACAAGCGCCTCCACAGACCTGTTCGAAGCGGGAGGGCAGTGGGTGAGGTGGTAAGATATACGATCGATAACTATCATAAGATTGCTGCTCTTGATAACTTATGTTGGGCAGAGAAACTACTGCTGAACTCAACCATTGGTCCGCGGCTTTTATCTAGGTTAGGTATCGGCTCTAACATAAAGCAGTTGGGAATTACAAGCCCAAACATAAGTAAATGTTTTGAAGCACTCATATTATAGTCTTATTGAAGTATAATAAAGTTGTTTACAATCGCCTCCCCAGACCTGAAAGTAGTGAAAGAGAGAGAGAGAGGGTGGGGGGGGGGGGGGGGTTGAGGGCAGGTGGTAAAATATACGATACATTACTATCATTAGATTGCTGCTCTTGATAACTTATGTTCGACAGAGCAATTACTGCTGAACTCCATCAATGGCCCGCGGCATTTGTCTGGGTTAGGTATCGGCTATTACATAAAGCAGTTGGGAATTACAAGCCCAAACATAAGTTAATGTTTTGAAGCACTCACATTAAAGTCTTATTGAAGGATAATAAAGTTGTTTACAACCGCCTCCCCAGACCTGTAGGTAGAGTGAGAGAGGGAGGGGGGGAAGGGCAGGTGGAGAGAGATGCGATCGATACCTATCATTAGATTGCTGCTCCTGATAACTTATTTTGTGCAGAGCATTTATTGCTGAACTCAACCAATGGTCCGTGGCATTTATCTGGGTTAGATATCGGCTATTACATAAAGCAGTTGGGAATTACAAGCCCAAACATAAAAAAATGTTTTGAAGCACTCACATTAAAGTCTTATTGAGAGAAAATAAATTAGATTACAAGCGCCTCCACAGACCTGTTCGAAGCGGGAGGGCAGTGGGTGAGAAAAACAATCGATACCTATAATTAGATTGCTGCTCTTGATAACTTATATTGGGTAGAGAAACTACTGCTGAACTCAACCAATGGTCCGCGGCTTTTGTCTAGGTTGGGTATCGGCTATAACATAAAGCAGTTGGGAATTACAAGCCCAAACATAAAAAATGTTTTGAAGCACTCACATTAAAGTCTTATTGAAGGAAAATAAATTTGTTTACAAGCGCCTCCACAGACCTGTTGGTAGCGGGAGGGGGGAGGGCAGTGGATGAGAAAAACGATCGATACCTTTAATCAGATGGCTGCTCTTGATGACTTATATTGGGTAGAGAAACTACTGCTGAGCTCAACCAATGGTCCACGGCATTGTCTGGGTTAGATATCGGCCATAACATTAAGCAGTTGGGAATTTCAAGCCACACATAAGTAAATGTTTTGAAGCACTTACATTAAAGTCTTATTGAAGGAAAAAAAATTTGTTTACAAGCACCTCCCCAGACCTGAAGGGAGTGTGAGACTGGAGAGGGGGTACGGCAGGTGGTAAGATATACGATCGATAACTATCAATAGATTGCTGCTCTTGAGAAATTATATTGGGCAGTGCAACTACTGCTGCTCTCAATCAATGGTCCGCGGCATTTCTCAGGGTAAGGTATCGGATACAGCACAAACCAGTTGGGAATTACAAGTAATGTTTTGAAGCACTCACATTAAAGTCTTATTGAGAGAAAATAAATTGTTTACAAGCGCCTCCACAGACCTGTTCGAATCGGGAGGGCGGAGGGCAGTGGGTGAGAAAAACGATCGATACCTATAATTAGATTGCTGCTCTTGATAACTTATGTTGGGTAGAGAAACTACTGCTGAACTCAACCAATGGTACGCGGCTTTTGTCAAGGTTAAGTATCGGTTACATCATAAAACAGTTGGGAATTACAAGCCCACACATAAGTAAATGTTCTGATGCACTCACATTAAAGTCTTATTGAAGGATAATAAAGTTGTTCACAAGCGCCTCCCAGACTAGTAGTAAGCGGGAGTGGGGGAGGGCAGGTGGTAAGATATACGATCAATAACTATCATTAGATTGCTGCTCTTGAGAAATTATATTGGGCAGTGCAACTACTGCTGCTCGCAATCAATGGTCCGCGGCATTTCTCAGGGTTAGGTATCGGATACAACACAAACCAGTTGGGAATTACAAGTAAATGTTTTGAAGCACTCACATTAAAGTCTTATTGAAGGATAATAAACTTGTTAACAAGCGCCTCCCCAGACCTGAAGTTAGTGGGAGAAAGTGGGTGGGGGGGGGGGAGGTCAGGTGGTAAGATATACGATCGATAACTATCATAAGATTGCTGCTCTTGATAACTTATGTTGGGCAGAGAAACTACTGCTGAACTCAAACATTATTCCGGGGCTTTTGTCTAGGTTAGGTATCGGCTATTACATAAAGCAGTTGGGAATTACAAGCCCAAACATAAAAAAATGTTTTGAAGCACTCACATTAAAGTCTTATTGAGAGAAAATAAATTAGATTACAAGCGCCTCCACAGACCTGTTCGAAGCGGGAGGGCAGTGGGTGAGAAAAACAATCGATACCTATAATTAGATTGCTGCTCTTGATAACTTATATTGGGTAGAGAAACTACTGCTGAACTCAACCAATGGTCCGCGGCTTTTGTCTAGGTTGGGTATCGGCTATAACATAAAGCAGTTGGGAATTACAAGCCCAAACATAAAAAATGTTTTGAAGCACTCACATTAAAGTCTTATTGAAGGAAAATAAATTTGTTTACAAGCGCCTCCACAGACCTGTTGGTAGCGGGATGGGGGAGGGCAGTGGATGAGAAAAACGATCGATACCTTTAATCAGATGGCTGCTCTTGATGACTTATATTGGGTAGAGAAACTACTGCTGAGCTCAACCAATGGTCCACGGCATTTGTCTGGGTTAGGTATCGGCTATTACATAAAGCAGTTGGGAATTACAAGCCCAAACATAAGTAAATGTTTGAAGCACTCAAATTAAAGTCTTATTGAAGGATAATAAAGTTGTTTACAACCGCCTCCCCAGACCTGTAGGTAGAGTGAGAGAGGGAGGGGGGGAAGGGCAGGTGGAGAGAGATACGATCGATACCTATCATTAGATTGCTGCTCCTGATAACTTATTTTGTGCAGAGCATTTATTGCTGAACTCAACCAATGGTCCGTGGCATTTGTCTGGGTTAGATATCGGCCATAACATTAAGCAGTTGGGAATTTCAAGCCACACATAAGTAAATGTTTTGAAGCACTTACATTAAAGTCTTATTGAAGGAAAAAAAATTTGTTTACAAGCACCTCCCCAGACCTGAAGGGAGTGTGAGACTGGAGAGGGGGTACGGCAGGTGGTAAGATATACGATCGATAACTATCAATAGATTGCTGCTCTTGAGAAATTATATTGGGCAGTGCAACTACTGCTGCTCTCAATCAATGGTCCGCGGCATTTCTCAGGGTAAGGTATCGGATACAGCACAAACCAGTTGGGAATTACAAGTAAATGTTTGAAGCACTCACATTAAAGTCTTATGAGAGAAAATAAATTTGTTTACAAGCGCCTCCACAGACCTGTTCGAAGCGGGAGGGCGGAGGGCAGTGGGTGAGAAAAACGATCGATACCTATAATTAGATTGCTGCTCTTGATAACTTATATTGGGTAGAGAAACTACTGCTGAACACAACCAATGGTCCGCGGCTTTTGTCAAGGTTAGGTTTCGGTTACATCATAAAACAGTTGGGAATTACAAGCCCACACATAAGTAAATGTTCTGATGCACTCACATTAAAGTCTTATTGAAGGATAATAAAGTTGTTCACAAGCGCCTCCCCAGACTAGTAGTAAGCGGGAGTGGGGGAGGGCAGGTGGTAAGATATACGATCGATAACTATCATTAGATTGCTGCTCTTGAGAAATTATATTGGGCAGTGCACCTACTGCTGCTCGCAATCAATGGTCCGCGGCATTTCTCAGGGTTAGATATCGGATACAACACAAACCAGTTGGGAATTACAAGTAAATGTTTTGAAGCACTCACATTAAAGTCTTATTGAAGGATAATAAACTTGTTAACAAGCGCCTCCCCAGACCTGAAGTTAGTGGGAGAAAGTGGGTGGGGGGGGGGGGGAGGTCAGGTGGTAAGATATACGATCGATAACTATCATAAGATTGCTGCTCTTGAGAAATTATATTGGGCAGTGCAACTACTGCTGCTTTCAATCAATGGTCCGCGGCATTTCTCAGGGTTAGGTATCGGATACAACACAAACCAGTTGGGAATTACAAGTAAATGTTTTGAAGCACTCACATTAAAGTCTTATTGAAGGATAATAAACTTGTTAACAAGCGCCTCCCCAGACCTGAAGTTAGTGGGAGAAAGTGGGTGGGGGGGGGGGGGGGGGGAGGTCAGGTGGTAAGATATACGATCGATAACTATCATAAGATTGCTGCTCTTGATTACTTATGTTGGGCAGAGAAACTACTGCTGAGCTCAAACATTATTCCGGGGCTTTTGTCTAGGTTAGGTATCGGCTATTACATAAAGCAGTTGGGAATTACAAGCCCAAACATAAAAAAATGTTTTGAAGCACTCACATTAAAGTCTTATTGAGAGAAAATAAATTAGATTACAAGCGCCTCCACAGACCTGTTCGAAGCGGGAGGGCAGTGGGTGAGAAAAACAATCGATACCTATAATTAGATTGCTGCTCTTGATAACTTATATTGGGTAGAGAAACTACTGCTGAACTCAACCAATGGTCCGCGGCTTTTGTCTAGGTTGGGTATCGGCTATAACATAAAGCAGTTGGGAATTACAAGCCCAAACATAAAAAATGTTTTGAAGCACTCACATTAAAGTCTTATTGAAGGAAAATAAATTTGTTTACAAGCGCCTCCACAGACCTGTTGGTAGCGGGATGGGGGAGGGCAGTGGATGAGAAAAACGATCGATACCTTTAATCAGATGGCTGCTCTTGATGACTTATATTGGGTAGAGAAACTACTGCTGAGCTCAACCAATGGTCCACGGCATTTGTCTGGGTTAGGTATCGGCTATTACATAAAGCAGTTGGGAATTACAAGCCCAACATAAGTAAATGTTTTGAAGCACTCAAATTAAAGTCTTATTGAAGGATAATAAAGTTGTTTACAACCGCCTCCCCAGACCTGTAGGTAGAGTGAGAGAGGGAGGGGGGGAAGGGCAGGTGGAGAGAGATACGATCGATACCTATCATTAGATTGCTGCTCCTGATAACTTATTTTGTGCAGAGCATTTATTGCTGAACTCAACCAATGGTCCGTGGCATTTGTCTGGGTTAGATATCGGCCATAACATAAAGCAGTTGGGAATTTCAAGCCACACATAAGTAAATGTTTTGAAGCACTTACATTAAAGTCTTATTGAAGGAAAAAAAAATTTGTTTACAAGCACCTCCCCAGACCTGAAGGGAGTGTGAGACTGGAGAGGGGGTACGGCAGGTGGTAAGATATACGATCGATAACTATCAATAGATTGCTGCTCTTGAGAAATTATATTGGGCAGTGCAACTACTGCTGCTCTCAATCAATGGTCCGCGGCATTTCTCAGGGTAAGGTATCGGATACAGCACAAGCCAGTTGGGAATACAAGTAAATGTTTTGAAGCACTCACATTAAAGTCTTATTGAGAGAAAATAAATTTGATTACAAGCGCCTCCACAGACCTGTTCGAAGCGGGAGGGCGGAGGGCAGTGGGTGAGAAAAACGATCGATACCTATAATTAGATTGCTGCTCTTGATAACTTATATTGGGTAGAGAAACTACTGCTGAACACAACCAATGGTCCGCGGCTTTTGTCAAGGTTAGGTATCGGTTACATCATAAAACAGTTGGGAATTACAAGCCCACACATAAGTAAATGTTCTGATGCACTCACATTAAAGTCTTATTGAAGGATAATAAAGTTGTTTACAAGCGCCTCCCCAGACCTGTAGGTAGCGGGATAGGGGGCGGGCAGGTGGTAAGATATACGATCGATAACTATCATTAGATTGCTGCGCTTGAGAAATTATATTGGGTAGTGCAACTACTGCTGCTCTCAATCAATGGTCCGCGGCATTTCTCAGGGTAAGGTATCGGATACAGCACAAACCAGTTGGCAATTACAAGTAAATGTTTTGAAGCACTCACATTAAAGTCTTATTGAGAGAAAATAAATTTGTTTACAAGCGCCTCCACAGACCTGTTCGAAGCGGGAGGGCGGAGGGCAGTGGGTGAGAAAAACGATCGATACCTATAATTAGATTGCTGCTCTTGATAACTTATATTGGGTAGAGAAACTACTGCTGAACTCAACCAATGGTACGCGGCTTTTGTCAAGGTTAGGTATCGGTTACATCATAAAACAGTTGGGAATTACAAGCCCACACATAAGTAAATGTTCTGATGCACTCACATTAAAGTCTTATTGAAGGATAATAAAGTTGTTCACAAGCGCCTCCCCAGACTAGTAGTAAGCGGGAGTGGGGGAGGGCAGGTGGTAAGATATACGATCGATAACTATCATAAGATTGCTGCTCTTGAGAAATTATATTGGGCAGTGCAACTACTGCTGCTTTCAATCAATGGTCCGCGGCATTTCTCAGGGTTAGGTATCGGATACAACACAAACCAGTTGGGAATTACAAGTAAATGTTTGAAGCACTCACATAAAAGTCTTAGTGAAGGATAATAAAGTTGTTTACAAGCGCCTCCCCAGACCTGAAGTTAGTGGGAGAAAGTGGAGGGGGGGGAGGTCAGGTGGTAAAATATACGATCGATAACTATCATAAGATTGCTGCTCTTGATAACTTATGTTGGGCAGAGACTCTACTGCTGAACTCAACCATTGGTCCGCGGCTTTTATCTAGGTTAGGTATCGGCTATTACATAAAGCAGTTGGGAATTACAAGCCCAAACATAAAAAAATGTTTTGAAGCACTCACATTAAAGTCTTATTGAGAGAAAATAAATTAGATTACAAGCGCCTCCACAGACCTGTTCGAAGCGGGAGGGCAGTGGGTGAGAAAAACAATCGATACCTATAATTAGATTGCTGCTCTTGATAACTTATATTGGGTAGAGAAACTACTGCTGAACTCAACCAATGGTCCGCGGCTTTTGTCTAGGTTGGGTATCGGCTATAACATAAAGCAGTTGGGAATTACAAGCCCAAACATAAAAAAATGTTTTGAAGCACTCACATTAAAGTCTTATTGAAGGAAAATAAATTTGTTTACAAGCGCCTCCACAGACCTGTTGGTAGCGGGATGGGGGAGGGCAGTGGATGAGAAAAACGATCGATACCTTTAATCAGATGGCTGCTCTTGATGACTTATATTGGGTAGAGAAACTACTGCTGAGCTCAACCAATGGTCCACGGCATTTGTCTGGGTTAGGTATCGGCTATTACATAAAGCAGTTGGGAATTACAAGCCCAAACATAAGTAAATGTTTTGAAGCACTCAAATTAAAGTCTTATTGAAGCATAATAAAGTTGTTTACAAGCGCCTCCCCAGACCTGTAGGTAGCGGGATAGGGGGCGGGCAGGTGGTAAGATATACGATCGATAACTATCATTAGATTGCTGCTCTTGAGAAATTATATTGGGCAGTGCAACTACTGCTGCTTTCAATCAATGGTCCGCGGCATTTCTCAGGGTTAGGTATCGGATACAACACAAACCAGTTGGGAATTACAAGTAAATGTTTTGAAGCACTCACATTAAAGTCTTATTGAAGGATAATAAACTTGTTAACAAGCGCCTCCCCAGACCTGAAGTTAGTGGGAGAAAGTGGGTGGGGGGGGGGGGGGGGGGAGGTCAGGTGGTAAGATATACGATCGATAACTATCATAAGATTGCTGCTCTTGATAACTTATGTTGGGCAGAGAAACTACTGCTGAACTCAAACATTATTCCGGGGCTTTTGTCTAGGTTAGGTATCGGCTATTACATAAAGCAGTTGGGAATTACAAGCCCAAACATAAAAAAATGTTTTGAAGCACTCACATTAAAGTCTTATTGAGAGAAAATAAATTAGATTACAAGCGCCTCCACCGACCTGTTCGAAGCGGGAGGGCAGTGGGTGAGAAAAACAATCGATACCTATAATTAGATTGCTGCTCTTGATAACTTATATTGGGTAGAGAAACTACTGCTGAACTCAACCAATGGTCCGCGGCTTTTGTCTAGGTTGGGTATCGGCTATAACATAAAGCAGTTGGGAATTACAAGCCCAAACATAAAAAAATGTTTTGAAGCACTCACATTAAAGTCTTATTGAAGGAAAATAAATTTGTTTACAAGCGCCTCCACAGACCTGTTGGTAGCGGGATGGGGGAGGGCAGTGGATGAGAAAAACGATCGATACCTTTAATCAGATGGCTGCTCTTGATGACTTATATTGGGTAGAGAAACTACTGCTGAGCTCAACCAATGGTCCACGGCATTTGTCTGGGTTAGGTATCGGCTATTACATAAAGCAGTTGGGAATTACAAGCCCAAACATAAGTAAATGTTTTGAAGCACTCAAATTAAAGTCTTATTGAAGGATAATAAAGTTGTTTACAACCGCCTCCCCAGACCTGTAGGTAGAGTGAGAGAGGGAGGGGGGGAAGGGCAGGTGGAGAGAGATACGATCGATACCTATCATTAGATTGCTGCTCCTGATAACTTATTTTGTGCAGAGCATTTATTGCTGAACTCAACCAATGGTCCGTGGCATTTGTCTGGGTTAGATATCGGCCATAACATAAAGCAGTTGGGAATTTCAAGCCACACATAAGTAAATGTTTTGAAGCACTTACATTAAAGTCTTATTGAAGGAAAAAAAATTTGTTTACAAGCACCTCCCCAGACCTGAAGGGAGTGTGAGACTGGAGAGGGGGTACGGCAGGTGGTAAGATATACGATCGATAACTATCAATAGATTGCTGCTCTTGAGAAATTATATTGGGCAGTGCAACTACTGCTGCTCTCAATCAATGGTCCGCGGCATTTCTCAGGGTAAGGTATCGGATACAGCACAAGCCAGTTGGGAATTACAAGTAAATGTTTTGAAGCACTCACATTAAAGTCTTATTGAGAGAAAATAAATTTGTTTACAAGCGCCTCCACAGACCTGTTCGAAGCGGGAGGGCGGAGGGCAGTGGGTGAGAAAAACGATCGATACCTATAATTAGATTGCTGCTCTTGATAACTTATATTGGGTAGAGAAACTACTGCTGAACACAACCAATGGTCCGCGGCTTTTGTCAAGGTTAGGTATCGGTTACATCATAAAACAGTTGGGAATTACAAGCCCACACATAAGTAAATGTTCTGATGCACTCACATTAAAGTCTTATTGAAGGATAATAAAGTTGTTTACAAGCGCCTCCCCAGACCTGTAGCTAGCGCGATAGGGGGCGGGCAGGTGGTAAGATATACGATCGATAACTATCATTAGATTGCTGCGCTTGAGAAATTATATTGGGTAGTGCAACTACTGCTGCTCTCAATCAATGGTCCGCGGCATTTCTCAGGGTAAGGTATCGGATACAGCACAAACCAGTTGGCAATTACAAGTAAATGTTTTGAAGCACTCACATTAAAGTCTTATTGAGAGAAAATAAATTTGTTTACAAGCGCCTCCACAGACCTGTTCGAAGCGGGAGGGCGGAGGGCAGTGGGTGAGAAAAACGATCGATACCTATAATTAGATTGCTGCTCTTGATAACTTATATTGGGTAGAGAAACTACTGCTGAACTCAACCAATGGTACGCGGCTTTTGTCAAGGTTAGGTATCGGTTACATCATAAAACAGTTGGGAATTACAAGCCCACACATAAGTAAATGTTCTGATGCACTCACATTAAAGTCTTATTGAAGGATAATAAAGTTGTTCACAAGCGCCTCCCCAGACTAGTAGTAAGCGGGAGTGGGGGAGGGCAGGTGGTAAGATATACGATCGATAACTATCATAAGATTGCTGCTCTTGAGAAATTATATTGGGCAGTGCAACTACTGCTGCTTTCAATCAATGGTCCGCGGCATTTCTCAGGGTTAGGTATCGGATACAACACAAACCAGTTGGGAATTACAAGTAAATGTTTTGAAGCACTCACATAAAAGTCTTAGTGAAGGATAATAAAGTTGTTTACAAGCGCCTCCCCAGACCTGAAGTTAGTGGGAGAAAGTGGAGGGGGGGGAGGTCAGGTGGTAAAATATACGATCGATAACTATCATAAGATTGCTGCTCTTGATAACTTATGTTGGGCAGAGAAACTACTGCTGAACTCAACCATTGGTCCGCGGCTTTTATCTAGGTTAGGTATCGGCTCTAACATAAAGCAGTTGGGAATTACAAGCCCAAACATAAGTAAATGTTTTGAAGCACTCATATTATAGTCTTATTGAAGTATAATAAAGTTGTTTACAATCGCCTCCCCAGACCTGAAAGTAGTGAAAGAGTGAGAGAGATGGTGAGGGGGGGGGGGGGGGGTTGAGGGCAGGTGGTAAAATATACGATCCATTACTATCATTAGATTGCTTCTCTTGATAACTTATGTTCGACAGAGCAATTACTGCTGAACTCCGTCAATGGCCCGCGGCATTTGTTTGGGTTAGGTGTCGGCTATTACATAAAGCAGTTGGGAATTACAAGCCCAAACATAAGTTAATGTTTTGAAGCACTCACATTAAAGTCTTATGAAGGATAATAAAGTTGTTTACAACCGCCTCCCCAGACCTGTAGGTAGAGTGAGAGAGGGAGGGGGGGAAGGGCAGGTGGAGAGAGATACGATCGATACCTATCATTAGATTGCTGCTCCTGATAACTTATTTTGTGCAGAGCATTTATTGCTGAACTCAACCAATGGTCGGCGGCATTTTTCTGGGTTAGGTATCGTTACAACATAAACCAGTTGGGAATTACAAGCCCAAACATAAGTAAATGTTTTGAAGCACTCACATTAAAGTTAAAGATATACGATCGATAACTATCATAAGATTGCTGCTCTGGATTTTTTATGTTGGACAGGGCAACTACTGCTGAACTAAACCAATGGTCCGTGGCATTTGTCTGGGTTAGGTATCGGCTACAACACAAACCATTAGGGAAATTTTAGATGCACTCACATCAAAGTCTTACTAAAGGATAATAAAGTTGTTGACAAGCGCCTCCCCAGACCTTCAGGTTGCGGGAGGGGGGGAGGCCAGTGGGTGAGAAATACGATCGATACCTATAATAAGATTGCTGCTCTTGATAACTTATATTGGGTAGAGCAACTACTGCTGCTTTCAACCAATAGTACTTGACCTTTGTCAGGGTTAGGTATCGGTTACAATACTGCAACTACTGCTGCTTTCAATCAATGGTCCGCGGCATTTCTCAGGGTTAGGTATCGGATACAACACAAACCAGTTGGGAATTACAAGTAAATGTTTTGAAGCACTCACATAAAAGTCTTAGTGAAGGATAATAAAGTTGTTTACAAGCGCCTCCCCAGACCTGAAGTTAGTGGGAGAAAGTGGAGGGGGGTTGAGGGCAGGTGGTAAAATATACGATCCATTACTATCATTAGATTGCTTCTCTTGATAACTTATGTTCGACAGAGCAATAACTGCTGAACTCCGTCAATGGCCCGCGGCATTTGTCTGGGTTAGGTATCGGCTATTACATAAAGCAGTTGGGAATTACAAGCCCAAACATAAGTTAATGTTTTGAAGCACTCACATTAAAGTCTTATTGAAGGATAATAAAGTTGTTTACAACCGCCTCCCCAGACCTGTAGGTAGAGTGAGAGAGGGAGGGGGGGAAGGGCAGGTGGAGAGAGATACGATCGATACCTATCATTAGATTGCTGCTCCTGATAACTTATTTTGTGCAGAGCATTTATTGCTGAACTCAACCAATGGTCGGCGGCATTTTTCTGGGTTAGGTATCGTTACAACATAAACCAGTTGGGAATACAAGCCCAAACATAAGTAAATGTTTTGAAGCACTCACATTAAAGTTAAAGATATACGATCGATAACTATCATAAGATTGCTGCTCTGGATTTTTTATGTTGGACAGGGCAACTACTGCTGAACTAAACCAATGGTCCGTGGCATTTGTCTGGGTTAGGTATCGGCTACAACACAAACCATTAGGGAAATTTTAGATGCACTCACATCAAAGTCTTACTAAAGGATAATAAAGTTGTTGACAAGCGCCTCCCCAGACCTTCAGGTTGCGGGAGGGGGGGAGGCCAGTGGGTGAGAAATACGATCGATACCTATAATAAGATTGCTGCTCTTGATAACTTATATTGGGTAGAGCAACTACTGCTGCTTTCAACCAATAGTACTTGACCTTTGTCAGGGTTAGGTATCGGTTACAATATTAACCAGTTGGGAATTACAAGACCACATGTAAATGTTTTGAAGCACTCACATTAAAGTCTTATTGAAGGATAATGAAGTTGTTTACAAGTGCCTGCCCAGACCTGTAGGTAGCGGGAGGGAGGGAGGGCAGTGGGTGAGATATACGATCGATAACTATCAATGTACATGCCCAAACATAAGTAAATATTTTGAAGCATTCACATCTAAGTCTTATTGAAGGATAATAAAGTTGTTTACAAGCGCCTCCCCAGACCTGTAGAAAGCGGGAGGGGGGAGGGCAGGTGTTAAGATATACGATCGATAACTATCATTAGATTTCTGCTCTTGATAACTTATGTTGGGCAGAGAAACTATTGCTGAACTTAACCAATGGTCCACGGCATTTGTCTGGGTTAGGTATCGTTACAGCATAAACCAGTTGGGAATTAATAGCCCACACATGAGTAAATGTTTTGAAACACTCACATTATAGTCTTATTGAAGGATAATAAAGTTGTTTACAAGCGCCGCTCCAGACCTGAAGGTAGTGTGAGAGAAAAATTTGGAACAATGGGGGGGTACATAAAAAAATTTTCCGAATGTTTGGGTATTATTTTATTTTTTTTTTAACATAAAAATTTTTTTCCGAGTTTTCGTGATTTTTATTTTTATTTTATTTATTTTATAAAATTCCAAAATTTTCTAGAAAAATGTGTATCAGTAGGGGGTACTGTTATATTTAGCGTTCTATTCCGTTGTAAACATTGCGCAAACACAAAGTAGCGATCTGGCAGCACTAAGTTTATTTGTACACTAATATATTGAATTCCTTTATGTTACTTACTTCTAAAAATACTCTTGGAGTGAGCAGACATACACGTTTTGTAAGCAACGAATAAAACTTAAAACCCAATAGGTTATGGGCCCAGCCCCAGCCACAAGTTACTTGTTGAAAACAATTATAAAGAAAGTTTAATTAGAAAGCCGTGAAAAATGGCTAATGGACATACCTATCAGAATTGAGCCGCTAAACGCGAACAATTATGATACGTGGAAGTTACAAATGCGTGCAGTTCTTGGGAAGAACGAATTGTGGAAATACGTCGAAGGCACAAAAATTTGTCCTGATGAAACTGCAGCAAAACTCGCTTGGGAAAACCATGACGAAAAGCGCGTGCAGATATTTTGTTGTCAGAAAGTCCATCAGAGCTGGCCATAATAGAGAATTGTGTGACATCAAAAGATTGCTGGTCAAAATTGCAAGAAGTATTTCAGTCAAAAGGGCCTGTGCGCAAAGCAAGCCTTCTGAAAAAAATAGCGCTGTCGCGCATGAATGCAGGCTGACGACGTGCGACATCACTTAAATGAGTTTTTCGATGCGGTGAAAAAACTAAAAGAAATTGGTGTTGCGATTGGGGACGATTTATTAGCAATTCTATTACTATACAGTTTGCCAGATTCATACGAAACCTTTCGATGTGCAATGGAGACACGGGATGACTTACCACATCCCGATGTATTGCGAGTGAAAATTCTAGAAGAATCAGAAGCACGTAAATCGAAGGAAGACCGTGGAGAGCAAAAAGCAATGTTCGTGTGGTAATGTTTTGTGTGGTAAAGCCGGCCACATAGCAAAAGACTGCCGAAACAGAAACAGTAATGTACAGAAAAATAATGAGAGAGCAACTAATGAGAGTATGCTAAGCGAAATTCAAAGCATGTACGCAGAGAGGCATAACGGTGGATCATGGTGTCTAGACAGTGGCTGTTCGGCACACATGAGCTCGAGTAAAGGCGAATTCCGTAGCATGAAAAATATCGAGAAAACCTTACACTTAGCGAACAACAACACAACAAGAATCAACGGCATCGGCGAAATAACAATGACTGC
Source organism: Scaptomyza flava (assembly GCA_030179655.1). Classification (NCBI taxonomy): domain Eukaryota; kingdom Metazoa; phylum Arthropoda; class Insecta; order Diptera; family Drosophilidae; genus Scaptomyza; species Scaptomyza flava. Next base: position 38,173 of record JARNME010000259.1, read on the forward strand.
AATTAAAGGAAAGAACCAAAGAGAAAATATAGATCTTAAAGAAGTGTTCTATGTCGAAGATTTACGTCAAAATTTATTGTCCGTTTCCAAAACTCAGACCATGGCTTTGAGGTGCATTTTAGAAAAAATGAAGCAGTAATTGTGAAAAACAAAGGAGAAGTCTGACTGAAAGCAAAAAGGTACGGCAACCTCTATTACATAGATAGTGAAGAACATCATGTTAACAAGGCAGAGGTGAGCGACATAAATGACATAAACATGTGGCACTACCGTATGGGACACGTTAATGAGAACGATTTAAAGAGAATGGCTACAAGTGGAAAGGCCTACGGCATGAGCTTCGATAAAAAGGCGCAATTATGAAAATGTGAAATTTGTATACGCGAAAAGCAAGCTGCAAACAATCACAAAAGCACCAACAGACAGCGAACCAGTAAACTGCTTGAGATCGGCACAGTGACGTTTGCGGCCCGATGAGAACTTAGTCAATGAACGGTTCTAAATATGTAGTAACTTTTATTGATGACTACTCGAGATTCTGCGAAGTATACTTCATTAAACAGTAGTCAGAAGTTTTTGAAGCTTTCAAAACTTACAAAGCAAAAGCGAAGACCTTCACCAACAAAAAGATAAAAGCTCTACAATCGGATAATGGCACCGAATACTGCAACAACGAATTCAATGATTTTTTGAGGAAGCACGGAATTGTACGGAGGCTATCCACACCACATACTCCGCAGCAAAATGGCTTAGCAGAGCGACACAATCGTACGTTAATAGAAATGGCAAGGTGCATGATGCGGCAATCTGGAGCACCACCATCAATTTGGGCATAAGCAGTCAACACAGAAAGTTACATACGAAACCGATGCGTCACAAAAGGGTTAAACGGAGAAATACCATTCACATACTGGACGAAGAAAATTCCAACAGTGGATCACCTACGCATTTTTGGGACAAAGGCATATGCAATTATAAAAGGTGGCAAGTTTGAGACGAAATCTGAAGAATGTGTATTGGTCGGCTACTCAACGGAATCAAAAGCTTATCGACTATGGTCCCCAGAAAGGCGCAAGGTAATAATTAGTAACGACGTCAAGTTCTTGAATATTCCAGGATTCAAGAGCGAATACCAGGATTTCTTCAGTACTGAAGTTATAGTAGAGGATGGCATTTCAAACAGCGAGATAAATGAACGGCAACAACAAAGCGAGAGTTCATCTAGCGAAGATGACTCCAATGACAAAGTGCAACGACATGGCAGAAGGCGTCCCAAACTTTTGAGGACAGGCCAAAGAGGTAGACCACGCAAGGTGTACCAACCACCAAATCCAAGGGTGAGCGGCGACAGCGTTAGCGAGCAATATTCTAACTCATCGTCTGAGAATGAATTTGAGGAATGCGAGATGGCATTTACAGCGACAGCAGGTGACCCCATCACAATCAAAGAGGCGGAAAGTTCGAGCGATGCTAAATACTGGATCAGAGCGATCGAAGACGAGTTCATGGCGCATGTACAGAGTGGTACATGGAAAATAGTGGAACGCCCTGCTGATAAGAAAGTTATTGGTAGCAAAATGGTGTTTCGCACAAAAGAAGCTGGTACCTTACCGGGCAAAAAGAAGGCGAGGTTAGTCGCAAAAGGGTACTCGCAGAGACCTGGTGAAGATTTCCATGAAACGTATTCACCCGTAGTGCGATTTACATCGGTCAGAATGCTAGCAGCGTTGGCAGCAGAGTCTGACATGGAAATACATCAAATGGAAGTGGTGACAGCATACCTAAACGGAGAGCTGAAGGAGAGCGTCTACATGGAAATACCAGAGAGATTGGAGGATTTCATAGGCAAATTTAAATCAGGTGCAGCCATTGGTTCGAAGCAGGATCCATTAACAAAGAACACGTGAAAGCGGTAAAGACATGGCGAAAGGCGTTGATCGAGACGAAAAGTCCCGTTTGCCTACTGGAGAAAGCTCTGTATGGATTACGTCAATCTGGTTTGCAATGGTACCGCAAACTAACGGAGAAGCTGCAAGAGATGGGTCTGGAGGCAACTATACAAGACCCTTGCGTATTCGTGAAACGGCAGGAGGATAAGATTCTCTTAATCATGATTTACGTTGATGATTTGCTGCTAGCGTCAAATCATCCAAAGTGGCTACAGCAAACGAAAAGTTCCCTTGGAGATGCGTTCGATATGAAAGACATCGGTCCAGTGAAAACGTGCCCTGGCATAGATTTCCAACAAAATTTGGAAAAACATCAAGTCTTCATATCACAAGAGCTGTACACAAATACCATTTTAAAGAGATTTGGTATGGCAGAATGCAAGCCTGCATTGACCCCCATAGAAGCGAAGTGTACCTTGAGGCGATCTGAGTCCCCCGATGAGGAGGAAATGAGAAGGTATCCTTATCAGAGCTTAATAGGTGCTTTAATGTTTCTTTCAGTAACAACCAGACCGGATATTGCTTATGCCGTGAACTTCCTGAGCCAGTTTAATTCATGTTATGAAGCGGAACACTGGAAAGCGGCAAAACGCATACTGCGATACCCAAGCGGTACGAAGCAGCTTGGTCTGCTATACAGAAAAACAGGCGAAAATCTTTACGGCGTAGTATATGCAGATTGGGGTGCAAACTTAAGCGACAGGCGCTCCTATACTGGTCTAGCATTCGTCATGGCTGGCGCAGCCATAAGTTGGGAAGCGCGAAAACAGCGTACTGTGGCACTATCCAGCACAGAGGCTGAATATTTGGCCATGTCAGATGCAGCAAAGGAAGCCTTGTATCTAAAGGAGCTTCTTAGCAAGGTGGGCAGGAAATGCCCATCCGTGGTTTTCTTCAACGACAACCAGAGCGCTCAGAGATTAGTAAAAGGATTCGGATTCCATCCACGCACGAAGCACATCGATGTGCGCCATCACTTCATACAGCAGAAGTACCAAAACGGCGACATCACCGTGGAATATATGCAGACAGAACACATGCCGGCAGACGTCCTAACGAAGGGTCTGAGCAGCACTAAGCATCAAGAGTGCATATTATCATTGGGCGTCACTTATATATAATCTGCAGAATAGCTACTTTGAGGTGGCGTGTTATATTTAGCGTTGTAAACATTGCGGAAACACAAAATAGCGATCTGGCAGCACTAAGTTTATATGTACATTGATATATTGAATTCCTTTATGTTACTTACTTCAAAAATACTCTTCGAGTGAGCAGACATACACGTTTTGTAAGCAACGAATAAAACTTAAAACCCAATAGGTACATAAAAAAATTTTCCAAATTTTTGGGAATTTTTTTTATTTTTTATTTTTTTTTTTTTAGAAAATTCCAAAAATTTTCTAGAAAAATTTGGAAGAGTGGCGGGGTACATAAAAAAATTTTCCGAATTTTTGGAATTTTTTTTTTTAGAAAATTCCAAAAGTTTTCTAGAAAAATTTGGAAAAGGTGTGGGGTACATAAAAAAATTTCTAAAATTTCTAAAATTTATTAATTTTGTTTTTTTTATTTTAAGAAAATTCCAAAATTTTTTTTTTTTTTTTTAAGAGAGTCTTGTGCGTAAGCTTAAAAGCTCCGCATATTGCACGTGTAATTTGTGCCTATTTTAGGTTAGGCAATAGCTTTTATTTTGTCTCTTTTTTTCTTAACACTTTCACTTTCAATTTTACAACAACAATTAAGCCATATGATTTGTCTATCCAGACTGCTGGGGCTTATTGTTGTTGTTTTTACTTTAATTTCTTTTAACTTTTTATTGCAGCCAATGAAAATTGTTCTGCATTTTTAACCACTGCAATGTGTATTAAATATATATACATTTTAGGTCCCTTTTTCAGCTGCGGTGTAATTGTGTCCTGAGATTTTAGCATTATATATAAAGATTTACCTATTCTTTATTTTTTATTTTTATTAAACACTTAACTTATTTTAACTTTTCATCTTTAAACTATTACTGTGTCTTTGGGCTTAAAAAGTAATTTTTTTTCTTTGTTTTCTCACTGTCTTTGATTTGGGGTTTTTGTCTTTCGTTTTGCACTTTTGCACTTATTGACTTTAATTTTTTTTTCTGGGTTGGGTTTTTTAGCACTTTTGCATGTCTTTAATTGTCTTTTTAACTAATTATATTTGTTTTAGCACTATTTTAACCATTTTTTTTTAAAAAACGATTTTTATGATTTTTCGATCCTCCCACGGCGTTGTGATCGGGCGAGCTAAAATTTCGGACTGAGCGGTGCTTGGCCACCGGCTCAGTGTCCATGCTCATAATTACTCTGCCCAGATGTTCGGGAAGGGCCGAGAGAGATTATCTTGGAGTTATCTAGATGCTTAGCCAGCGAGTAATATTACTGCTGCTAAACATAATATTCGTATTAGATAAATAAAACGCTTATTATTGACATAAGTCAATAAGAATAATTTTTTAGCGTATTCTTACCCAAAAAAAATCAGCTAAAATCACGATATGTGATTATGAAATTTTTTCTGCGCTCCAGTCAGAGCTGTTAGAGCTGTTAGAGGCTTAAAAAGGCAATTAAATGCACTTTAAATGCGCCGCTGCTGCTCGATGTTGAATTAAAATATGAATCAAAAATTCATAAAATTAACCCCAAAAATGGTTTGGGGTAACTTAGAAAAATCAGACTGCAATTTTTCTTCTGCACAAGACAAGTTGTTTATGCCTAAAAGTATGCATCTGCAACTCCACACCAAAATCAGTATTTTGTTTCCGCTCTGAGCATAACTTATGTTAAAAATCATGTTAATTATGTTAAGAGCCGCTGAGCTTTCTCAAGCTTTTTAGCTTTTTAGTACTAATTCGACAATAAATTGAAGCAGTCACACAGACCATAACCGCGCGTATTCAATTTTTCACCTCGTCTACTCGACCCAAAAAGTTATAAGTAATTTACTAGCGTCGATCGCGAGTGCTTAGTTTTTGGAAAGTTCCACCATCCTCCACATTTTCATGGTCCTTCGAGCCGGATAATTAGGATTAATTAATTATCACTCGCCCCAGCAAGCTTCGGTGGACTATCCATACACACGCACACACACACACACACAACCTACAAAAGAGACCACAGATAAGTAATGATTTACATTTTTGTGACATTATTTGTCCGTGTGCATTTATTTTATCAGTATTAAACGCAGTCAGTTTAATATTCTCCGATAAAATTAATACTTGCAGTTTTTCCGTTGCGTCTGATCCAACTGCATGTACATATGTACATGCATGTACATACATTCCAATGCAATTCCGTCTTGACGCATACATATGTACATGGTGCTAAGTTTTTTTTTTCCCTCTTTTTGCTCACAATTGTTTTCCGTATGAACGTTTCATATTTATGTGCGTTTAATTGTGACAAAGTTCAACACACATTTATTTAAAGCAATTAACAAGTGTTCCGTGTCCGCAATTGCTCCCACTTGTGAGTTATCCAAACCCATAATTTCACATTTTGTGCTATAACATATACATATATATTACATGACTAAAGACGTTAACCTTGGCACAGCCGGTAGGTCAAACGAAGTCATCAAACTTCCACATACAATAGTACCGGTGCCACTGCATATATATACATTAACACGTTCCAATTCCATATAACATAGCATAAGTCAAACCAACGGTGGAGTATACCCTACAAATTTTTTCCTTACAAGTGGGGTATACCCGTTTTCAAGAGTTAACTTGCAATATTTAGTACACCCTTCCGCAAGTGGGGCATATCCGACTAGCTGTGTATACATTGAGTTATAAATAAAGTTAAGCGCAAATAATAATAAATAATAAAAAAAAAATAAATAAATATTTTTTGTATTGTATTTTTTTTTTTTTTTTTTTGGTATATTTTTTTTCCTTGTTTTAAATAAAAATATACACTTTCCGTTGGTACAAAATACTCATATTTTGGTATTTTTTAGTATTTTTTGGTATATTTTTTTGCTTCTTTTTTTAATTAAAAATATACACTTTCCGTTGGTAAAAATACTCATATTTGGGTATTTTTAGTATTTTTTGGTAAATTTTTTTTTCTCCTTTTTAAATAAAAATATACACTTTCCGTTGGTAAAAAATACTCATATTTTGGTATTTTTTAGTATTTTTTGGTATATTTTTTTTCTCCTTGTTTTAAATAAAAATATACACATTTTGGTATTTTTTATTATTATTTTGGTAAATTTTTTTTGTCCCTTTTAAATAAAAATATACACTTTCCGTTGGTGAAAAATACTCACACATTGGTATTTTTTTTTGTTTTTTGGGTATATTTTTTGTTCTGCCTGTTGCCTATTGATTTGTGCTTTTGGTAATTTCCTTGGTCTTCGTCCATTTGTTTTCGGCTCCGTAGAGAGCCTATTATGTCAGAAGACCAACAGCAAAAAGCGAAACTTCGTCCTTCCCTTTCAAAGGCCCGTCGTTCTTCCTTGTCAAGCGCTCGCAGCTCCTCAGCGCCAAGCGACAAGTCTAAGTCTGGTAGTAAGTTGGAATCAAAACCGTCCGCTGGTCCGTCCAAACCTCAGTTAGTGATAAGCCTAAGCTCAAAGCAGAGAGTTTAGCAATTCCGGAAGACAGCGCCCGTATTACCAGACAGGAATCAAAAAAAATCATAGCTCAGTCCAAAATGGCGTCCAAAGAGTTCATTGCTGTGTCGGACAGGCTAGGCCATTCGAAGCTAGATTTTCCAATTCAGCCGGCGAATCACTGTTTACGCTACAGGTGCGCCGGGATCAAATCCGATCCTTATGGGAAAAAGTAGAGCTTGCGTTTGAACAAGCTTCCCAAACCCTTCTGCAAGACGGCGGTTCCATGGAAGATTTGCAAAGTTTACAAGGGAAATATGATCATTCATATTCCGTATATGAACGATGCGTAGCTCAATTGAGCGAGAATATAGACGCAGCATCCTCAAAAAATAAGCAACTAAAATCATCTCTTCCTTCCATCTCAAGAGGTTGTAGTCTTCCCCCAATTGATACAGAAGTCTTCGATGGAGACTATCTGCGCTGGCCCACTTTCCGGGATCTTTTTACAGCGATTTATATTATAATTCTAGACTGACCCCAGTCGAGAAACTGTTCCACCTCAATGCTAAGACAAGCGGCGAGGCAAAGGGTATTGTTTCAAAATCTCCATTGACAAATGACGGTTTCCATTCAGCGTGGCAGAATCTTTCGGAAAGATTCGAAAATAAGCGGCTGTTAGTTAACAGTCAGCTTAGATCCTTTTTAGTCTACCGTCGGTTTCCCAAGAGTCTGGTAAGGCGCTAAAGAGCTCCAGAGCACAATCCAAGGGTGTTTGACAGCTTTTGAGCTAGCTAAGGTCAGCATCGAAAATTGGGATTACTTGCTAGTATTCCTATGCTCATCCAGACTGCCGAAACTTACCCTGTCCTTGTGGGAACAGTCACTCCACAATAAGTCCGATATTCCAACCTGGGTCGAATTTAACAATTATCTGACTGAGCGCCATCGTACGCTGGAAGCGATAGAAGATATGAGGCCTATGAACGCCCCAAGTCAGTCCGATCGCAAGGATCTTAATAAGAAAAGATCAACTCTTTCGAAGCGAAGGTTAAGGTAAAGACACAAGCTCCAAAGCCAATTTCTACCTGTAAGCTTTGTTCCAAAGAGAATCATCCAGTGCGTGTCTGCCCACGGTTTCTGCAAATGGCAGTTACAGAACGGGCCTCCTACATTAAACAGCAGCAGCTATGTCTGAACTCCTTCGCCAGGGACATCAGCTTAAAGAATGCACAATCAGCCATACTGCCTCACTTGCAAAGGTCGCCATAATACATTGTTGCATCGTGGTGACCCTCCTACTCAAACGACCACCAGGTCATCGTTTAGTTCTGCTGCTACTCCGTACCTTCCAAGTCAACCAATACAGTCCACTTCAGACCAAAGTTCGGCAAACATCCACAACTATTTCACGTCGAACACGCAAGGTGTTCTTTTAGGCACTGCTATTATAAACATATGTCACCTTGGCACATGTTATAAGGCTCGTGCGTTGATCGATTCTGGCTCCGAAGCCACATTCATTTCAGAACGAATGTTTAGAATCATCAACTCCCGTTTAAACGTGTAACAGCCCAAGTTGCCGGACTTAACCAAGCTGTATCAGCCAATCCTGAGAAGTTATGTCACTTCAACATAGGATCCCCATCGAAGCCGAGAGTTCGCATTGAAGCTTCAGCGTTTGTGCTTCCAAATGTGGCAGGTACTCTACCTTCACATACGATTCCCGGAAGTGCGTTGCGAGACCTTCCCAATATTCCGCTGGCTGACCCTAATTTTACAAGAGTTCGCAGATAGATGTGCTATTAGGCGCAGATATCCTTCCATCCATCCTGCTAGGCGGCTCTATTCCTAATATTTGTGGCGCATTATTGGGTCAAGAAACCATTTTCGGTTGGATTCTCACCGGCCCAATAACTACTTGTGCTTCATCCTCTATCTCCGCTTTTTCAACACGAGTCACGGTCAAGAATGACCAACGGTTGGAAAACCTCCTCACAAAGTTTTGGGAGGTGGAGGATCTCCCTACGAAGCCAGTAAAGGAGTCTGATGCCATATGCGAAGACTACTTTATGCGCACAACAACAAGAGATGATAGTGGCAAATATATTGTCGCTCTCCCCTTCAAAGATCCTGGTCACATCAACCTAGGACATTCAAGGTCAATCGCACTGGCTCAGTTTCTAAAAAACGAGAACCGTTTAAACAGAAACACTCCATTAAAAGAGCAGTACGACTCCGTGATCCAGGAATATCTGGACTTATGTCACATGAGACGAGTCCCCCCTACTATAGATACTGGGAACTTTTATCTTCCACACCATGCGGTTTCAAACCTGACAGCACTACCACAAAAGTTAGCGTTGTGTTTAACGCCTCCAGTCAATCCACTAATGGTAAGAGCCTGAATGATGTCCTTCATGCAGGTCCTGTCTTACAGTCCGATCTGACTATTCAGATCCTGAAATGGCGTTTTTTTCGTTACGGCTTCAACGCCGACATTACTAAGATGTATCGTCAAATTCTAGTTAAGCCAATACACACGCCATTTCAAAGAATCCTTTACCGGAACAAGGATGGAGAGCTCTGTGACTATGAGCTCAACACAGTTACGTTTGGCGTAAATTGCGCACCGTTCCTGGCCATCCGCGTTTTGCAGCAGCTCGCTACAGATGTGCTAGCACAATTTCCGCGTGCTAGTGACATCATTTCCAATTATATGTACGTTGACGATGTATTAGCAGGAGCTCACACCAGGCAATGCGCGATATCCAGCATCAAGGAGCTGCAAGACGCTATGAGTTCAGCGGGCTTTCCCCTTCGAAAATGGTTATCGAACGACAAGGAACTCCTCCAAGATATTCCCAAGGACCACCTTCTGAGAGAAGACTTCTTGGAATTCGAAGAGGCCAGCGTTGCCAAGACTTTGGGGATCCGATGGCAAGCCAACACAGATGAGTTTTTCTTTGCGCCCTCCAAAATTCCTACAAGGAAATCCATCACAAAACGTGAAGTCCTTTCGGAATAGCAAAGCTCTTCGATCCAGCGGGATGGCTGGCACCTGTCATCGTTCGTGCGAAGATTTTCATGCAGGAAATCTGGCTTCATGAGCTTGGGTGGGACGATCCTTTGCCGTCCGAGCTGTTTCAGCGTTGGGAAGATTTTCTCTCTTATCATCCCCGTCTTGGAGATATTCGAGTTGGGTCTCTTTTCAGCCGGAAGCATCCATCCAGATCCATGGTTTCTGCGATGCCTCTCAAAAGGCTTACGGGGCAGCACTGTATGTTCGCGTGGAAATAGACCATCACATATCCGTCCATCTTCTGACGTCCAAGACCAGAGTAGCTCCAGTCAAGACAGTGTCGCTCCCTCGACTCGAACTGTGTGGAGCTGTTCTTCTCGCGGAACTATCCTCAGCCCTCATCCCGCAGATGCCCATAGGAAAGTGCGCATCGTTTTACTGGACGGACTCCACCATCGTTTTGGCTTGGCTTCGCAGATCTCCCTGCTCCTGGACCACGTTTGTCGCCAACCGCGTTTCCAAGATCGGGCAAATCACTGATTGTCGGACCTGGTCACACGTGCGGTCAGAAGACAATCCAGCAGATTTAGCCAGCCGCGGAGTCTCGCCACAGGAGCTGAGAGACAGCCATCTGTGGTGGAATGGACCCGACTGGCTGGGTCTGCCTCAGAAGCAATGGCCTGTTCCAGCTGACTCATGTCTGGAGACTGACCTAGAGCAGCGTCCAGTTAAGGTCCACATTGCTGAATTGTCTCCGTCTGATCCACTTGAGCGGTTCTCCGATTTCGGCAGAGCGTTACGAGTACTCGCCTACGTTTTCCGATTTGCTAAACGATGTCGTCAATCCTCTGTGCTGTTCCCATCACAGCTACTCCAAAATAGTGAACTTCAAGAAGTTCAAGTACGACTCGTTGCCCTTACTCAACGAACCTCTTATTCGAAAGAGTATAAGTGCCTTCTTGACAAGCATAACTTGCCGGCTTCCAGCCACATACTTAACTTCAATCCGTTCCTTGATCCACAAGGAATTATGAGAGCTTCCGGTCGACTCAGCAAATCCTGCAATCTTAATTATGATGAACGGCATACTGTCATACTTCCGTATTCATGCTCGTTCAGTCGTCTCCTCGTAGAATTCACGCATAAAATATCAATGCATGGCGGAAATCAATTAATGATGCGCCTTATCCGTTCCAAGTATTGGATTCCCAAGCTTAAGACGCTTATCACATCCGTGACCAATTCCTGTCGGTCTGCATCGTGTTCAAAAAAGGCTCCAAACTCAGCTCATGGGCACCTTACCCGAAGAGAGGTCGACTTTTTCACGTCCCTTTACACATACTGGCATCGACTTTGCTGGTCCTTTCGACATAAAGAACTACACGGGTCGTGCCTGCCTCATAACCAAGGGCTATGTATGTGTCTTTGTGTGTTTCAGCACAAAAGCTATCCATCTTGAAGCCACCTCCGACTTGACTTCGGACAAATTCTTTGCAGCGTTTGCTCGTTTCATAGCACGACGCGGCTGCCCGTCCAAAGTATACTCCGACAATGGAAAAACGTTCGTGGGAGCCTCTAGAGTCATTACTCGCGACTTCTTGGAGGCTACCAAGACGCGCGTCGAGACAACATATAGTCACCATTGTCTCTCGTGGCATTTCAACCCACCAGGTGCGCCACATATGGGTGGCCTGTGGGAAGCCGGTGTCAAAAGCTTCAAGACACTGTTTTACAAGTCGACCTCAACCTTCAAATATACATTTGAAGAGCTCTCCACCCTGCTCTCCAAGATCGAAGCCTGTTTGAACTCGAGACCAATCTCTCCGTTATCCGAAGACGTGACAGATCTGCTGGCTCTTACTCCAGGGCATTTCCTAGTAGGAGGCCCACTTCTTTCTGTAGCGGAGCCGGAGATTGAAGGGAATGCAGCGTCAATTTTAAATAGATGGCAAAGGCTCAAGGCTCTCAACCAACACTTCTGTTTCCGTTGGAAGGAAGAGTACTTGAAGGAGCTACACAAGAGGACTAAGTGGCAACTACCCGAGAGGAACCTACAACAGGGTGACATGGTAGTTGTCAAGGAGGATAATCTTGCATCGAACGAATGGCGCTTGGGACGCGTCAAGGAAACCCACCCAGGACAGGATGACCAGGTCCGAGTGGTCGACGTGCTCACTACCCGCGGACTTATTAAAAGGCCCGTGGCCAAACTTATCCTCCTTCCACTCCATTCCGAGCCCAACATCCAACTCCTTTGTTGAAATCGTGACTAACCGTTTCAGTCAACAAGAGTTATTTTGCTAATTTCTGTTATTTGTGTATTCCCAGAATTTCCGAACGAAGCACATGGCACCCACCAAGGCACAACGGGCACAAAGGGCAACTAGCAGCTGCGTGGCACGGCGTCCTTCCGCTGCCGTGTGTGCCGGGGCGTTCACGCGTTGAAAAAGTGCCAGCGGTTCATGCACCTCAATGCTGAGAAGCGGCTCCGGGCAGTATTGATTAATAAATACTGCCCCAACTGTCTGGCACACCAGCACTCTGGGCGATCCTGCAGGAGCGGCGACAAATGTCGCATTTGCGATGGCGAGCATCACACTCTGCTCCACCTGGATGAACAAGAGTCGCCCCGTCCATCAAGGAGCCCATCGCCAATCCGGCAACGCAGTCCACGTGCTCGCTCACCCATCCCCGAAGGCGTCACACTCCTGCCCACCGCGAGCGTGGCCACCGTCGCCAAGGGGAAAACGTTCCAGATGCGAGCGCTGGTGGATCCATGTAGCCCGACCAGCCGCATTGATGCCTCACTGGCAAAGGCACTGGGCCTTTCCGCCACCTGGCTCGATGCGGGTGAGAGGGTCAGTGCTCGCATCCGATCCACAAATGGAAGTTTTGATCGGGAAGTCCGCCTGCGTATTGAGGCCCAGCTTAACTTCCGGACCCCTTCAACGCTGATTGACGAACGCTTACGGAAGGGCGTTCCCAATATTATCCTAGCGGATGACGCCTGGTTCCGACCTTCGACGGTCAGCATAGTGTTGGGCGCCGATATCTACGGCATGGTGATCCAACTGGGTGTTATTCCGAGCGACCACGGTCCAGTGGCCCAAAATACTGCTTTTGGGTGGATCCTATCTGGAGTGTGCAGCCCATAAGGTCCGCCCTCCCCTCCAGTCTCTTTTTTTTGCAATTATATTGCAAAGGGGCCGGAATGTTTATGCCTAAAAGTATGCATCTGCAACTCCCCACCAAAATCAGTATTTTGTTTCCGCTCTGAGCATAACTTATGTTAAAATCATGTTAATTATGTTAAGAGCATAGTTTTTAGTACTAATTCGACAATAAATTGAAGCAGTCACACAGACCATAACCGCGCGTATTCAATTTTTCACCTCGTCTACTCGACCCAAAAAGTTATAAGTAATTTACTATCGTCGATCGCGAGTGCTTAGTTTTTGGAAAGTTTCACAATCCTCCACATTTTCACAAGTGCTTCCTTCAGCTGCGAAAATCGAAAAGGCAGAGCTGAGAGGAGCAATGCGTAATTACACCTCGGTATAACCTTAATCAAAAAAATGCATTTCCGATCAAATGACAATGCAAAAAAATTGCCGTTGACATTAGAGCCGAGATGCCGCTTAATAAATTTATACCCCGCTTAATAAATTTAAATTTATTATTTTGTTTATGTGGGGACATTACATACTGCTGAACTCAATCAATGGCCCGCGGCATTTGTCTGGGTTAGGTATCGGTTACAACATAAACCAGTTGGGAATTACAAGCCCAAACATAAGTGAATGTTTTGAAGCAATCACATATAAGTCTTATTGAAGGAGAAAAACGATCGATACCTATAATAAGATTGCTGCTCTTGATAACTTATATTGGGTAGAGAAACTACTGCTGAACTCAACCAATGGTCCGCGGCATTTGTCTGGGTTAGATATCGGCTATTACATAAAGCAATTGGGAATTTCAAGCCCAAACATAAGTAAATGTTTTGAAGCACTCACATTTAAGTCTTATTGAATGATAATAAAGTTGTTTACAACTGCCTCACCAGACCTGTAGGTAGCGGGAGGGGGGAGGGCAGGTGGTAAGATATACGATCGATAACTATCATTAGATTGCTGCTCTTGATAACTTATGTTGGGAAGAGAAACTACTTCTGAACTCAACCATTGGTCCGCGGCTTTTGTCTAGGTTAGGTATCGGCTATAACATAAAGCAGTTGGGAATTACAAGCCCAAACAAAAGTAAATGTTTTGAAGCACTCACATTAAAGTCTTATTGAAGGAAATTAAATTTGTTTACATGCGCCTCCACAGACCTGTAGGTAGCGGGAGGGGGAGGGCAGTGGGTGAGATACCTATAATTAGATTGCTGCTCTTGATAACTAATGTTGGCCAGAGCAACCAATGGTCCGCGACATTTGTCTGGGTTAGGTTTCGGCTACAACATATACCAGTTGGAAATTACATGCCCAAACATATGTAAATGTTTTGAAGCATTCACATATAAGTCTTATTGAAGGATAATAAAGTTGTTGAAAAGCGCCTCCCCAGACCTGTAGGTAGCGGGAGGGGCAGGGCAGTGGGTGAGAAATACGATCGATGCCTATAATTAGATTGCTGCTCTTGATAACTAATGTTGGGCACAGCAACCAATGGTCCGCGGCATTTGTCTGGGTTAGGTATCGGCTACAACACAGGGCAGTTGGGAATCACATGCGCAACATAAGTAAATGTTTTGAAGCATTCACATCTAAGTCTTATTGAAGGATAATAAAGTTGTTGACAAGCGCCTCCCGAGACCTGTAGATAGCGGGAGGGTGAGGGCAGTGGGTGAGAAATACGATCGACATTTATAATAAGATTGCTGCTCTTGATAACTAATATTGGGTAGAGCAACTACTGCTGCTCTCAACCAATGGTCCGCGGCATTTGTCAGGGTTAGGTATCGGTTACAACATAAACCAGATTGGAATTACAAGCCGAAACATAAGTTAATGTTTTGAAGCACTCACATCATAGTCTTATTGAAAGATAATAAAGTTGTTTACAATCGCCTCCCTAGACCTGAAGGTAGTTAGAGAGAGGGGGGAGGGCAGGTGGTAAGATATACGATCTATGGCAGAGCAACTACTGCTGAACTCATCAATGGCCCGCGGCATTTGTCTGGGTAAGGTATCGGTTAAAACATAAGCCAGTTGGGGATTAAAAGCCCAAACATAAGTATATGTTTAGATGCACTCACATCAAAGTCTTATTGAAGGATAATAAAGTTGTTTACAAGCGACTCCCCAGACCTGAAGGTAGTTTGAAAGAGGTGGGGGGGGGGGGGGGGTGGGGGGGGGGAGGGGGGGAGGAGGTGGTAAGATATACGATCGAAAGATATCATTAGATTGCTGCTCTTGATATCTTATTTTGGGCAGAGCAACTACTGCTGAACTCAACCAATGGTCCGCGGCATTTGTCTGGGTTAGGTATCGGCAATAAAATAAAACCGTTGGGAACTACAAACCCAAACATAAGTAAATGTTTTGAAGCACTCACATTATAGTCTTATTGAAGGGTAATAAAGTTGTTTTCAAAAGCCTCCCCAGACCTGAAGGTAGTGTTAAAGGGGGGGAGGTGGTAAGATATACGATCGAAAGATATCATTAGATTGCTGCTCTTGATATCTAATTTTGGGCAGAGCAACTACTGCTGCTCTCAACCAATGGTCCGCAGCATTTGTCAGGGTTAGGTATCGGTTAAAACATAAACCAGTTGGGAGTTACAAGCCCAAACATAAGTAAATGTTTTGAAGCACCCTACAGTCTTATTGAAGAATTATAAAGTTGTTGACAAGCGCCTCCCGAGACCTGTAGAAAGCGGGATGGGGAGGGCAGTGGGTGAGAAATACGATCGACATCTATAATAAGATTGCTGCTTTTGATAACTTATATTGGGTAGAGCAACTATTGCTGCTCTCAATCAATAGTGCGAGACATTTGTCAGGGTTAGGTATCGGTTACAACATAAACCAGTTGGGCCTTACATTCCCAAACAAAAGTTAATGTTTTGAAGCACTCACACTATAGGGGGGGGGGGGTGGGGGGGGGGGAGTGGTAAGATATACGATCGATAGATATCATTCGATTGCTGCTCTTGATAACTTATTTTGGGCAGAGCAACTACTGCTGAACTTAACCAATGGTCCACGGCAGTTGTCAGGGTTAGGTATCGGCTATAACATAAAGCAGTTGGGAATGACAAGCCCATACATAAGTAAATGTTTTGAAGCACTCACATTGAAATCTTATTGAAGGATAATAATGTTGTTTACAACCGCTTCTCCTGACCTGTAGGTAGCGGGAGGGGGGGGGGGGGGGGGGGGGGGGAAGGCAGTGGGTGAGAAATACGATCGATGCCTTTAATAAGATTGCTGCTCTTGATAACTTATGTTGGGCAGAGAAACTACTGCAGAACTCGACTTATGGTCCGCGACATTTGTCTGGGTTAGGTATCGGTTACAACCTAAAACCGTTGGGAATTACAAGCCCAAACATAAGTAAATGTTTTGAAGCACTCACATTAAAGTCATATTGAAGGATAATAAAGTTGTTTACAACCGCCTCTCCAGACCTGCAGGTAGCGGGAGGGGGAGGGCAGTGGGTGAGAAATACGATCGATACCTATAATTAGATTGCTGCTCTTGATAACTTATGTTGGGGTAAATGTTTTGAAGCATTCACATCTAAGTCTTATTGAAGAATAATAAAGTTGTTGACAAGCGCCTCCCGAGACCTGTAGAAGCGGGATGGGGAGGGCAGTGGGTGAGAAATACGATCGACACCTATAATAAGATTGCTGCTTTTGATAACTTATATTGGGTAGAGCAACTACTGCTGCTCTCAACCAATAGTGCGAGACATTTGTCAGGGTTAGGTATCGGTTACAACATAAACCAGTTGGGAATTGGGAATTTTGAAGCACTCACATTGAAATCTTATTGAAGGATAATAATGTTGTTTACAACCGCTTCTCCTGACCTGTAGGTAGCGGGAGGGGGGGGGAAGGCAGTGGGTGAGAAATACGATCGATGCCTTTAATAAGATTGCTGCTCTTGATTACTTATGTTGGGCAGAGAAACTACTGCTGAACTCGACTTATGGTCCGCGGCATTTGTCTGGGTTAGGTATCGGTTACAACATAAAACCGTTGGGAATTACAAGCCCAAACATAAGTAAATGTTTTGAAGCACTCACATTATAGTCTTATTTAAGGGTAATAAAGTTGTTTTCAAGCGCCTCCCCAGACCTGAAGGTAGTGTTAAAGGGGGGAGGTGGTAAGATATACGATCGAAAGATATCATTAGATTGCTGCTCTTGATATCTAATTTTGGGCAGAGCAACTACTGCTGCTCTCAACCAATGGTCCGCAGCATTTGTCAGGGTTAGGTTTCGGTTACAACATAAACCAGTTGGGAGTTACAAGCCCAAACATAAGTAAATGTTTTGAAGCACCCTTCAGACCTGTAGGTAGCGGGAGGGGGGAGGGCAGTGGGTGAGAAATACGATCGATACCTATAATTAGATTGCTGCTCTTGATAACTAATGTTGGCCAGAGCAACCAATGGTCCGCGGCATTTGTCTGGGTTAGGTATCGGCTACTACACAAGCCAGTGGGGAATTACATGCCCAAACATTAGAAAATGTTTTGAAGCATTCACATCTAAGTCTTATTGAAGGATAATAAAGTTGTTGACAAGCGCCTCCCCAGACCTGTAGGTAGCGGGAGGGGAGGGCAGTGGGTGAGAAATACGATCGATACCTATAATTAGATTGCTGCTCTTGATAACTTATGTTGGCCAGAGCAACCAATGGTCCGCGGCATTTGTCTGGGTTAGGTATCGGCTACTACACAAGCCAGTGGGGAATTACATGCCCAAACATTAGTAAATGTTTTGAAGCATTCACATCTAAGTCTTATTGAAGGATCATAAAGTTGTTGACAAGCGCCTCCCCAGACCTGTAGGTAGCGGGAGGGGGAGGGCAGGTAGTAAGATATACGATCGATAACTATCATTAGATTGCTGCTCTTGAAAACTGATGTTGGGAAGAGAAACTACTTCTGAACTCAACCATTGGTCCGCGGCTTTTGTCTAGGTTAGGTATCGCTATAACATAAAGCAGTTGGGCCTTTTAAGCCCAAACAAAAGTTAATGTTTTGAAGCACTCACATTATAGTCTTATTGAAGGATAATAAAGTTGTTTACAAGCGCCTCCGCAGACCTGAAGGTAGTTTGAGAGGGGGGTGGGAAGGTGGTAAGATATATGATCGATAGATATCATTAGATTGCTGCTCTTGATAACTTATTTTGGGCAGAGCAACTACTGCTGAACTCAACCAATGGTCCGCGGCATTTGTCTGGGTTAGGTATCGGCTATAACATGAAGCAGTTGTGAATTTCAAGCCCATACATAAGTTAATGTTTTGAAGCACTCACATTAAAGTCATATTGAAGGATAATAAAGTTGTTTACAACCGCCTCTCCAGACCTGCAGGTAGCGGGAGGGGGAGGGCAGTGGGTGAGAAATACGATCGATACCTATAATTAGATTGCTGCTCTTGATAACTAATGTTGGGTAAATGTTTTGAAGCATTCACATCTAAGTCTTATTGAAGAATAATAAAGTTGTTGACAAGCGCCTCCCGAGACCTGTAGAAAGCGGGATGGGGAGGGCAGTGGCTGAGAAATACGATCGACACCTATAATAAGATTGCTGCTTTTGATAACTTATATTGGGTAGAGCAACTACTGCTGCTCTCAACCAATAGTGCGAGACATTTGTCAGGGTTAGGTATCGGATACAACATAAACCAGTTGGGAATGGGAATTTTGAAGCACTCACATTGAAATCTTATTGAAGGATAATAATGTTGTTTACAACCGCTTCTCCTGACCTGTAGGTAGCGGGAGGGGGGGGGAAGGCAGTGGGTGAGAAATACGATCGATACCTATAATTAGATTGCTGCTCTTGATAACTAATGTTGGCCAGAGCACCAATGGTCCGCGGCATTTGTCTGGGTTAGGTATCGGCTACTACACAAGCCAGTGGGGAATTACATGCCCAAACATTAGAAAATGTTTTGAAGCATTCACATCTAAGTCTTATTGAAGGATAATAAAGTTGTTGACAAGCGCCTCCCCAGACCTGTAGGAAGCGGGAGGGGGAGGGCAGTGGGTGAGAAATACGATCGATACCTATAATGAGATTGCTGCTCTTGATAACTTATGTTGGCCAGAGCAACCAATGGTCCGCGGCATTTGTCTGGGTTAGGTATCGGCTACTACACAAGCCAGTGGGAATTACATGCCCAAACATTAGTAATGTTTTGAAGCATTCACATCTAAGTCTTATTGAAGGATCATAAAGTTGTTGACAAGCGCCTCCCCAGACCTGTAGGTAGCGGGAGGGGAGGGCAGGTGGTAAGATAGACGATCGATAACTATCATTAGATTGCTGCTCTTGAAAACTGATGTTGGGAAGAGAAACTACTTCTGAACTCAACCATTGGTCCGCGGCTTTTGTCTAGGTTAGGTATCGGCTATAACATAAAGCAGTTGGGCCTTTTAAGCCCAAACAAAAGTTAATGTTTTGAAGCACTCACATTATAGTCTTATTGAAGGATAATAAGTTGTTTACAAGCGCCTCCGCAGACCTGAAGGTAGTTTGAGAGGGGGTGGGAAGGTGGTAAGATATACGATCGATAGATATCATTAGATTGCTGCTCTTGATAACTTATTTTGGGCAGAGCAACTACTGCTGAACTCAACCAATGGTCCGCGGCATTTGTCTGGGTTAGGTATCGGCTATAACATGAAGCAGTTGTGAATTACAAGCCCATACATAAGTTAATGTTTTGAAGCACTCACATTAAAGTCATATTGAAGGATAATAAAGTTGTTTACAACCGCCTCTCCAGACCTGCAGGTAGCGGGAGGGGGGAGGGCAGTGGGTGAGAAATACGATCGATACCTATAATTAGATTGCTGCTCTTAATAACTTATGTTGGCCAGAGCAACCAATGGTCCGCGGCATTGTCTGGGTTAGGTATCGGCTACTACACAAGCCAGTGGGGAATTACATGCCCAAACATTAGAAAATGTTTTGAAGCATTTACATCTAAGTCTTATTGAAGGATAATAAAGTTGTTGACAAGCGCCTCCCCAGACCTGTAGGTAGCGGGAGGGGAGGGCAGTGGGTGAGAAATACGATCGATACCTATAATTAGATTGCTGCTCTTGATAACTTATGTTGGCCAGAGCAACCAATGGTCCGCGGCATTTGTCTGGGTTAGGTATCGGCTACTACACAAGCCAGTGGGGAATTACATGCCCAAACATTAGTAAATGTTTTGAAGCATTCACATCTAAGTCTTATTGAAGGATCATAAAGTTGTTGACAAGCGCCTCCCCAGACCTGTAGGTAGCGGAGGGGGAGGGCAGGTGGTAAGATATACGATCGATAACTATCATTAGATTGCTGCTCTTGAAAACTGATGTTGGGAAGAGAAACTACTTCTGAACTCAACCATTGGTCCGCGGCTTTTGTCTAGGTTAGGTATCGGTTACAACACAAACCAGTTGGGCCTTACATTCCCAAACAAAAGTTAATGTTTTGAAGCTTTCACATTATAGTCTTAGTGAAGGATAATAAAGTTTTTTACAAGCGCCTCCCCAGACCTAAAGGTAGTTAGAGAGGGGGGGGGGGGGGGGGGGGAGGGGGGGCAGATGGTAAGATATACGAACGATAACTCTCATTAGATTGCTGCTCTTGATAACTTATGTTGGGCAGAGCAACTACTGCTGAACTAAACCATTTGTCCGCGGCATAAGTAAATGTTTTGAAGCACTTACATTAAAGTCTTATTGAATGATAGTAAAGTTGTTTACAACCGCCTCCCCAGACCTGTAGGTAGCGGGAGGGGGAGGGCAGTGGGTGAGAAATACGATCGATACCTATAATAAGATTGCTGCTCTTGATAACTAATGTTGGGGTAAATGTTTTGAAGCATTCACATCTAAGTCTTATTGAAGAATAATAAAGTTGTTGACAAGCGCCTCCCGAGACCTGTAGAAAGCGGGATGGGGAGGGCAGTGGGTGAGAAATACGATCGACACCTATAATAAGATTGCTGCTTTTGATAACTTATATTGGGTAGAGCAACTACTGCTGCTCTCAACCAATAGTGCGAGACATTTGTCAGGTTAGGTATCGGTTACAACACAAACCAGTTGGGCCTTACATTCCCAAACAAAGTTAATGTTTGAAGCACTCACATTATAGTCTTATTGAAGGATAATAAAGTTGTTTACAAGCGCCTCCCCAGACCTAAAGGTAGTTAGCGAGGGGTTGGGTGGGGGGGGGGGGGGGAAGGTGGTAAGATATACGATAGATAGATATCATTCGATTTCTGCTCTTGATAACTTATTTTGGGCAGAGCAACTACTGCTGAACTTAACCAATGGTCCACGGCATTTGTCAGGGTTAGGTATCGGCTATAACATAAAGCAGTTGGGAATTACAAGCCCATACATAATTAAATGTTTTGAAGCACTCACATTGAAATCTTATTGAAGGATAATAATGTTGTTTACAACCGCTTCTCCTGACCTGTAGGTAGCGGGAGGGGGGGAAGGCAGTGGGTGAGGAATACGATCGATGCCTTTAATAAGATTGCTGCTCTTGATAACTTATTCGTAATTCGCTTTGCATCGCAACGGACGTGTTTTTTTTTTTTATGCGCTTCGCTTTTTTACTATTGTGCGTTTTATTTCTGCTATTAATTTCGCGTCTTTGTGTAAACTAATAGTTTTGTGACTTTGTGTTTTGCCGGTTTGCCTAAACCCAAAGTGGACAGTAAATTAACAATTTAATTTGCATTTGTTTTAAAGTGATTCCAAACACAACAACAAACTGCAGTCCAGCATACTGAAAATTTGCTCAACTTGCTGCCGCCTGCTTTTGTTTTGTTTTTGTGTTTTTACGCTCACTCTCTCTCTCTCTTTTTTTCAAGCGCTTCGCTCCCGTTTCTTGATCGTTTACTCTAACGCGCTCTTTTGTGTTGGTGTTGGTCGCGGTCAAACTCTTCTCCGTTGCTTGTTGCTTTCGGTGGTCGCGCTCGCGCCGTTTTTGTTTGTGAAGCTGTGAAGTAAGTTTTGTTTGTAGCTTTACTATTTGCACTTTAGGGTGGACCTGTATTTAATCATAACAATTTTCTGCAGCGATATTTTTTTATTTTATTTTTTATTTGTACTTTTCTTCCCTTTTAATAAATTAAATAAAATGTCTGTCTGCTGCTATGCGAATTGTCAAGTCCGCGCAAACTCAAAAATGGGTTTTGTCTGCTGCTGGATGTGCACAAATGTTGCTCATGAGCAATGTGCCGGCATTACTGGCCGTGTCTCAGACCTCATGAAGGATACTAATTTAGAGTGGCCGTGTTGGTCATGTTTGGAGAAAAAAAAAGACATTGTAAGCTTTATAAATACTCAACTTGGCTTAGAGGGCATTTTCTGCCAGTTGAATAAACTGTGTGAAAAGTTCTCATCGGTTCAAAGAAACCTTTACGAGAAAAATCTCGTAATGGATTCTCCAAAGCGTAAAAAGGCCAACGTTGGGCAGTTATCGGGCTCTGTGATGTCGGAAAATACTCCAAACGCTCCGATACCGCAGGGTAAAGTAAATAAAGTAAATAAAAATCTTCATGTCCCTCCAACTAAAATTATCGAGAACTTAGATGATATACCAATAACTCCCATGGATATTGTGTTATCTGATCCCGATCCTTCGGTTTCTTTGGTGGTTAGTAGTGTTGATGTTAATCAACAAAAAAACTCTATCAAACTTAAAGAGCCAAATATTCAGTTATCCGAGACTGAGTCTTCCAAACCAGCCTCAGTGGAGGATATAATTAAAAATTTGTTGCTGTTCCACCTAAAAAACAAATATTTGTTTCAAGGCTTCCCCTGATTTAACATCAGATGATGTCAAGGTCTATATCAAGGCCAAATCGAATGCCAATTTCACGGTGGAGAAATTCAAATTTGCTTATGATCGGAACATTTCGTCTTTTAAAATCAGTGTTCCGAATCAAGATTTTTGCACTATATGCTGCAAAGAATTTTGGCCAGAACACATAATTGTGAAAGAGTATACTGCAAGGAAAAAAAATCGGCCCCCGATTGTATCTACCCTTCCGGTGGTTGGTTCTAAGGTAACTCTCCCAATAACTGATAGTTCAAAAAACTAACATCCTCCTTCTTACTTGGCTATCAGAATGTAAGAGGTCTTTGTAGTAAACTCACTAGCTTATACCTTAATAGTCTTTCTTTCCCCTTCCATGTCATTGCCTTTACTGAAACGTGGTTAAGGTAAGACATTCTCAATTCCGAAATTCTATGTAGTACATATTCTATTTACAGAAAGGACCGTACTCTTCGGCGTGGTGGTGGAGTGCTTATTGCTGTGAATGTAGACTTTCCTTCTGAAACAGTCGTATTAGATAGTTCTTTTGATATAGAGTTTATTGCTGTAAAGCTAAACATTTGCGGTATTAACATTTTTATCACTTGTTCGTATATACCTCCTTCTTCTGATCTCTCTATCTATGAGACACATCTATCTGCTATTCATTCTGTCTCTGCCTTGCTTTCTGATCGTGATTTTCTTGTAGTTCTTGGTGATTTCAACATTGCTGAAGCTACTTGGATTTCTTGTCCTGACTCTGGTGCCCTGACTCCCACGGCCCCGAATGAATTTTTAATCGACCTACTTGGGATGTCATTGAGTCAAATTAATGCTATCCCAAATTCTCTCAATAAAGTGCTTGATCTGATTTTTGTTTTGGATTCATCATCTTCATCCGTTTCCCGTTCCCAGCCTATATCTTATCCCGAAGACTTATACCATCCTACGTTGCAGCTGTTGATTAATTTACCTTCCCGAACGCGTTGCAATTTCAGGATGCCTTTGAGTCGAGTTCGTCATTTTCGAAAAACTGATTTTGAGGGACTCGCTCTGCTTTTATCCCAAACTGACTGGTCTCCCCTCTACGAGTCTGACGACTTGGACGTGGCAATCAGTATTTTTTATAATACCTTATATTCTTTATTTGATTTATGTGTCCCGGTTGGTGAGCTAAACAGGTCTAACAAACCTGTGTGGTTTACCCGAGAGTTGACAATTCTCAAAAATCGAAAATCTAAACTCTACAAGAGATTTAGAAAAAACGGCTCATCGGTGGCCTATTCTGCATACTTGATTGCTCGTGCCATTTTTGATATCTTAAATAACCTATGTTATAAGAATTACCTGACTCGGTGTAGATTACAGTTTCAGCAGGATCCAAAGCGATTTTTTGATTTTGTTAATGCGAAGCGTAGGTCATCGACACTCCCAACGGAGGTATTCTTTGAGGAAACGAAGGCCAATTCTGATCAGGAGATTGCAAATATATTTGCCCAATTTTTTCAAACGACTTATAGCTCATGTCAATCTCAAATCGGTTTGCCTTACCCTTATCGGGTTAATGGCTCGAATCGCATCTTTGGACTGAAAATCACTGAAAACTCACTTTTAAATAATCTTCATGTTTTGAAACCTATATTTTCCCCAGGACCTGACGGAGTGCCAAGCTGTGTGCTTAGACACTGCGCTCATGGTCTTTTAAAGCCGTTGCTTAAAATGTTTAACTTGTCCCTGGAGTTAGGCTCCGTTCCAAAAATTTGGAAAGAGTCATTTATAATTCCTTTCCATAAAAAAGGAAACAAATCTAATGTTCAAAATTATAGGGGTATTTCCAAGTTGTCTGCTATTCCTAAGATTTTGGAAAAATTAATAACCTCCCATCTTCAACACCTTTGTAAATTTATTATTTCACCGTGCCAGCACGGATTTATGAAACAAAGATCTACTACCACTAACTTGTTAGAATTTACTTCGTTTGTTATCAAGGGTTTTCAGGACAAATTGCAGACTGATGTTATTTATACTGATTTTAGTAAGGCTTTCGACTCTGTAGATCATCATCTCCTAATACATAAACTTGAACTCTTGGGCTTTTCAAATATTCTAGTTCTTTGGATTAAAGACTACCTAACTCTTAGAACTCAGAGGGTTTTATTCAAAGGGTCCGTTTCCAAGACGGTTCAGGTCACTTCAGGCGTTCCTCAGGGTAGTCATCTTGGTCCTTTATTATTTATTTTGTTTATAAACGATCTTCCATCGGTTATAAAGTTCTCTCGGGTTTTGATGTACGCTGATGATGTAAAGTTATGCACGTCAGCTGCAACTCCCCTAGCTGCTCAACAGCTTCAAAGAGATTTAGACAACTTTCAAATGTGGTGTAAAGTAAATTTTTAAAATCTTAATTACAGTAAATGTAAAGTAATGTCATTTTTTAGATGTTTGCCCTTTTTTAATATATATTTTCTTGACAACAAACCACTAGATAGAATTGAATGGGTTGACGATTTGGGCATCCTTATGGACACAAAGCTTAAGTTTGACAAGCATATTTCTTCAATTTCCAATCGATCATCTGGTGTCTTGGGGTTCATTAAGCGCTGGTCAAAGAGTTTAACGATCCATACTTAACAAAAACTCTGTATACTTCTCTTGTACGACCGATTCTGGAATATGGATCTTGTATATGGTTTCCGAAATACGAAATTCATCAGAATAAATAGAATCGGTACAAAAACAATTTCTGCTCTTCGCACTTAGAGGTCTTAACTGGGACACTA
This sequence comes from Scaptomyza flava, assembly GCA_030179655.1. Lineage (NCBI taxonomy): Eukaryota > Metazoa > Arthropoda > Insecta > Diptera > Drosophilidae > Scaptomyza > Scaptomyza flava. Next base: position 63,538 of record JARNME010000259.1, read on the forward strand.
ACAATAATTTGCCGTCTTATCGTAGTAGACTTTTACTAATAGATCTTCCTTCTCTGAGTGATCGTAGAATAATGCTTTCATTTTAATTTTTTCACAAATTAATTAATGGTGAAATTGATTCTTCTGAATTAATTAACCAAATTAACTTGCTGTTCCTATTAGAATACTAGAAATTTTGTACCTATAGCTCTTCAAACTTGTAATTCTAATTATGCTCTTCATAACCCTTTTCGTATTCTGTGTTCTATTTATACGATCTTTCCCACTTAATACACAGTGCCACTCCTACTTGCTCTTTTAAAAAGTTAGTTTTGTGTCATTTGTCTACATGTTCGCGATCATCGTAACCGCACGATAAGCGGAGCGCCCCTCGGTCGGATGGGCGGGAGGTGGGTCGCTTTGTGCGTGGGTCCGCGCGTTAACAAGCCGGTGCTTGGTATCGTTGGGCCACTTGACTGTACTGTTCGTTAGTACATCTACGTCCAATATAATAATATAATGTTGGGCAGAGAAACTACTGCTGAACTCGACTTATGGTCCGCGGCATTTTATATTTATTGGACGAAGATGTACTAACGAACAGTACAGTCAAGTGGCCCAACGATACCAAGCACCGGCTTGTTAACGCGCGGACCCACGCACAAAGCGACCCACCTCCCGCCCATCCGACCGAGGGGCGCTCCGCTTAACGTGCGGTTACGATGATCGCGAACATGCAGACAAATGACACAAACTAACTTTTTTATAGAGCAAGTAGGAGTGGCACTGTGTATTAAGTGGGAAAGATCGTTATAAATAGAACACAGAATACGAAAGGGTTATGAAGAGCATAATTAGAATTACAAGTTTGAAGAGATATAGGTACAAAATTTCTAGGAATAGGAACAGCAAAGTTAATTTGGTTAATTAATTCAGAAGAATCAATTCACCATTAATTAATTTGTGAAAAATGAAAATGCTAGCATTTCTCTACGATCATTAAGAGAAGGAAGATCTATTAAGACCTCTAAGTGCGAAGAGCAGAAATTGTTTTTGTACCAACTCTATTTTATTCTGATGAATTTCGTATTTGGGAAACCATATACAAGATCCATATTCCAGAATCGGTCGTACAAGAGAAGTATACAGAGCTTTTGTTAAGTAGGGATCGTTGAACTCCTTCGAACAGCGCTTAATGAAGCCCAAGACACCAGATGCTCGATTAGAAATTGAAGAAATATGCTTGTCAAACTTAAGCTTTGGGTCCATAACGATGCCCAAATCGTCAACCCATTCAATTCTGTCTAGTGGTTTGTTGTCAAGAAAATCAATATTAAACAAGTGGAAACGTTGCAGTCGGACGCAACCGACTGCGGTATACTCGATACCAGTATTAAAAATTTTGATGCCCATCCATGTGTGATGTCAATTGCTATCTGCATACCAAATTTGGTGACTCTAGCTCGAAGTTTGTATAAAGTGGGGAAAGGGGGGCTGGGGGCGGTATGGGTGGAATTGCATCCAATTTTTGATGCAGATCTTTGTGGAATGTCAATTGGTATCTTCATAACAAATTTGGTGACTCTAGCTCAAAGTTTGTATAAAGTGGGGAAAGGGGGCTGGGGGCGGTATGGTTGGGCGTGGCATTCAAATTTTTGGTGCAGATCTATGTGGGATGTCAATTGCTATCTTCATACCAAATTTGGTGACTCTAGCTCGAAGTTTGTATAAAGTGGGGAAAGGGGGGCTGGGGGCGATATGGTTGGGCGTGGCATCCAAATTTTTGCTGCAGATCCTTGTGGAATGTCAAATGCTACCTTCATACAAATTTGGTGACTCTAGCTCAAAGTTCGTATAAAGTGGGAAAGGGGGCTGGGGGCGGTATGGTTGGGCGTGGCATCCAAATTTTTGCTGCAGATCTTTGTGAAATGTCAATTGCTATCTTCATACCAATTTGGTGACTCTAGCTCAAAGTTTGTAAAAGTGGGGAAAGAGGGGCTGGGGCGGTATGGTTGGGCGTGGCATTCAAATTTTTGCTGCAGATCCTTGTGGAATGTCAAATGCGACCTTCATACCAAATTTGGTGACTCTAGCTCAAAGTTTGTATAAAGTGGGGAAAGGGGGGCTGCGGGCGGTATGGGTGGAATTGCATCCAAATTTTTGATGCAGATCTTTGTGGAATGTCAATTGCTATCTTCATAACAAATTTGGTGACTCTAGCTCAAAGTGTGTAATGTGGGGAAAGGGGGGCTGGGGGTGGTATGGTTGGGCGTGGCATCCAAATTTTTGCTGCAGATCCTTGTGGAATGTCAAATGCTACCTTCATACCAAATTTGGTGACTCTAGCTCAAAGTTTGTATAAAGTGGGGAAAGGGGGGCTATGCGGCTGGGGGCGGTATGGTTGGGCGTGGCATCCAAATTTTTGCTGCAGATCCTTGTGGAATGTCAAATGCTACCTTCATACCAAATTTGGTGACTCTAGCTCAAAGTTTGTATAAAGTGGGGAAATGGGGGCTGGGGCGGTATGTTTGGGCATGGCATCCAAATTTTTGCTGCAGATCCTTGTCGAATGTAAATTGCTATCTTCATACCAATTTGGTGACTCTAGCTCAAAGTTTGTAAAAGGTGGGGAAAGGGGGGTGGAAGGGGTGCGCGTGGCTCCAAAACTTTGATGCAGTTTTTCGGGGGTCGTTGCCAGCTATCTTCCTACCAATTTGGAGGCTCTAGCTATACAACTCTGGAAGATACACGCATTCCCGTTTTTTACGAAGCGTTGGGGCATCTGGGGGCGGCTACGGTGGTATTGGTGGGCGTGGCATCCAAACTTTTGTTGCAGTTTTTGGGGGGTCATCATCAGCTAAATTGGCACCAAATTTGGTGGCTCTAGCTCAAAAACTGTGGGAGATATAGGCTTATTTGACTTTAAATTCGGGTGGTCTGGGGGCGGAATGGGGGGCGTGGCTCCAAAATTTTTGATGCAGTTTTTTGGGGGTTGCTAGTAGCTATCTTCTTACCAAATTTGGAAGTTCTAGCTGTAAATATGTGCGAAATATGTGGATTTATCGGTTTTGAGTTATCGAATTTATCGATTTGCCAGCCCCCCAGTTATCGTAGAACCCCCATCTTGACACTTTAAATTACTATCCCATAGATAAAGAGAATTGGAAAGTTTCAAGTCTCTAGCTTGAAGGGTGTGGAAAAAACATGCATACATACGGACGGACAGACGGACAGACGGACAGACACCATGACGGACATTGCGCAAACCAATATACTCTTTACCTTCGGTATCGAGTATAAAAAGGGCAAACATCTAAAAAATTACATTACTTTACATTTACTGTAATTAAGATTTTAAAAATTTACTTTACACCACATTTGAAAGTTGTCTAAATCTCTTTGAAGCTGTTGAGCAGCTAGGGGAGTTGCAGCTGACGTGCATAACTTTACATCATCAGCGTACATCAAAACCCGAGAGAACTTTTAACCGATGGAAGATCGTTTATAAACAAAATAAATAATAAAGGACCTAGATGACTACCCTGAGGAACGCCTGAAGTGACCTGAACCGTCTTGGAAACGGACCCTTTGAATAAAACCCTCTGAGTTCTAAGAGTTAGGTAGTCTTTAATCCAAAGAACTAGAATATTTGAAAAGCCCAAGAGTTCTAGTTTATGTATTAGGAGATGATGATCTACAGAGTCGAAAGCCTTACTAAAATCAGTATAAATAACATCAGTCTGCAATTTGTCCTGAAAACCCTTGATAACAAACGAAGTAAATTCTAACAAGTTAGTGGTAGTAGATCTTTGTTTCATAAATCCGTGCTGGCACGGTGAAATAATAAATTTACAAAGGTGTTGAAGATGGGAGGTTATTAATTTTTCCAAAATCTTAGGAATAGCAGACAACTTGGAGATACCCCTATAATTTTGAACATTAGATTTGTTTCCTTTTTTTGGAGAGGAATAATAAATGACTCTTTCCAAATTTTTGGAAAGGAGCCTAACTCCAGGGACAAGTTAAACATTTTAAGCAACGGCTTTAAAAGACCATGAGTGCAGTGTCTAAGCACACAGCCTGGCACTCCGTCGGGTCCTGGGGAAAATATAGGTTTCAAAACATGTAGATTATTTAAAAGTGAGTTCTCAGTGATTTTCAGTCCAAAGATGCGATTCGAGCCATTAACCTGATAAGGGTAAGGCAAACCGACTTGAGACTGAAAAGAACTATACGTCCTTTGAAAAAATTGGGCAAATATATTTGCAATCTCCTGTTCAGAATTGGCCTTCGTTTCCTCAAAGAATACCTCCGTTGGGAGTGTCGATGACCTACGCTTCGCATTAAAAAAATCAAAAAAACCGCTTTGGATCCTGCTGAAACTGTAATCTACACCGAATCAGGTAATTCTTATAACATTGGTTGTTTAAGATAGAAAAACTGGCACGAGCAATCAAGTAATCAGAATAAGCTACCGATGAGCCGCTTTTTCTAAATCTCTTGTAGAGTTTATATTTTCGATTTTTGAGAATTGTCAACTCTCGGGTAAACCAAACAGGTTTATCAGACCTGTTTAGCTTACCAACCGGGACACATAAATCAAATAAAGAATATAAGGTATTGTAAAAAATACTGATCGCCACGTCCAAGTCGTCAGACTCGTAGAGGGGAGACCAGTCAGTATGGGATAAAGCAGGGCGAAACCCTCAAAATCAGTTTTCCGAAATTGACGAACTCGACTCAAAGGCATTTTGATATTGCAACGCGTCCGGGAATGTAAATTAATCAACAGCTCCAACGCAGGATGGTATAAGTCTTCGGGTTAAGATATAGGCTGGGAACGGGAAACGGATGAAGATGATGAATCAAAAACAAAAATCAGATCAAGCATCTTATTAGAGAATTTGGGATAGCATTATTTGGGTTAGGTATCGGCTATAACGTACAGCAGTTGGGAATTACAAGCCCAAACATTAGTAAATGTTTTGAAGCATTCACATTTAAGTCTTATCGAAGGATAGTAAAGTTGTTAACAAGCGCCTCCCGAGACCTGTAGGAAGCGGGAGGTGGGGAGGGCAGTGGGTGAGAAATACGATCGATAACAATAATAAGATTGCTGCTCTTGATAACTTTTATTGGGTAGAGCAACTACTGCTGAACTCAACCAATGGTCCGTGGCATTTGTCTGGGTTAGGTATCGGCTATAGCATAAAGCAGTTGGAATTACAAGCCCAAACATAAGTATATGTTTTGAAGCACTCACATTATAGTCGTATTGAGGGATAATAAGTTGTTTAAAAGTGCCTCCCCAGTCCTGTTGGTTGTGGGAGGGGGGAGGGCAGTGGGTGAAAAATACGATCGATATCTATAATAAATAGCTGCTCTTGATAACTTATATTGGGTAGAGCAACTACTGCTGCTCTCAACCAATAGTACGCGACTTTTGTCAGGATAAGGTATCGGTTACAAAATAAACCAGTTGGGAATTACAAGCCCAAACACAAGTAAATGTTTTGATGCACTCACATTATAGTCTTATTGAAGGATAATAAAGTTGTTTACAAGCGCCTCCCCAGACCTGTAGTAAGCGGGAGGGGAGAGGGCAGGTGTTAAAATATACGATCGATAACTATCATTAGATTGCTGCTCTTAATAACTTATGTTCGACAGAGCAACTACTGCTGAACTCAACCATTGGTCTGCGGCATTTGTCTGGGTTAGGTATCGGTTAGATCATAAAACAGTTGGGAATTACAAGCCCAACATAAGTAATTGTTTTGATGCACTCACATTAAAGTCATATTGAAAAATAATAAAGTTGTTTTCAAGCGCCTCCCCAGACCTGTTGTAAGCGGGAGGGGGGAGGGCAGTTGGTAAGATATACGATCGATAACTTTCATTTGATTGCTGCTCTTAATAACTTATGTTGGACAGAGCAACTACTGCCGAACTAAACCAATGGTCCGTGGCATTTGTCTGCGTTAGGTATCGGCTATAACATAAAGCAGTTGGGAATTACAAGCCCACACATAAGTAAATGTTTTGAAGCACTCACATTAAAGTCTTATTGAAGGAAAAAAAATTGGTTCACAAGCGCCTCCCCAGACCTGTAGTAAGCGGGAGGGGGAGGGCAGGTGTTAAGATATACGATCGATAGCTATCATTAGATTTCTGCTCTTGATTACTTATTTTGAGCAGAGCAACTAGTGCTGAACTCAACCAATGGTCCGCGGCATTTGACTGGGTTAGGTATCGGTGACATCATGAAACAGTTGGGAATTACAATCCTACACATAAGTGAATGTTCTGATGCACTCACATTAAAGTGTTATTGAAAGATAATAAGTTGTTCACAAGCGACTCCCAAGATCTGTAGTAAGCGGGAGGGGGGAGGGTAGGTGTTAAGATATACGATCGATAACTATCATAACATTTCTGCTCTTGATAACTTATGTTGGGCAGAGAAACTACTGCTGAACTAAACCAATGGTCCACGGCATTTGTCTGGCTTAGGTATCGTTACAACATAAACCAGTTGGGAATTAATAGCCCACACATGAGTAAAGGTTTTGAAACACTCACATTATAGTCTTATTGAAGGATAATAAAGTTGTTTACAAGCGCCTCTACAGACCTGAAGGTAGTGTGAGAGAGGGAGGGGGGGGGGGGGGGTCGGGGAAGAGAGCAGGTGGAAAGAGTTACGATCGATAAATATCATTAGATTGCTGCATTTAATAACTTATGTTCGACAGAGCAACTACTGCTGAACTCAACCATTGGTCTGCGGCATTTGTCTGGGTTAGGTATCGGTTAGATCATAAAACAGTTGGGAATTACAAGCCCAACATAAGTAATTGTTTTGATGCACTCACATTAAAGTCATATTGAAAATAATAAAGTTGTTTTCAAGCGCCTCCCCAGACCTGTTGTAAGCGGGAGGGGGGAGGGCAGTTGGTAAGATATACGATCGATAACTTTCATTAGATTGCTGCTCTTAATAACTTATGTTGGACAGAGCAACTACTGCCGAACTAAACCAATGGTCCGTGGCATTTGTCTGCTTTAGGTATCGGCTATAACATAAAGCAGTTGAGAATTACAAGCCCACACATAAGTAAATGTTTTGAAGCACTCACATTAAAGTCTTATTGAAGGAAATAAATTGGTTCACAAGCGCCTCCCCAGACCTGTAGTAAGCGGGAGGGGGAGGGCAGGTGTTAAGATATACGATCGATAGCTATCATTAGATTTCTGCTCTTGATTACTTATTTTGAGCAGAGCATTTACTGCCGAACTCAACCAATGGTCGGCGGCATTTGTCTGGGTTAGGTATCGTTACAACATAAACCAGTTGGGAATTACAAGCCCAAACATAAGTAAATATTTTGAATCACTTACATTAAGTCTTATTGAATGATAATAAAGGTTGTTTATAACCGCCTCTACAGACCTGAAGAGTGAGGTGTGAGGGGGGGGGGGGGGGGGTGGGGGGGGGGGGGGGGGGGGGGGGGGGGGGGGGGGGGTGGGGGGGGGGGGGGTGGGAAGAGATCAGTGGAAAGAGTACGATCGATAAATATCATAACATTTCTGCTCTTGATAACTTATGTTGGGCAGAGAAACTACTGCTGAACTAAACCAATGGTCCACGGCATTTGTCTGGCTTAGGTATCGGCTATAACATAAAGCATTGGAATTACAAGCCCACACATAAGTAAATGATTTGAAGCACTCACATTAAAGTCTTATTGAAGGATAATAAAGTTGTTTACAGCGCCTCCCCAGACCTGTTCTTCGCGGGAGTGGGGGAGGGCAGGTGGTAAGATATACGATCGATAACTATCATTAGATTGCTGCTCTTGAGAAATTATATTGGGTAGTGCAACTACTGCTGCTCTCAATCCATGGTCCGCGGCATTTCTCAGGGTAAGGTATCGGATACAACACAAACCAGTATGGAATTAATAGCCCAAACATAAGTTTATGTTTTCAAGCAATCACATTATAGTCTTATTGAAGAATAATAAAGTTGTTTGCAAGCGCATCCCCAGACCTGTAGTTATCGGTAGAGGGGGAAGGGCAGGTGGTAAGATAAACGATTGATAACTATCATAAGATTGCTGCTCTTGATAAGCTATGTTGGGCAGAGAAACTACTGCTGAACTCAACCATTGGTCTGCGGCTTTTGTTTTAGGTTAGGTATCGGCTATAACATAAAGCAGTTGGAATTACAAGCCCAAACATAAAAAAATGTTTTGAAGCACTCACATTAAGTCTTATTGAAGAAAAATAAATTTGTTTACAAGTGCCTCCACAGACCTGTTGGAAGCGGGAGAAGGGGGGCAGTGGGTGAGAAAAACGATCGATACCTATAATTAGATTGCTGCTCTTGATAACTTATATGGGTAGAGAAACTACTGCTGAGCTCAACCAATGGTCCGAGGCATTTGTCGGGTAAGGTATCGGCTATTACATAAAGCAGTTGGGAATTACACGCCCAAACATAAGTTAATGTTTTGAAGCACTCACATTAAAGTCTTATTGAAGGATAATAAAAATGTTACAACCGCCTCCCCAGACCTGTAGTTAGCGGGAGGGGAGAGGGCAGGTGGTAAGATATACGATCGATAACTATCATTAGATTGCTGCTCTTAATAACTTCTGTTGGACAGAGCAACTAATGCTGAACTCCACAATGGTCCGCGGCATTTGTCTGGGTTAGGTATCGGCTGCAACACAAACCAGTTTGGAATTACAAGTAAATGTTTTGAAGCATTCACATTAAAGTCTTATTGAAGGATAATAAAGTTGTTTACAAGCGCCTCCCCAGACCTGAAGGTAGTTTTAGAAAGGGGGGGAGGGTAGGTGGTACGATATACGATCGATTACTATCGTAAGATTGCTGGTCTTGATAACTTCTGTTGGACAGAGCAACTAATGCTGAACTCAACCAATGGTCCGCGGCATTTGTCTGGGTTAGGTATCGGCTGCAACACAAACCAGTTTGGAATTACAAGTAAATGTTTTGAAGCATTTACATTAAAGTCTTATTGAAGGATAATAAAGTTGTTTATAACCGCCTCCCCAGACCTGTAGTTAGCGGGAGGGGAGAGGGCAGGTGGTAGGATATACGATCGATAACTATCATTAGATTGCTGCTCTTAATAACTTCTGTTGGACAGAGCAACTAATGCTGAACTCCACCAATGGTCCGCGGCATTTGTCTGGGTTAGGTATCGGCTGCAACACAAACCAGTTTGGAATTACAAGTAAATGTTTTGAAGCATTCACATTAAAGTCTTATTGAAGGATAATAAAGTTGTTTACAAGCGCCTCCCCAGACCTGAAGGTAGTTTTAGAAAGGGGGGGAGGGTAGGTGGTACGATATACGATCGATTACTATCGTAAGATTGCTGGTCTTGATAACTTAAGTTGGGCAAGCAACTAATGCTGAACTCAACCAATGGTCCGAGGCATTTGTCTGGGTAAGGTATCGGCTATTACATAAAGCAGTTGGGAATTACACGCCCAAACATAAGTTAATGTTTTGAAGCACTCACATTAAAGTCTTATTGAAGGATAATAAAGTGTTTATAACCGCCTCCCAGACCTGTAGTTAGCGGGAGGGGAGAGGGGCAGGTGGTAAGATATACGATCGATAACTATCATTAGATTGCTGCTCTTAATAACTTTCTGTTGGACAGAGCAACTAATGCTGAACTCCACCAATGGTCCGCGGCATTTGTCTGGGTTAGGTATCGGCTGCAACACAAACCAGTTGGAATTACAAGTAAATGTTTTGAAGCATTCACATTAAAGTCTTATTGAAGGATAATAAAGTTGTTTACAAGCGCCTCCCCAGACCTGAAGGTAGTTTTAGAAAGGGGGGGAGGGTAGGTGGTACGATATACGATCGATTACTATCGTAAGATTGCTGGTCTTGATCACTTCTGTTGGACAGAGCAACTAATGCTGAACTCAACCAAATGGTCCGCGGCATTTGTCTGGGTTAGGTATCGGCTGCAACACAACCAGTTTGGAATTACAAGTAAATGTTTTGAAGCATTTACATTAAAGTCTTATTGAAGGATAATAAAGTTGTTTACAAGCGCCTCCCCAGACCTGAAGTAGTTTTAGAAAGGGGGGAGGGTAGGTGGTACGATATACGATCGATTACTATCGTAAGATTGCTGGTCTTGATAACTTAAGTTGGGCAGAGCAACTAATGCTGAACTCAACCAATGGTCCGAGGCATTTGTCCTGGGTAGGTATCGGCTATTACATAAAGCAGTTGGGAATTACACGCCCAAACATAAGTTAATGTTTTGAAGCACTCACATTAAAGTCTTATTGAAGGATAATAAAGTTGTTTACAAGCGACTCCGCAGACCTGAAGGTAGTTTGAAAAAGGGTGGGGGTGGGGAGGGCAGGTGGTAAGATATAGATCGATAACTATCATAGATTGCTGCTCTTAATAACTTCTGTTGGACCAGAGCAACTAATGCTGAACTCAACCAATGGTCCGCGGCATTGGTCTGGGTTAGTTATCGGCTACAACCCAAACCAGTTGGGAATTACAAGTAAATGTTTTGAAGCATTCACATTATAGTCTTATTTAAGGATAATAAAGTTGTTTACAAGCGCCTCCCCAAACTGAAGGTTGGGAATTACAAGCCCAAACATAAGTAAATGTTTAAGCACTCTCATTATTGTCTATTGAAGGAAAATAAATTAGTTTACAAGCGCATCCACAGACCGTTGGTAGGGGGTGGGGGGGGTGGGGGGGGGGGGGGGGGAGGGGCAGTGGGTGAGAAAAACGATCAATACCTATAATTAGATTGCTGCTCTTGATAACTTATATTGGGTAGAGAAACTACTGCTGAACTAACCAATGGTCCACGGCATTTGTCTGGGTTAGGTTTCGTTACAACATTAACCAGTTGGGAATTAATGCCCACACATGAGTAAATGTTTTGAAGCACTCACATTAAAGTCTTATTGAAGGACAAAAGATTTGTTTACAAGCACCTCCCAGACCTTTAGTAAGCGGGAGGGGGTAGGGCAGGTGGTAAGATAAACGATCGACAGCTATCAATAGATTTCTGCTCTTGATAACTTATTTGGGCAGAGCAACTACTGCTGAACTCAACCAATTGCACGCGACATTTGTCTGGGTTAGGTATCGGTTACATCATAAAACTGGTGGGAATTACAAGCCCAACATAAGTAATTGTTCTGATGCACTTACATTGAAGTCTTATTGAAGGATAATAAAGTTGTTTACAAGCGCCTCCCCAGACCTGTAGAAAGCGGGAGGGGGGAGGCAGGTGTTAGATATACGATCGATAACTATCATAAGATTTCTACTCTTGATAACTTATTTTTGGGCAAAGCAACTACTGCTGAACTCAACCAATGGTACGCGACATTTGTCAGGGTTAGGTATCGGTTACAACAATAACCAGTTGGGTATTACAAGCCCACACCTAAGTTAATGTTTTGAAGCACTCACATTATAGTCTTATTGAAGGATAATAAAGTTGTTTACAAGCGCCTCCCCTGACCTGAAGTAGTGTGAGAGAGGGGGGGGGGGGGGTGGGGGGGGGGGGGGGAGGTGGTAAGATATACGATCGATAACTATCATAAGATTTCTGCTCTTGATAAACTTATGTTGGGCAAAGCAACTACTGCTGAACTCAACCAATGGTACGCGGACATTTGTTAGGGTTAGGTATCGGTTACAACAATAACCAGTTGGGAATTACAAGCCCACACCTAAATTAATGTTTTGAAGCACTCGCATTATAGTCTTATTGAAGGATAATAAAGTTGTTTACAAGCGCCCCCCCGACCTGAAGGTAGTGTGAGAGAGGGGGAGGGGGGGGGGGGGGGGAGGTGGTAAGATATACGATCGATAACTATCATAAGATTTCTGCTCTTGATAACTTATTTTGGGCAAAGCAACTACTGCTGAACTCAACCAATGGTACGCGACATTTGTCAGGGTTAGGTATCGGTTACAACAATAACCAGTTGGGTATTACAAGCCCACACCTAAGTTAATGTTTTGAAGCACTCACATTATAGTCTTATTGAAGGATAATAAAGTTGTTTAAAAGCGCCTCCCCTGACCTGAAGGTAGTGTGAGATAGAGGGGGGGGGGGGGGGGGGGGGGTTGGTTAAGATATACGATCGATAACTATCATAAGATTTCTGCTCTTGATAACTTATTTTGGGCAAGGCAACTACTGCTGAACTCAACCAATTGTACACGACATTTGTCTGGGTTAGGTATCGGTTAGATCATAAAACAGTTGGGATTACAAGCCCACACATAAGTAATTGTTCTGATGCACTTACATTGAAGTCTTATTGAAGGATAATAAAGTTGTTTACAAGCGCCTCCCCAGACCTGTAGTAAGCGGGAGGGGGGAGGGCAGGTGTTAAGATATACGATCGATATCTATCATAAGAGTTTTGCTTTTGATAACTTATGTTGGGCAGAGCAACTACTGCTGAACTCAACCAATGGTCCGCGGCATTTGTCTGGGTTAGGTAGCTTCTACAACACAAACAAGTTGGGAATACATGCCCAAACATTAGTAAATGTTTTGAAGCATTCACATTTAAGTCTTATCGAAGGATAGTAAAGTTGTGAACGAGCATCTCCCGAGACCTGTTTGAAGCGGGAGGGGGGGGAGGGCAGTGTGTGAGAAATACGATCGATACCTAAAACAAGATTGCAGTTCTTGATAACATTTATTGGGCAGAGCAACTACTGCTGCTCTCAACCAATAGTACGTGACATTTGTCAGGATTAGGTATCGGTTACACATAAAACAGTTGGAATTACAAGCCCAAACACAAGTCAATGTTTTTGATGCACTCACATTATAGTCTTATTGAAGATAATAAAGTGTTTTCAAGCGCCTCCCCAGACCTGAAGTAAGCGGGAGGGGGTAGGGCAGGTGTAAGATATACGATCGACAGCTATCATAAGATTTTTGCTCTTGATGACTTATATTGGTGGTGAACACTACTGCGGAACTCAAACCAATGGTCCGCTGCATTTGTCTGGGTTAGGTAGCTGCTACAACACAAACCAGTTCGGAATTACATGCCCAAACATTAGTTTATGTTTTGTCGCATTCACATTTAAGTCTTATCGAAGGATAGTAAAGTTGTGAACAAGCGCCTCCCGAGACCTATAGGTAGCGGGAGGGGGGGAGGGCAGTGTGGTGAGAAATACGATCGATACCAAAAACAAGATTGCAGCTCTTGATAACTTTTATTGGGCAGAGCAACTACTGCTGCTCTCAACAATAGTACGCGACATTTGTCAGGATTAGGTATCGCTTACAATATAAACCAGTTGGGAATTACAAGCCCAACACAAGTCAATGTTTTGATGCACTCACATTTAGTCTTATTGAAGGATAATAAAGTAGTTTTCAAGCGCCTTCCCAGACCTGTAGTAAGCGGGAGGGGGGAGGGCAGGTGTTAAGATATACGATCGATAACTATCATAAGATTTCTGCTCTTAATAAACTTATGTTGGGCAGAGAAACTACTGCTGAACTAAACCAATGGTCCACGGCATTTGTCTGGGTTAGGTTTCGTTACAACATTAACCAGTTGGGAATAACTAGCCCAAAATGAGTAAATGTTTTGAAGCACTCACATTAAAGTCTTATTGAAGGATAATAAAGTTGTTTACAAGCGACTCCCAGACCTGTAGTTAGCGGGAGGGGAGAGGGCAGGTGGTAAGATAAACGATCGATAACTATCATTAGATGCTGGTCTTGATTACTTATGTTGGGCAGGGCAACTACTGCTGAACTCAACCATTGTTCCGCGGCTTTTCTCTAGGTTAGGTATCGGCTATAACATAAAGCAGTTTGGAATAACATGCCCAACATAAGTAAATGTTTTGAAGCACTCACATTATAGTCTTATTGAAGGATAATAAAGTTGTTTACAAGTGCCTCCCCTGACCTGTTGGTATCGCGAGGGGGGGGAGGGGGGGGGGGAAGGCAGTGGGTGAGAAATACGATCGATACCTATAATTATATTGCTGCACTTGATAACTTATTTGGGCAAAGCAACTACTGCTGAACTCAACCAATGGTACGCGACATTTGTCAGGGTTAGGTATCGGTTACAACAATAACCAGTTGGGTATAACAAGCCCACACCTAAGTTAATGTTTTGAAGCACTCACATTATAGTCTTATTGAAGGATAATAAAGTTGTTTACAAGCGCCTCCCCTGACCTGAAGGTAGTGTGAGAGAGGGGGGGGAGGTGGTAGATATACGATCGATAACTATCATAAGATTGCTGCTCTTGATTACTTATGTTGGGCAGGGCAGCTACTGCTGAACTAAACCAATGGTCCGCGGCATTTGTCTGGGTAGGTATCGGCTACAACACAAACCATTTGGGAATTACATGCCCAAACATAAGTATATTTTTAGATGCACTCACATCAAAGTCTTATGAAGGATAATAAAGTTGTTGACAAGCGCCTCCCCAGACCTGCAGGTTGCGGGAGGGGGGAGGGCAGTGGGTGAGAAATACGATCGATACCTATAATAAGATTGCTGCTCTGATAACTTATATTGGGTAGAGAAACTACTGCTGAACTAAACCAATGTTCCCCGGCATTTGTCTGGGTTAGGTTTCGTTACAACATTAACCAGTTGGGAATTAATAGCCCACACATGAGTAAATGTTTTGAAGCACTCACATTAAAGTCTTATTGAAGGACAAAAGATTTGTTTACAAGCACTCCCCAGACCTTTAGTAAGCGGGAGGGGGTAGGGCAGGTGGTAAGATAAACGATCGACAGCTATCAATAGATTTCTGCTCTTGATAACTTATTTGGGCAGAGCAACTACTGCTGAACTCAACCAATTGTACGCGACATTTGTCTGGGTTAGGTATCGGTTACATCATAAAACTGTGGGAATTACAAGCCCACACCTAAGTAATGTGTCTGATGCACTTACATTGAAGTCTTATTGAAGGATAATAAAGTTGTTACAAGCGCCTCCCCAGACCTGAAGTAAGCGGAAGGGGGGAGGGCAGGTGTTAAGATATACGATCGATAACTATCATAAGATTTCTACTCTTGATAACTTATTTTGGGCAAAGCAACTACTGCTGAACTCAACCAATGGTACGCGACATTTGTCAGGGTTAGGTATCGGTTACAACAATAACCAGTTGGGTATTACAAGCCCACACCTAAGTTAATGTTTTGAAGCACTCACATTATAGTCTTATTGAAGGATAATAAAGTTGTTTACAAGCGCCTCCCTGAGCTGAAGGTAGTGTGAGAGAGAGAGAGAGGGGGGGGGGGGGGGGGGGAGGTGGTAAGATATACGATCGATAACTATCAAAAGATTTCTGCTCTGATAACTTATGTTGGGCAAAGCAACTACTGCTGAACTCAACCAACGGTACGCGACATTTGTTAGGGTTAGGTATCGGTTTACAACAATAACCAGTTGGGAATTACAAGCCCACACCTAAATTAATGTTTTGAAGCACTCGCATTATAGTCTTATTGAAGGATACTAAAGTTGTTTACAAGCGCCCCCCCTGACCTGAAGGTATTGTGAGAGCGGGGGGGGGGGGGGGGGGGGGGGAGGTGGTAAGATATACGATCGATAACTATCATAAGATTTCTGCTCTTGATAACTTATTTTGGGCAAAGCAACTACTGCTGAACTCAACCAATGGTACGCGACATTTGTCAGGGTTAGGTATCGGTTACAACAACTAACCAGTTGGGTATTACAAGCCCACACCTAAGTTAATGTTTTGAAGCACTCACATTATAGTCTTATTGAAGGATAATAAAGTTGTTTACACGCGCCTCCCCTGACCTGAAGGTAGTGTGTGAGAGAGGGGGGGGGGGGGGGGAGGTGGTAAGATATACGATCGATAACTATCATAAGATTTCTGCTCTTGATAACTTATTTGGGCAAGGCAACTACAGCTGAACTCAAACAATTGTACGCGACATTTGTCTGGTTAGGTATCGGTTAGATCATAAACAGTTGGGAATTACAAGCCCACACATAAGTAATGTTCTGATGCACTTACATTGAAGTCTTATTGAAGGATAATAAAGTTGTTACAAGCGCCTCCCCAGACCTGTAGTAAGCGGGAGGGGGAGGGCAGGTGTTAAGATATACGATCGATATCTATCATAAGAGTTTTGCTTTTGATAACTTATGTTGGGCAGAGCAACTACTGCTGAACTCAACCAATGGTCCGCGGCATTTGTCTGGGTTAGGTAGCTTCTACAACACAAACAAGTTGGGAATTACATGCCCAAACATAGTAAATGTTTTGAAACATTCACATTTAAGTCTTATCGAAGGATAGTAAAGTTGTGAACAAGCACCTCCCGAGACCTGTAGGTAGGGAGGGCAGTGTGTTGAGAAATACGATCGATACCTAAACAAGATTGCAGCTCTTGATAACATTTATTGGGCAGAGCAACTACTGCTGCTCTCAACCAATAGTACGTGACATTTGTCAGGATTAGGTATCGGTTACAATATAAACCAGTTGGGAATTACAAGCCCAAACACAAGTCAATGTTTTGATGCACTCACATTATAGTCTTATTGAAGGATAATAAAGTTGTTTTCAAGCGCCTCCCCAGACCTGAAGTAAGCGGGAGGGGGTAGGGCAGGTGGTAAGATATACGATCGACAGCTATCATAAGATTTTTGCTCTTGATGACTTATATTGGGCGGTGAAACTACTGCTGAGCTCAACCAATGGTCCGCTGCATTTGTCTGGGTTAGGTAGCTGCTACAACACAAACCAGTTCGGAATTACATGCCCAAACATTAGTTTATGTTTTGACGCATTCACATTTAAGTCTTATCGAAGGATAGTAAAGTTGTGAACAAGCGCCTCCCGAGACCTATAGGTAGCGGGAGGGGGGGAGGGCAGTGTGTGAGAAATACGATCGATACCAAAAAACAAGATTGCAGCTCTTGATAACTTTTATTGGGCAGAGCAACTACTGCTGCTCTCAACCAATAGTACGCGACATTGTCAGGATTAGGTATCGCTTACAATATAAACCAGTTGGGAATTACAAGCCCAAACACAAGTCAATGTTTTGATGCACTCACCATTATAGTCTTATTGAAGGATAATAAAGTAGTTTTCAAGCGCCTTCCCAGACCTGTAGTAAGCGGAAGGGGGGAGGGCAGGTGTTAAGATATACGATCGATAACTATCATAAGATTTCTGCTCTTATAACTTATGTTGGGCAGAGAAACTACTGCTGAACTAAACCAATGGTCCACGGCATTTGTCTGGGTTAGGTTTCGTTACAACATTAACAGTTGGGAATAAATAGCCCACACATGAGTAAATGTTTTGAAGCACTCACATTAAAGTCTTATTGAAGGAAAAGAGATTTGTTTACAAGCACCTCCCCAGACCTGTAGTTAGCGGGAGGGGAGAGGGCAGGTGGTAAGATAAACGATCGATAACTATCATAAGATTGCTGGTCTTGATTACTTATGTTGGGCAGGGCAACTACTGCTGACTCATCCATTGTTCCGTGGCTTTTCTCTAGGTTAGGTATCGGCTATAACATAAAGCAGTTTGGAATAACATGCCCAAACATAAGTCAATGTTTTGAAGCACTCACATTATAGTCTTATTGAAGGATAATAAGTTGTTTACAAGTGCCTCCCCTGACCTGTTGGTATCGGGGAGGGGGGGGGGGGGGGGGAGGGGGGGGGGGAAGGCAGTGTGGTGAGAAATACGATCGATACCTATAATTATATTGCTGCACTTGATAACTTATTTTGGGCAAAGCAACTACTGCTGAACTCAACCAATGGTACGCGACATTTGTCAGGGTTAGGTATCGGTTACAACAATAACCAGTTGGGTATTACAAGCCACACCTAAGTTAATGTTTTGAAGCACTCACATTATAGTCTTATTGAAGGATAATAAAGTTGTTGACAAGCGCCTCCCCAGACCTGTAGGTAGCGGGAGGGGGGAGGGCAGTGGGTGAGAAATACGAAGGATACCTATAATTAGATTGCTGCTCTTGATAACTTATATTGGGTAGAGAAACAACTGCTGAACTCATCCAATGGTACGCGACATTTGTCAGGGTTAGGTATCGGTTACAACAATAACCAGTTGGGTATTACAAGCCCACACCTAAGTAAATGTTTTGAAGCACTCACATTATAGTCTTATTGAAGGATAATAAAGTTGTTTACAAGCGACTCCCCTGACCTGAAGGTAGTGTGAGAAATGGGGGGGGCAGGTGGTAAGAATACGATCGATAACTATCATTAGATTGCTTCTCTTGATAACTTATGTTGGACAGAGCAACTACTGCTGAACTAAACCAATGGTCCGCGGCATTGTAAAGGTTAGGTATCGGCTACAACACAAACAATTGGGAATTACATGAACAAACATAAATATATTTTTAGATGCACTCACATCAAAGTCTTACTGTAGGATAATAAAGTTGTTTACAACCGCCTCCCCAGACCTGTTGTTAGCGGAAGGGGAGAGGGCAGGTGGTAAGATATACGATCGATAACTATCATTAGATGCTGGTCTTGAAACTTATGTTGGGCAGAGAAACTACTGCTGAACTCAACCATTGTTCCGCGGCTTTTGTCTCGGTTAGGTATCGGCTATAACATAAAGCAGTGGGAATTACAAGCCCAACATAAGTAAATGTTTTGAAGCACTCACATTAAAGTCTTATTGAAGGAAAATAAATTTGTTTACAAGCACCTCCACAGACCTGTTGTTAGCGGGAGGGGAGAGGGCAGGTGGCAAGAATACGATCGATAACTATCATTAGATTGCTGGTCTTGATACTTATATTGGGTTAGAGAAACAACTGCTGAACTCAACCAATGGTACGCGACATTTGTCAGGGTAAGGTATCGGTTACAACAATAACCAGTTGGGTATTACAAGCCACACCTAAGTAATTGTTTTGAAGCACTCACATTAAGTCTTATTGAAGGATAATAAAGTTGTTTACAAAGCGCCTCCCCTGACCTGAGGTAGTGTGAGAGAGGGGGGGGGGGGGAGGTGGTAAGATATACTATCGATAACTATCATAAGATTGCTGCTCTTGATAACTTATATTGGGTAGAGAAACTACTGCTGACTCAACCATGGTCCGCGGCTTTTGTCTAGGTTAGGTATCGGCTATAACATAAAGCAGTTGAGAATTACAAGCCCAAACATAAGTAAATGTTTTGAAGCCCTCACATTAAAGTCATATTGAATGATAATAAAGTTGTTTACAACCGCCTCCCAGACCTGTAGTTAGCGGGAGGGGAGAGGGCAGGTGGTAAGATATACGATCGATAACTATCATTAGATTGCTGGTCTTGATAACTTATGTTGGGCAGAGACTCTACTGCTGAACTCAACCATTGTTCCGCGGCTTTGTCTAGGTTAGGTATCGGCTATAACATAAAGCAGTTTGGAATTACAACCCCAAACATAAGTAAATGTTTTGAAGCACTCACATTTAAGTCTTATTGAAGGAAAATAAATTTCTTGACAAGCACCTCCACAGACCTTTTGGTAGCGGGGGGGGGGGGGGGTGGAGGGGGAGGGCAGTGGGTGAGAAAAAACGATCGAAACCTATAATAAGATTGCTGCTCTTGATAACTTATATTGGGTAGAGATACTACTGCTGAACTCAACCAATGGTCCGCGGCATTTGTCTGGGTTAGGTATCGGCTATTAAAATAACCAGTTGGGTATTACAAGCCCACATTTAAGTGAATGTTTGGAAGCACTCACATTATAGTCTTATTGCAGGATAATAAGTTGTTTACAAGCGCCTGCCCTGACATGAAGGTAGTGTGTGAGAGGGGGAGAGGGGGGGGGGGGGGGGGGGGGGAGGGAGGTGGTAAGATATACGATCGATAACTATCATAAGATTGCTGCTCTTGATTACTTGTGTTGGGCAGGGCAACTACTGCTGAACTAAACCAATGGTCCGCGGCATTTGTCTGGGTTAGGTATCGGCTACAACACAAACCATTTGGGAATTACATGCCCAAACATAAGTATATTTTAGATGCACTCACATCAAAGTCTTGTTGAAGGATAATCAAGTTGTTGACAAGCGCCTCCCCAGACCTGCAGGTTGCGTGAGGGGGGGAGGGCAGTGGGTGAGAAATACGATCGATACCTATAATAAGATTGCTGCTCTTGATAACTTATATTGGGTGGAGCAACCACTGCTGCTTTCAACCAATAGTACGCGACATTTGTCAGGGTTAGGTATCGGTTACATTATTTACCAGTGGGAATTACAAGCCCAAACATAAGTATATGTTTAGATGCACTCACATCAAAGTCTTATTGAAGGATAATAAAGTTGTTTACAAGCGCCTCCCGAGACCTGTAGGTAGCGGGAGGGGGGGAGGGCAGTGGGTGAGAAATACGAAGGATACCTATAATTAGATTGCTGCTCTTGATAACTATATTGGGTAGAGAAACAACTGCTGAACTCAACCAATGGTACGCGACATTTGTCAGGGTTAGGTATCGGTTACAACAATAACCAGTTGGGTATTACAAGCCCAAACATAAGTAAATGTTTTGAAGCACTCACATTATAGTCTTATTGAAGGATAATAAAGTTGTTACAAGCGCCTCCCCTGACCTGAAGGTAGTGTGAGAAATGGGGGGGGGGCAGGTGGTAAGAATACGATCGATAACTATCATTAGATTGCTTCTCTTGATAACTTATGTTGGACAGAGCAACTACTGCTGAACTAAACCAATGGTCCGCGGCATTTGTAAAGGTTAGGTATCGGCTACAACACAAACAATTTGGGAATTACATGAACAAACATAAATATATATTTAGATGCACCTCACATCAAGTCTTACTGTAGGATAATAAAGTTGTTTACAACCGCATCCCCAGACCTGTAGGTAGTGTGAGAGAGGGAGGGGGGAAGGGCAGGTGGAGAGAGATACGATCAAAAACTATCATTAGATTGCTGCTCTTGATAACTTATGTTGAGCAGAGCATTTACTGCTGAACTCAACCAATGGTCGGCGACATTTTTCTGGGTTAGGTATCGTTACATTATAAACCAGTTGAGAATTACAAGCCCAAACATAAGTAAATGTTTTGAAGCCCTCACATTAAAATTAAAGTCTTTTTGAATGATAATAAAGTTGTTTACAACCGCCTCCCCAGACCTGTAGTTAGCGGAAGGGGAGAGTGCAGGTGGTAAGATATACGATCGATAACTATCATTAGATTGCTGGTCCTGATAACTTATGTTGGGCAGAGAAACTACTGCTGAACTCAACCATTGTTCCGCGGCTTTGTCTAGGCTAGGTATCGGCTATAACATAAAGCAGTTGGGAATTACAAGCCCAAACATAAGTAAATGTTTTGAAGCACTCACATTAAAGTCTTATTGAAGGAAAATAAATTTGTTTACAAGCACCTCCACAGACCTTTTCGTAGCGGGAGGGGGGAGGGCAGTGGATGAGAAAAACGATCGATACCTATAATTAGATTGCTGCTCTTGATAACTTATATTGGGTAGAGAAACTACTGCTGAACTCAACCAATGGTCCGCGGCATTTGTCTGGGTTAGGTATCGGCTATTACATAAAGAAGTTGGGAATTACACGCCCAAACATAAGTAAATGTTTTGAAGCACTCACATTAAAGTCTTATTGAAGGATAATAAGTTGTTTACAACCGCCTCCCCAGACCTGTAGGTAGTGTGAGAGAGAGGGAGGGGGGAAGGGCAGGTGGAGAGAGATACGATCAAAAACTATCATTAGATTGCTGCTCTTGATAACTTATGTTGAGCAGAGCATTTCCTGCTGAGCTCAACCAATGGTCGGCGACATTTTTCTGGGTTAGGTTTCGTTACATTATAAACCAGTTGAGAATTACAAGCCCAAACATAAGTAAATGTTTTGAAGCCCTCACATTAAAGTCTTATTGAATGATAATAAAGTTGTTTACAACCGCCTCCCAGACCTGTAGTTAGCGGGAGGGGAGAGGGCAGGTGGTAAGATATACGATCGATAACTATCATTAGATTGCTGGTCTTGATAACTTATGTTGGGCAGAGAAACTACTGCTGAACTCAACCATTGTTCCGCGGCTTTTGTCTAGGTTAGGTATCGGCTATAACATAAAGCAGTTTGGAATTACAAGCCCAAACATAAGTTAATGTTTTGAAGCACTCACATTAAAGTCTTATTGAAGGAAAATAAATTGTTGACAAGCACCTCCACAGACCTTTTGGTAGCGGGGGGGGGGGGGGGGGGGGGGTGGAGGGGGAGGGCAGTGGGTGAGAAAAACGATCGAAACCTATAATAAGATTGCTGCTCTTGATAACTTATATTGGGTTGAGAAACTACTGCTGAACTCAACCAATGGTCCGCGGCATTTGTCTGGGTTAGGTATCGGCTATTACAATAACCAGTTGGGTATTTCAAGCCCACACCTACGTGATTGTTTTGAAGTACTCACATTATAGTCTTATTGAAGGATAATAAGTTGTTTACAAGCGCCTCCCCTGACCTGAAGGTAGTTTGAGAGATGGGGGGGGGGGGGGGGGAGGTGGTAAGATATACGATCGATAACTATCATAAGATTGCTGCTCTTGATTACTTGTGTTGGGCAGGGCAACTACTGCTGAACTAAACCAATGGTCCGCGGCATTTGTCTGGGTTAGGTATCGGCTACAACACAAACCATTTGGGAATTACATGCCCAAACATAAGTATATTTTTAGATGCACTCACATCAAAGTCTTATTGAAGGATAATCAAGTTGTTGACAAGCGCCTCCCCAGACCTGCAGGTTGCGGGAGGGGGGGAGGGCAGTGGGTGAGAAATACGATCGATACCTATAATAAGATTGCTGCTCTTGATAACTTATATTGGGTGGAGCAACTACTGCTGCTTTCAACCAATAGTACGCGACATTTGTCAGGGTTAGGTATCGGTTACATTATTACCAGTTGGGAATTACAAGCCCTAACATAAGTATATGTTTAGATGCACTCACATCAAAGTCTTATGAAGGATAATAAAGTTGTTTACAAGCGCCTCCCGAGACCTGTAGGTAGCGGGAGGGGGGGAGGGCAGTGGGTGAGAAATACGAAGGATACCTATAATTAGATTGCTGCTCTTGATAACTTATATTGGGTAAAGAAACAACTGCTGAACTCAACCAATGGTACGCGACATTTGTCAGGGTTAGGTATCGGTTACAACAATAACCAGTTGGGTATTACAAGCCCACACCTAAGTAAATGTTTTGAAGCACTCACATTATAGTCTTAGTGAAGGATAATAAAGTGTTTACAAGCGCCTCCCCTGACCTGAAGGTAGTGTGAGAAATGGGGGGGGGGGCAGGTGGTAAGAATACGATCGATAACTATCATTAGATTGCTTCTCTTGATAACTTATGTTGGACAGAGCAACTACTGCTGAACTAAACCAATGGTCCGCGGCATTTGTAAAGGTTAGGTATCGGCTACAACACAAACAATTTGGGAATTACATGAACAAACATAAATATATTTTTAGATGCACTAACATAAAGTCTTACTGTAGGATAATAAAGTTGTTTACAACCGCATCCCCAGACCTGTAGTAGTGTGAGAGAGGGAGGGGGGAAGGCAGGTGGAGAGAGATACGATCAAAAACTATCATTAGATTGCTGCTCTTGATAACTTATGTTGAGCAGAGCATTTACTGCTGAACTCAACCAATGGTCGGCGACATTTTTCTGGGTTAGGTATCGTTACATTATAAACCAGTTGAGAATTACAAGCCCAAACATAAGTAAATGTTTTGCAGCCCTCACATTAAAGTCTTTTGAATGATAATAAAGTGTTTACAACCGCCTCCCCTGACCTGAAGGTAGTGTGAGAAATGGGGGGGGCAGGTGGTAAGAATACGATCGATAACTATCATTAGATTGCTTCTCTTGATAACTTATGTTGGACAGAGCAACT
The DNA here is from genome assembly GCA_030179655.1 of Scaptomyza flava. Lineage (NCBI taxonomy): Eukaryota > Metazoa > Arthropoda > Insecta > Diptera > Drosophilidae > Scaptomyza > Scaptomyza flava. Next base: position 87,568 of record JARNME010000259.1, read on the forward strand.
ACTGCTGAACTAAACCAATGGTCCGCGGCATTTGTAAAGGTTAGGTATCGGCTACAACACAAACAATTTGGGAATTACATGAACAAACATAAATATATTTTTAGATGCACTCACATCAAAGTCTTACTGTAGGATAATAAAGTTGTTTACAACCGCATCCCCAGACCTGTAGGTAGTGTGAGAGAGGGAGGGGGGAAGGGCAGATGGAGAGAGATACGATCAAAAACTATCATTAGATTGCTGCTCTTGATAACTTATGTTGAGCAGAGCATTACTGCTGAACTCAACCAATGGTCGGCGACATTTTTCTGGGTTAGGTATCGTTACATTATAAACCAGTTGAGAATTACAAGCCCAAACATAAGTAATGTTTTGAAGCCCTCACATTAAAATTAAAGTCTTTTTGAATGATAATAAAGTTGTTTACAACCGCCTCCCCAGACCTGTAGTTAGCGGAAGGGAGAGTGCAGGTGGTAAGATATACGATCGATAACTATCATTAGATTGCTGGTCCTGATAACTTATGTTGGGCAGAGAAACTACTGCTGAACTCAACCATTGTTCCGCGGCTTTTGTCTAGGCTAGGTATCGGCTATAACATAAAGCAGTTGGGAATTACAAGCCCAAACATAAGTAAATGTTTTGAAGCACTCACATTAAAGTCTTATTGAAGGAAAATAAATTTGTTTACAAGCACCTCCACAGACCTTTTGGTAGCGGGAGGGGGGAGGGCAGTGGATGAGAAAACGATCGATACCTATAATTAGATTGCTGCTCTTGATAACTTATATTGGGTAGAGAAACTACTGCTGAACTCAACCAATGGTCCGCGGCATTTGTCTGGGTTAGGTATCGGCTATTACATAAATAAGTTGGGAATTACACGCCCAAACATAAGTAAATGTTTTGAAGCACTCACATTAAAGTCTTATTGAAGGATAATAAAGTTGTTTACAACCGCCTCCCCAGACCTGTAGGTGTGTGAGAGAGAGGGAGGGGGGAAGGGCAGGTGGAGAGAGATACGATCAAAACTATCATTAGATTGCTGCTCTTGATAACTTATGTTGAGCAGAGCATTTCCTGCTGAGCTCAACCAATGGTCGGCGACATTTTTCTGGGTTAGGTTTCGTTACATTATAAACCAGTTGAGAATTACAAGCCCAAACATAAGTAAATGTTTTGAAGCCCTCACATTAAAGTCTTATTGAATGATAATAAGTTGTTTACAACCGCCTCCCCAGACCTGTAGTTAGCGGGAGGGGAGAGGCAGGTGGTAAGATATACGATCGATAACTATCATTAGATTGCTGGTCTTGATAACTTATGTTGGGCAGAGAAACTACTGCTGAACTCAACCATTGTTCCGCGGCTTTTGTCTAGGTTAGGTATCGGCTATAACATAAAGCATTTGGAATTACAACCCCAACATAAGTAAATGTTTTGAAGCACTCACATTAAAGTCTTATTGAAGGAAAATAAATTTGATGACAAGCACCTCCACAGACCTTTTGGTAGCGGGGGGGGGTGGGGGGGGGGGGGGGAGGGCAGTGGGTGAGAAAAACGATCGAAACCTATAATAAGATTGCTGCTCTTGATAACTTAAATTGGGTTGAGAACTACTGCTGAACTCAACCAATGGTCCGCGGCATTTGTCTGGGTTAGGTATCGGCTATTACAATAACCAGTTGGGTATTCAAGCCCACACCTACGTGATTGTTTTGAAGTACTCACATTATAGTCTTATTGAAGGATAATAAAGTTGTTTACAAGCGCCTCCCCTGACCTGAAGGTAGTTTGAGAGAGGGGGGGGGGGGGGGGAGGTGGTAAGATATACGATCGATAACTATCATAAGATTGCTGCTCTTGATTACTTGTGTTGGGCAGTGCAACTACTGCTGAACTAAACCAATGGTCCGCGGCATTTGTCTGGGTTAGGTATCGGCTACAACACAAACCATTTGGGAATTACATGCCCAAACATAAGTATATATTTAGATGCACTCACATCAAAGTCTTATTGAAGGATAATCAAGTTGTTGACAAGCGCCTCCCCAGACCTGCAGGTTGCGGGAGGGGGGAGGGCAGTGGGTGAGAAATACGATCGATACCTATAATAAGATTGCTGCTCTTGATAACTTATATTGGGTGGAGCAACTACTGCTGCTTTCAACCAATAGTACGCGACATTTGTCAGGGTTAGTATCGGTTACATTATTACCAGTTGGGAATTACAAGCCCAAACATAAGTATATGTTTAGATGCACTCACATCAAAGTCTTATTGAAGGATAATAAAGTTGTTTACAAGCGCCTCCCGAGACCTGTAGGTAGCGGGAGGGGGGGAGGGCAGTGGGTGAGAAATACGAAGGATACCTATAATTAGATTGCTGCTCTTGATAACTTATATTGGGTAGAGAAACAACTGCTGAACTCAACCAATGGTACGCGACATTTGTCAGGGTTAGGTATCGGTTACAACAATAACCAGTTGGGTATTACAAGCCCACACCTAAGTAAATGTTTTGAAGCACTCACATTATAGTCTTATTGAAGGATAATAAAGTTGTTTACAACCGCCTCCCCTGACCTGAAGGTAGTGTGAGAAATGGGGGGGGGGGGCAGGTGGTAAGAATACGATCGATAACTATCATTAGATTGCTTCTCTTGATAACTTATGTTGGACAGAGCAACTACTGCTGAACTAAACCAATGGTCCGCGGCATTTGTAAAGGTTAGGTATCGGCTACAACACAAACAATTTGGGAATTACATGAACAAACATAAATATATTTTTAGATGCACTAACATAAAAGTCTTACTGTAGGATAATAAAGTTGTTTACAACCGCATCCCCAGACCTGTAGGTAGTGTGAGAGAGGGAGGGGGGAAGGGCAGGTGGAGAGAGATACGATCAAAAACTATCATTAGATTGCTGCTCTTGATAACTTATGTTGAGCAGAGCATTTACTGCTGAACTCAACCAATGGTCGGCGACATTTTTCTGGGTTAGGTATCGTTACATTATAAACCAGTTGAGAATTACAAGCCCAAACATAAGTAAATGTTTTGCAGCCCTCACATTAAAGTCTTTTTGAATGATAATAAAGTTGTTTACAACCGCCTCCCCAGACCTGTAGTTAGCGGAAGGGGAGGAGGGCAGGTGGTAAGATATACGATCGATAACTGTCATTAGATTGCTGGTCTTGATAACTTATGTTGGGCAGAGAAACTACTGCTGAACTCAACCATTGTTCCGCGGCTTTTGTCTAGGCTAGGTATCGGCTATAACATAAAGCAGTTGGGAATTACAAGCCTAAACATAAGTAATGTTTTGAAGCACTCACATTAAAGTCTTATTGAAGGAAAATAAATTTGTTTGCAAGCACCTCCACAGACCTTTTCGTAGCGGGAGGGGGGAGGGCAGTGGGTGAGAAAAACGATCGATACCTATAATTAGATTGCTGCTCTTGATAACTTATATTGGGTAGAGAAACTACTGCTGAACTCAACCAATGGTCCGCGGCATTTGTCTGGGTTAGGTATCGGCTATTACATAAAGAAGTTGGGAATTACACGCCCAAACATAAGTAAATGTTTTGAAGCACTCACATTAAAGTCTTATTGAAGGATAATAAAGTTGTTTACAACCGCCTCCCCAGACCTGTAGTTAGCGGGAGGGGAGAGGGCAGGTGGTAAGATATACGATCGATAACTATCATTAGATTGCTGGTCTTGATAGCTTATATTGGGTAAAGAAACAACTGCTGAACTCAACCAATGGTACGCGACATTTGTCAGGGTTAGGTATCGGTTACAACAATAACCAGTTGGGTATTACAAGCCCACACCTAAGTAAAAGTTTTGAAGCACTCACATTAAAGTCTTTTTGAATGATAATAAAGTTGTTTACAACCGCCTCCCCTGACCTGAAGGTAGTGTGAGAAATGGGGGGGGGGGGGGGGGGCAGGTGGTAAGAATACGATCGATAACTATCATTAGATTGCTTCTCTTGATAACTTATGTTGGACAGAGCAACTACTGCTGAACTAAACCAATGGTCCGCGGCATTTGTAAAGGTTAGGTATCGGCTACAACACAAACAATTTGGGAATTACATGAACAAACATAAATATATTTTTAGATGCACTAACATAAAAGTCTTACTGTAGGATAATAAAGTTGTTTACAACCGCATCCCCAGACCTGTAGGTAGTGTGAGAGAGGGAGGGGGGAAGGGCAGGTGGAGAGAGATACGATCAAAAACTATCATTAGATTGCTGCTCTTGATAACTTATGTTGAGCAGAGCATTTACTGCTGAACTCAACCAATGGTCGGCGACATTTTTCTGGGTTAGGTATCGTTACATTATAAACCAGTTGAGAATTACAAGCCCAAACATAAGTAAATGTTTTGCAGCCCTCACATTAAAGTCTTTTTAATGATAATAAAGTTGTTTACAACCGCCTCCCCTGACCTGAAGGTAGTGTGAGAAATGGGGGGGGCAGGTGGTAAGAATACGATCGATAACTATCATTAGATTTGCTTCTCTTGATAACTTATGTTGGACAGAGCAACTACTGCTGAACTAAACCAATGGTCCGCGGCATTTGTAAAGGTTAGGTATCGGCTACAACACAAACAATTTGGGAATTACATGAACAACATAAATATATTTTTAGATGCACTCACATCAAAGTCTTACTGTAGGATAATAAAGTTGTTTACAACCGCATCCCCAGACCTGTAGGTAGTGTGAGAGAGGGGAGGGGGAAGGGCAGGTGGAGAGAGATACGATCAAAAACTATCATTAGATTGCTGCTCTTGATAACTTATGTTGAGCAGAGCATTTACTGCTGAACTCAACCAATGGTCGGCGACATTTTCTGGGTTAGGTATCGTTACATTAGAAACCAGTTGAGAATTACAAGCCCAAACATAAGTAAATGTTTTGAAGCCCTCACATTAAAATTAAAGTCTTTTTGAATGATAATAAAGTTGTTTACAACCGCCTCCCCAGACCTGTAGTTAGCGGAAGGGGAGAGTGCAGGTGGTAAGATATACGATCGATAACTATCATTAGATTGCTGGTCCTGATAACTTATGTTGGGCAGAGAAACAACTGCTGAACTCAACCATTGTTCCGCGGCTTTTGTCTAGGCTAGGTATCGGCTATAACATAAAGCAGTTGGGAATTACAAGCCCAAACATAAGTAAATGTTTTGAAGCACTCACATTAAAGTCTTATTGAAGGAAAATAAATTTGTTTACAAGCACCTCCACAGACCTTTTGGTAGCGGGAGGGGGGGAGGGCAGTGGATGAGAAAAACGATCGATACCTATAATTAGATTGCTGCTCTTGATAACTTATATTGGGTAGAGAAACTACTGCTGAACTCAACCAATGGTCCGCGGCATTTTTCTGGGTTAGGTATCGGCTATTACATAAAGAAGTTGGGAATTACACGCCCAAACATAAGTAAATGTTTTGAAGCACTCACATTAAAGTCTTATTGAAGGATAATAAAGTTGTTTACAACCGCCTCCCCAGACCTGTAGGTAGTGTGAGAGAGAGGGAGGGGGGAAGGGCAGGTGGAGAGAGATACGATCAAAAACTATCATTAGATTGCTGCTCTTGATAACTTATGTTGAGCAGAGCATTTCCTGCTGAACTCAACCAATGGTCGGCGACATTTTTCTGGGTTAGGTATCGTTACATTATAAGCCAGTTGAGAATTACAAGCCCAAACATAAGTAAATGTTTTGAAGCCCTCACATTAAAATTAAAGTCTTTTTGAATGATAATAAAGTTGTTTACAACCGCCTCCCCAGACCTGTAGTTAGCGGAGAAGGGGAGAGTGCAGGTGGTAAGATATACGATCGATAACTATCATTAGATTGCAGGTCCTGATAACTTATGTTGGGCAGAGAAACTACTGCTGAACTCAACCATTGTTCCGCGGCTTTTGTCTAGGTTAGGTATCGGCTATAACATAAAGCAGTTTGGAATTACAACCCCAAACATAAGTAAATGTTTTGAAGCACTCACATTAAAGTCTTATTGAAGGAAAATAAATTTGATGACAAGCACCTCCACAGACCTTTTGGTAGCGGGGGGGGGGGGGGGGGGGGGGGAGGGCAGTGGGTGAGAAAAACGATCGAAACCTATAATAAGATTGCTGCTCTTGATAACTTATATTGGGTTGAGAAACTACTGCTGAACTCAACCAATGGTCCGCGGCATTTGTCTGGGTTAGGTATCGGCTATTACAATAACCAGTTGGGTATTTCAAGCCCACACCTACGTGATTGTTTTGAAGTACTCACATTATAGTCTTATTGAAGGATAATAAAGTTGTTTACAAGCGCCTCCCCTGACCTGAAGGTAGTTTGAGAGAGGGGGGGGGGGGGGGGGGGGGAGGTGGTAAGATATACGATCGATAACTATCATAAGATTGCTGCTCTTGATTACTTGTGTTGGGCAGTGCAACTACTGCTGAACTAAACCAATGGTCCGCGGCATTTGTCTGGGTTAGGTATCGGCTACAACACAAACCATTTGGGAATTACATGCCCAAACATAAGTATATATTTAGATGCACTCACATCAAAGTCTTATTGAAGGATAATCAAGTTGTTGACAAGCGCCTCCCCAGACCTGCAGGTTGCGGGAGGGGGGGAGGGCAGTGGGTGAGAAATACGATCGATACCTATAATAAGATTGCTGCTCTTGATAACTTATATTGGGTGGAGCAACTACTGCTGCTTTCAACCAATAGTACGCGACATTTGTCAGGTTAGGTATCGGTTACATTATTTACCAGTTGGGAATTACAAGCCCAAACATAAGTATATGTTTAGATGCACTCACATCAAAGTCTTATTGAAGGATAATAAAGTTGTTTACAAGCGCCTCCCGAGACCTGTAGGTAGCGGGAGGGGGGGAGGGCAGTGGGTGAGAAATACGAAGGATACCTATAATTAGATTGCTGCTCTTGATAACTTATATTGGGTAGAGAAACAACTGCTGAACTCAACCAATGGTACGCGACATTTGTCAGGGTTAGGTATCGGTTACAACAATAACCAGTTGGGTATTACAAGCCCCACACCTAAGTAAATGTTTTGAAGCACTCACATTATAGTCTTATTGAAGGATAATAAAGTTGTTTACAAGCGCCTCCCCTGACCTGAAGGTAGTGTGAGAAATGGGGGGGGCAGGTGGTAAGAATACAATCGATAACTATCATTAGATTGCTTCTCTTGATAACTTATGTTGGACAGAGCAACTACTGCTGAACTAAACCAATGGTCCGCGGCATTTGTAAAGGTTAGGTATCGGCTACAACACAAACAATTTGGGAATTACATGAACAACATAAATATATTTTTAGATGCACTAACATAAAAGTCTTACTGTAGGATAATAAGTTGTTTACAACCGCATCCCCAGACCTGTAGGTAGTGTGAGAGAGGGAGGGGGGGAAGGGCAGGTGGAGAGAGATACGATCAAAAACTATCATTAGATTGCTGCTCTTGATAACTTATGTTGAGCAGAGCATTTACTGCTGAACTCAACCAATGGTCGGCGACATTGTTTCTGGGTTAGGTATCGTTACATTAAACCAGTTGAGAATTACAAGCCCAAACATAAGTAAATGTTTGCAGCCCTCACATTAAAGTCTTTTTGAATGATAATAAAGTTGTTTACAACCGCCTCCCCAGACCTGTAGTTAGCGGAAGGGGAGAGGGCAGGTGGTAAGATATACGATCGATAACTGTCATTAGATTGCTGGTCTTGATAACTTATGTTGGGCAGAGAAACTACTGCTGAACTCAACCATTGTTCCGCGGCTTTTGTCTAGGCTAGGTATCGGCTATAACATAAAGCAGTTGGGAATTACAAGCCTAAACATAAGTAAATGTTTTGAAGCACTCACATTAAAGTCTTATTGAAGGAAAATAAATTTGTTTGCAAGCACCTCCACAGACCTTTTCGTAGCGGGAGGGGGGAGGGCAGTGGGTGAGAAAACGATCGATACCTATAATTAGATTGCTGCTCTTGATAACTTATATTGGGTAGAGAAACTACTGCTGAACTCAACCAATGGTCCGCGGCATTTGTCTGGGTTAGGTATCGGCTATTACATAAGAAGTTGGGAATACACGCCCAAACATAAGTAAATGTTTTGAAGCACTCACATTAAGTCTTATTGAAGGATAATAAAGTTGTTTACAACCGCCTCCCCAGACCTGTAGTTAGCGGGAGGGGAGAGGGCAGGTGGTAAGATATACGATCGATAACTATCATTAGATTGCTGGTCTTGATAGCTTATATTGGGTAAAGAAACAACTGCTGAACTCAACCAATGGTACGCGACATTTGTCAGGGTTAGGTATCGGTTACAACAATAACCAGTTGGGTATTACAAGCCCACACCTAAGTAAAAGTTTTGAAGCACTCACATTAAAGTCTTTTTGAATGATAATAAAGTTGTTTACAACCGCCTCCCCAGACCTGTAGTTAGCGGGAGGGGAGAGGGCAGGTGGTAAGATATACGATCGATAACTATCATTAGATTGCTGGTCTTGATAACTTATATTGGTAGAGAAACTACTGCTGAACTCAACCAATGGTCCGCGGCATTTGTCTGGGTTAGGTTTCGGCTATTACATAAAGAGGTTGGGAATTACACGCCCAAACATAAGTAAATGTTTTGAAGCACTCACATTAAAGTCTTATTGAAGGAAAATAAATTTGTTTACAAGCACCTCCACAGACCTTTTGGTAGCGGGAGGGGAGAGGGCAGGTGGTAAGATATACGATCGATAACTATCATTAGATTGCTGGTCTTGATAACTTATGTTGGGCAGAGAAACTACTGCTGAACTCAACCATTGTTCCGCGGCTTTTGTCTAGGTTAGGTATCGGCTATAACATAAAGCAGTTGAGAATTCACAGCCCAAAATTAGGTAAATGTTTTGATGCCCTCACATTAAAGTCTTTTTGAATGATAATAAGTTGTTTACAACCGCCTCCTCAGACCTGTAGTTAGCGGGAGGGGAGAGGGCAGGTGGTAAGATATACGATCGATAACTATCATTAGATTGCTGGTCTTGATAACTTATATTGGGTAGAGAAACTACTGCTGAACTCAACCAATGGTCCGCTGCATTTGTCTGGGTTAGGTATCGGCTATTACATAAGAAGTTGGGAATTACACGCCCAAACATAAGTAAATGTTTTGAAGCACTCACATTAAAGTCTTATTGAAGGATAATAAAGTTGTTTACAACCGCATCCCCAGACCTGTAGGTAGTGTGAGAGAGGGAGGGGGGAAGGGCAGGTGGAGAGAGATACGATCAAAAACTATCATTAGATTGCTGCTCTTGATAACTTATATTGGGTAGAGAAACTACTGCTGAACTCAACCAATGGTCGGCGACATTTTTCTGGGTTTAGGTTTCGTTACGTTACAAACCCGTTGAGAATTACAAGCCCAAACATAAGTAAATGTTTTGAAGCCCTCACATTAAAGTCTTATTGAATGATAATAAAGTTGTTTACAACCGCCTCCCCAGACCTGTAGTTAGCGGGAGGGAGAGGGCAGGTGGTAAGATATACGATCGATAACTATCATTAGATTGCTGGTCTTGATAACTTATGTTGGGCAGAGAAACTACTGCTGAACTCAACCATTGTTCCGCGGCTTTTGTCTAGGTTAGGTATCGGTTATAACATAAAGCAGTTTGGAATTACAAGCCCAAACATAAGTAACTGTTTTGAAGCACTCACATTAAAGTCTTATTGAAGGAAAATAAATTTGTTTACAAGCACCTCCACAGACCTTTTGGAAGCGGGGGGGGGAGGGCAGTGGGTGAGAAAAACGATCGATACCTATAATTAGATTGCTGCTCTTGATAACTTATATTGGGTAGAGAAACTACTGCTGAACTCAACCAATGGTCCGCGGCATTTTTTCTAGGTTAGGTATCGGCTATAACATAAAGCAGTTGGGAATTACAAGCAATATCAAAAGTAAATGTTTGAAGCACTCACATTAAAGTCTTATTGAAGGAAAATAGATTTGTTTACATGCGCCTCCCAGACCTGTAGTTAGCGGGAGGGTGAGAGGGCAGGTGGTAAGATATACGATCGATAACTATCATTAGATTACTGGTATTGATAACTTATGTTTGGCAGTGCATTTACTGCTGAACTCAACCAATGGTTGGCGGCATTTGTCTGGGTTAGGTATCGGCTATTACATAAAGAAGTTGGGAATTACACGCCCAAACATAAGTAAATGTTTTGAAGCACTCACATTAAAGTCTTATTGTAGGATAATAAAGTTGTTTACAACCGCATCCCCAGACCTGTAGGTAGTGTGAGAGAGGGAGGGGGGAAGGGCAGGTGGAGAGAGATACGATCAAAAACTATCATTAGATTGCTGCTCTTGATAACTTATGTTGAGCAGAGCATTTACTGCTGAACTCAACCAATGGTCGGCGACATTTTTCTGGGTTAGGTATCGTTACATTATAACCAGTTGAGAATTACAAGCCCAAACATAAGTAAATGTTTTGAAGCCCTCACATTAAAGTCTTATTGAATGATAATAAAGTTGTTTACAACCGCCTCCCCAGACCTGTAGTTAGCGGGAGGGGAGAGGGCAGGTGGTAAGATATACGATCGATAACTATCATTAGATTGCTGGTCTTGATAACTTATGTTGGGCAGAGAAACTACTGCTGAACTCAACCATTGTTCCGCGGCTTTTGTCTAGGTTAGGTATCGGCTATAACATAAAGCAGTTTGGAATTACACCCCAAACATAAGTCAATGTTTTGAAGCACTCACATTAAAGTCTTATTGAAGGAAAATAAATTTGTTGACAAGCACCTCCACAGACCTTTTGGTAGCGGGGGGGGGGGGGGGGGGGGGGAGGGCAGTGGGTGAGAAAAACGATCGAAACCTATAATAAGATTGCTGCTCTTGATAACTTATATTGGGTAGAGAAACTACTGCTGAACTCAACCAATGGTCCGCGGCTTTTGTCTAGGTTAGGTATCGGCTATAACATAAAGCAGTTGAGAATTACAAGCCCAAAATTAGGTAAATGTTTTGATGCCCTCACATTAAAGTCTTTTTGAATGATAATAAAGTTGTTTACAACCGCCTCCCCAGACCTGTAGTTAGCGGGAGGGGAGAGGGCAGGTGGTAAGATATACGATCGATAACTAACATTAGATTGCTGGTCTTGATAACTTATGTTGTGCAGAGAAACTACTTCTGAACTCAACCATTGGTCCGCGGCTTTTGTCTCGGTTAGGTATCGGCTATAACATAAAGCAGTTGAGAAATTAAAAGCCCAAAATTAGGTAAATGTTTTGATGCCCTCACATTAAAGTCTTTTGAATGATAATAAAGTTGTTTACAACCGCCTCCCCAGACCTGTAGTTAGCGGGAGGGGAGAGGGCAGGTGGTAAGATATACGATCGATAACTATCATTAGATTGCTGGTCTTGATAACTTATATTGGGTAGAGAAACTACTGCTGAACTCAACCAATGGTCCGCGGGCATTTGTCTGGGTTAGGTATCGCCTATTACATAAAGAAGTTGGGAATTACACGCCCAAACATAAGTAAATGTTTTGAAGCACTCACATTAAAGTCTTATTGAAGGATAATAAAGTTGTTTACAACCGCCTCCCCAGACCTGTAGGTAGTTTGAGAGAGGGAGGGGGAAGGGCAGGTGGAGAGAGATACGATCAAAACTATCATTAGATTGCTGCTCTTGATAACTTATGTTGAGCAGAGCATTTTCCTGCTGAACTCAACCAATGGTCGGCGACATTTTTCTGGGTTAGGTTTCGTTACATTATAAACCAGTTGAGAATTACAAGCCCAACATAAGTAAATGTTTTGAAGCCCTCACATTAAAGTCTTATTGAATGATAATAAAGTTGTTTACAACCGCCTCCCCAGACCTGTAGTTAGCGGGAGGGGAGAGGGCAGGTGGTAAGATATACGATCGATAACTATCATTAGATTGCTGGTCTTGATAACTTATGTTGGGCAGAGAAACTACTGCTGAACTCAACCATTGTTCCGCGGCTTTTGTCTAGGTTAGGTATCGGCTATAACATAAAGCAGTTTGGAATTACAACCCCAAACATAAGTAAATGTTTTGAAGCACTCACATTAAAGTCTTATTGAAGCCCACACCTAAGTGAATGTTTTGAAGCACTCACATTATAGTCTTATTGAAGGATAATAAAGTTGTTTACAAGCGCCTCCCCTGACCTGAAGGAAGTGTGAGAGAGGGGGGGGGGGGGGGTGGAGGTGGTAAGATATACGATCGATAACTATCATAAGATTGCTGCTCTTGATTACTTATGTTGGGTAGAGAAACTACTGCTGAACTCAACCAATGGTCCGCGGCATTTGTCTGGGTAGGTATCGGCTACAACACAAACCATTTGGAATTACATGCCCAAACATAAGTATATTTTTAGATGCACTCACATCAAAGTCTTATTGAAGGATAATCAAGTTGTTGACAAGCGCCTCCCCAGACCTGTAGTTAGCGGGAGGGGAGAGGGCAGGTGGTAAGATATACGATCGATAACTATCATTAGATTGCTGGTCTTGATAACTTATATTGGGTAGAGAAACAACTGCTGAACTCAACCAATGGTCGGCGACATTTTTCTGGGTTAGGTTTCGTTACATTATAAACCAGTTGAGAATTACAAGCCCAAACATAAGTAAATATTTTGAAGCCCTCACATTAAAGTCTTATTGAATGATAATAAAGTTGTTTACAACCGCCTCCCCAGACCTGTAGTTAGCGGGAGGGGAGAGGGCAGGTGGTAAGATATACGATCGATAACTATCATTAGATTGCTGGTCTTGATAACTTATGTTGGGCAGAGAAACTACTGCTGAACTAAACCAATGGTCCGCGGCATTTGTCTGGGTTAGGTATCGGCTACAAACAAACCATTTGGGAATTACATGCCCAAACATAAGAATATTTTAGATGCACTCACATCAAAGTCTTATTGAAGGATAATCAAGTTGTTGACAAGCGCCTCCCCAGACCTGAAGGTTGCGGGAGGGGGGGAGGGCAGTGGGTGAGAAATACGATCGATACCTATATAAGATTGCTGCTCTTGATAACTTATATTGGGTGCAGCAACTACTGCTGCTTTCAACCAATAGTACGCGACATTTGTCAGGGTTAGGTATCGGTTACATTATTTACCAGTTGGGAATTACAAGCCCAAACATAAGTATATGTTTAGATGCACTCACATCAAAGTCTTATTGAAGGATAATAAAGTTGTTTAAAAAGCGCCTCCCGAGACCTGTAGGTAGCGGGAGGGGGGAGGGCAGTGGTGAGAAATACGAAGGATACCTATAATTAGATTGCTGCTCTTGATAACTTATATTGGGTAGAGAAACTACTGCTGAACTCAACCAATGGTACGCGACATTTGTCAGGGTTAGGTATCGGTTACAACATAACCAGTTTGGTATTACAAGCCCACACCTAAGTAAATGTTTTGAAGCACTCACATTATAGTCTTATTGATGGATAACAAAGTTGTTTACAAGCGCCTCCCCTGACCTGAAGGAAGTGTGAGAAATGGGGGGGCTGGTGGTAAGAATACGATCGATAACTAACATTAGATTGCTTCTCTTGATAACTTATGTTGGACAGAGCAACTACTGCTGAACTAAACCAATGGTCCGCGGCATTTGTAAAGGTTAGGTATCGGCTACAACACAAACAATTTGGGAATTACATGAACAAACATAAATATATTTTTAGATGCACTAACATAAAAGTCTTACTGTAGGATAATTAAGTTGTTTACAACCGCATCCCCAGACCTGTAGGTAGTGTGAGAGAGGGAGGGGGGAAGGGCAGGTGGAGAGAGATACGATCAAAAACTATCATTAGATTGCTGCTCTTGATAACTTATGTTGAGCAGAGCATTTACTGCTGAACTCAACCAATGGTCGGCGACATTTTTCTGGGTTAGGTATCGTTACATTATAAACCAGTTGAGAATTACAAGCCCAAACATAAGTAAATGTTTTGAAGCCCTCACATTAAAGTCTTATTGAATGATAATAAAGTTGTTTACAACCGCCTCCCCAGACCTGTAGTAGCGGGAGGGGAGAAGGCAGGTGGTAAGATATACGATCGATAACTATCATTAGATTGCTGGTCTTGATAACTTATATTGGGTAGAGAAACTACTGCTGAACTCAACCAATGGTCCGCGGCATTTGTCTGGGTTAGGTATCGGCTATAACATAAAGCAGTTGGGAATTACAAGCCCAAACATAAGTTAATGTTTTGAAGCACTCACATTAAAGTCTTATTGAAGGAAAATAAATTTGTTTACAAGCACCTCCACAGACCTTTTGGTAGCGGGAGGGGGGAGGGCAGTGGGTGAGAAAAACGATCGATACCTATATTAGATTGCTGCTCTTGATAACTTATGTTGGGTAGAGAAACTACTGCTGAACTCAACCAATGGTCCGCGGCATTTGTCTGGGTTAGGTATCGGCTATTACACAAAGAAGTTGGGAATTACACGCCCAACATAAGTAAATGTTTTGAAGCACTCACATTAAAGTCTTATTGAAGGATAATAAAGTTGTTTACAACCGCCTCCCCAGACCTGTAGTTAGCGGGAGGGGAGAGGGCAGGTGGTAAGATATACGATCGATAACTATCATTAGATTGCTGGTCTTGATAAGTTATATTGGGTAGAGAAACAACTGCTGAACTCAACCAATGGTAAGCGACATTTGTCAGGGTTAGGTATCGGTTACAACAATAACCAGTTGGGTATTACAAGCCCACACCTAAGTAAATGTTTTGAAGCACTCACATTAAGTCTTTTTGAATGATATAAAGTGTTTACAACCGCCTCCCCAGACCTGTAGTTAGCGGGAGGGGAGAGGGCAGGTGGTAAGATATACGATCGATAACTATCATTAGATTGCTGGTCTTGATAACTTATATTGGGTAGAGAAACTACTGCTGAACTCAACCAATGATCCGCGGCATTTGTCTGGGTTAGGTATCGGCTATTACATAAAGAGGTTGGGAATTACACGCCCAAACATAAGTAAATGTTTTGGAAGCACTCACATTAAAGTCTAATTGAAGGAAAATAAATTGTTTACAAGCGCCTCCCCAGACCTGTAGTTAGCGGAAGGGGAGAGGGCAGGTGGTAAGATATACGATCGATAACTATCATTAGATTGCTGGTCTTGATAACTTATGTTGGGCAGAGAAACTACTGCTGAACTCAACCATTGTTCCGCGGCTTTTGTCTAGGCTAGGTATCGGCTATAACATAAAGCAGTTGGGAATTACAAGCCCAAACATAAGTAAATGTTTTGAAGCACTCACATTAAAGTCTTATTGAAGGAAAATAAATTTGTTTACAAGCACCTCCACAGACCTTTTGGTAGCGGGAGGGGGGAGGGCAGTGGGTGAGAAAACGATCGATACCTATAATTAGATTGCTGCTCTTGATAACTTATGTTGGGTAGAGAAACTACTGCTGAACTCAACCAATGGTCCGCGGCATTTGTCTGGGTTAGGTATCGGCTATTACATAAAGAAGTTGGGAATTACACGCCCAAACATAAGTAAATGTTTTGAAGCACTCACATTAAAGTCTTATTGAAGGATAATAAAGTTGTTTACAACCGCCTCCCCAGACCTGTAGTTAGCGGGAGGGGAGAGGGCAGGTGGTAAGATATACGATCGATAACTATCATTAGATTGCTGGTCTTGATAATTTATATTGGGTAGAGAAACAACTGCTGAACTCAACCAATGGTAAGCGACATTTGTCAGGGTTAGGTATCGGTTACAAAAATAACCAGTTGGGTATTACAAGCCCACACCTAATTAAATGTTTTGAAGCACTCACATTAAAGTCTTTTTGAATGATAATAAGTTGTTTACAACCGCCTCCCCAGACCTGTAGTAAGCGGGAGGGGAGAAGGCAGGTGGTAAGATATACGATCGATAACTATCATTAGATTGCTGGTCTTGATAACTTATATTGGGTAGAGAAACTACTGCTGAACTCAACCAATGATCCGCGGCATTTGTCTGGGTTAGGTATCGGCTATTACATAAAGAGGTTGGGAATTACACGCCCAAACATAAGTAAATGTTTTGAAGCACTCACATTAAAGTCTTATTGAAGGAAAATAAATTTGTTTACAAGCACCTCCACAGACCTTTTGGTAGCGGGAGGGGAGAGGGCAGGTGGTAAGATATACGATCGATAACTATCATTAGATTGCTGGTCTTGATAACTTATGTTGGGCAGAGAAACTACTGCTGAACTCAACCATTGTTCCGCGGCTTTTGTCTAGGTTAGGTATCGGCTATAACATAAAGCAGTTGAGAATTACAAGCCCAAAATTAGGTAATGTTTTGATGCCCTCACATTAAAGTCTTTTTGAATGATAATAAGTTGTTAACAACCGCCTCCTCAGACCTGTAGTTAGCGGGAGGGGAGAGGGCAGGTGGTAAGATATACGATCGATAACTATCATTAGATTGCTGGTCTTGATTACTTATATTGGGTAGAGAAACTACTGCTGAACTCAACAAATGGTCCACTGCATTTGTCTGGGTTAGGTATCGGCTATTACATAAAGAAGTTGGGAATTACACGCCCAAACATAAGTAAATGTTTTGAAGCACTCACATTAAAGTCTTATTGAAGGATAATAAGTTGTTTACAACCGCATCCCCAGACCGGTAGGTAGTGTGAGAGAGGGAGGGGGGAAGGGCAGGTGGAGAGAGATACGATCAAAAACTATCATTAGATTGCTGCTCTTGATAACTTATGTTGAGCAGAGCATTTACTGCTGAACTCAACCAATGGTCGGCGACATTTTTCTGGGTTAGGTTTCGTTACATTATAAACCAGTTGAGAATTACAAGCCCAAACATAAGTAAATGTTTTGAAGCCCTCACATTAAAGTCTTATTGATGATAATAAAGTTGTTTACAACCGCCTCCCCAGACCTGTAGTTAGCGGGAGGGGGGAGGGCAGGTGGTAAGATATACGATCGATAACTATCATTAGATTGCTGGTCTTGATAACTTATGTTGGGCAGAGAAACTACTGCTGAACTCAACCATTGTTCCGCGGCTTTTTTCTAGGTTAGGCATCGGCTATAACATAAAGCAGTTTGGAATTACAAGCCCAAACATAAGTAAATGTTTTGAAGCACTCACATTAAGTCTTATTGAAGGAAAATAAATTTGTTGACAAGCACCTCCACAGACCTTTTGGTAGCGGGGGGGGGGGGGGGGGGGGGGGGAGGGCAGGTGGGTGAGAAAAACGATCGATACCTATAATAAGATTGCTGCTCTTGATAACTTATATTGGGTAGAGAAACTACTGCTGAACTCAACCAATGGTCCACGGCTTTTGTCTAGGTTAGTATCGGCTATAAGATAAAGCAGTTGGAATTACAAGCAAAAACAAAAGTAAATGTTTTGAAGCACTCACATTAAAGTCTTATTGAAGGAAAATAGATTTGTTTACATGCGCCTCCCCAGACCTGATGTTAGCGGGAGGGGAGAGGGCAGGTGGTAAGATATACGATCGATAACTATCATTAGATTGCTGGTATTGATAACTTATGTTTGGCAGAGCATTTACTGCTGAACTCAACCAATGGTTGGCGGCATTTGTCTGGTTAGGTATCGGCTATTACATAAAGAAGTTGGGAATTACACGCCCAAACATAAGTAAATGATTTGAAGCACTCACATTAAAGTCTTATTGAAGGATAATATAGTTGTTTACAACCGCCTCCCCAGACCTGTAGGTAGTGTGAGAGAGGGAGGGGGGAAGGGCAGGTGGAGAGAGATACGATCAAAAACTATCATTAGATTGCTGCTCTTGATAACTTATGTTGAGCAGAGCATTTACTGCTGAACTCAACCAATGGTCGGCGACATTTTCTGGGTTAGGTTTCGTTACATTATAAACCAGTTGAGAATTACAGGCCCAAACATAAGTAAATGTTTTGAAGCCCTCAAATTAAAGTCTTATTGAAGGATAATAAAGTTGTTAACAACTGCCTCCCCAGACCTGTAGTTATCGGGAGGGGGAGGGCAGGTGGTAGATATACGATCGATAACTATCATTAGATTTCTGCTCTTGATACCTTATGTTGGGCAGAGAAACTACTTCTGAACTCAACCATTGGTCCGCGGCTTTTGTCTAGGTTAGGTATCGGCTATAACATAAATCAGTTGGGAATTACAAGCCCAACAAAGTAAATGTTTTGAAGCACTCACATTAAAGTCTTATTGAAAAAAAATATATTTGTTTACATGCGCCTCCCCAGACCTGTTGTTAGCGGGAGGGGAGAGGGCAGGTGGTAAGATATACGATCGATAACTATCATTAGATTGCTGGTATTGATAACTTATGTTTGGCAGAGCATTTACTGCTGAACTCAACCAATGGTCGGCGGCATTTGTCTGGGTTAGGTATCGTTACAACATAAACAACTTGGGAATTACAAGCCCAACAAAAGTAAATGTTTTGAAGCACTCACATTAAAGTCTTATTGAAAGAAAATAGATTTGTTTACATGCGCCTCCCCAAACCCGTAGGTAGCGGGAGGGGGGGAAGGCAGTGGGTGAGAAATACGATCGTAGCTATAATAAGATTGCTGCTCTTGATAACTTATATAGGGTAGAGAAACTACTGCTGAACTCAACTAATGGTCCGCGGCATTTGTCTGGGTTAGGTATCGGCTTAAATATAAAGCACTTTGGAATTACAAGCCCAAACATAAGTAAATGTTTTGAAGCACTCACATTTAAGTCTTATTGAATGATAATAAAGTTGTTAACAACTGCCTCCCCAGACCTGTAGTTATCGGGAGGGGGGAGGGCAGGTGGTAAGATATACGATCGATAGCTATCATTAGATTTCTGCTCTTGATATCTTATGTTGGGCAGAGAAACTACTTCTGAACTCAACCATTGGTTCGCGGCTTTTGTTTAGGTTTGGTATCGGCTATAACATAAAGCAGTTGGGAATTACAAGCCCAAACAAAAGTAAATGTTTTGAAGCACTCACATTAAAGTCTTATTGAAGGAAAATAGATTTTTTTACATGCGCCTCAACAGACCTGTAGGTAGCGGGAGGGGGGAGGGCAGTGGGTGAGAAAAACGATCGATACCTATAATTAGATTGCTGCTCTTGATAACTTATATTGGGTAGAGAAACTACTGCTGAACTCAACCAATGGTCCGCGGCATTTGTCTGGGTTAGGTATCGGCTATAACAAAAAGCAGTTGGGAATTACAAGCCCAAACAAAAGTAAATGTTTTGAAGCACTCACATTAAAGTCTTATTGAAGGAAATTTAATTTGTTTACATGTGCCTCCACAGTTCTGTAGGTTGCGGGAGGGGGGAGGGCAGTGGGTGAGAAAAACGATCGATACCTATAATAAGATTGCTGTTCTTGATAACTTATATTGGGTAGAGAAACTACTGCTGAACTCAACCAATGGTCCGCGGCATTTGTCTGGGTTAGGTATCGGCTATTACATAAAGCAGATGGGAATACACGCCCAAACATAAGTAAATGTTTTGAAGCACTCACATTAAAGTCTTATTGAAGGAAATTAAATTTGTTTACATGCGCCTCCCCAGACCTGTAGTTAGCGGGAGGGGAGAGGGCAGGTGGTAAGATATAGGATCGATAACTATCATTAGATTGCTGGTCTAGATAACTTATGTTGGGCAGAGAAACTACTGCTGAACTCAACCATTGTTCCGCGGATTTTGTCAAGTATAGGTATCGGCTATAACATAAAGCAGTTGGGAATTACAAGCCCAAACATAAGTAAATGTTTTGAAGCACTCACATTAAAGTCTTATTGAAGGAAATTAAATTTGTTTACAAGCGCCTCCAAAGACCTGTAGTTAGCGGGAGGGGGGAGGGCAGTGGGTGAGAAAAACGATCGACACCTATAATTAGATTGGTGCTCTTGATAACTTATATTGGGTAGAGAAACTACTGCTGAACTCAACTAATGGTCGGCGGCATTTGTCTGGGTTAGGTATCGTTACAACATAAACAAGATGGGAATTACAAGCCCAAACATAAGTAAATGTTTTGAAGCACTCACATTAAAGTCTTATTGAATGATAATAAAGTTGTTAACAACTGCCTCCCCAGACCTGTAGTTATCGGGAGGGGGAGGGCAGGTGGTAAGATATACGATCGATAACTATCATTAGATTTCTGCTCTTGATATCTTATGTTGGGCAGAGAAACTACTTCTGAACTCAACCATTGGTCCGCGGCTTTTGTCTAGGTTAGGTATCGGCTATAACATAAAGCAGTTGGGAATTACAAGCCCAAACAAAAGTAAATGTTTTGAAGCACTCACATTAAAGTCTTATCGAAGAAAATAGATTTGTTTACATGCGCCTCCACAGACCTGTAGGTAGCGGGAGGGGGGAGGGCAGTGGGTGAGAAAAACGATCGAAACCTATAATAAGATTGCTGCTCTTGATAACTTATATTGGGTAGAGAAACTACTGCTGAACTCAACCAATGGTCCACGGCATTTGTCTGGGTTAGGTATCGGCTATTACATAAAGCAGTTGGGAATTACACGCCCAAACATAAGTTAATGTTTCGAAGCACTCACATTAAAGTCTTATTGAAGGATAATAAAGTTGTTTTTAACCGCCTCTCCAGACCTGTAGGTAGAGTGAGAGAGGGAGGGGAGGAATGGCAGGTGGAGAGAGATACGATCGATTCCTATCATTAGATTGCTGCTCTTGATAACTTATGTTGGGCAGAGCATTTACTGCTGAACTCAACTAATGGTCGGCGGCATTTGTCTGGGTTAGGTATCGTTACAACATAAACAAGATGGGAATTACAAGCCCAAACATAAGTAAATGTTTTGAAGCACTCACATTAAAGTCTTATTGAATGATAATAAAGTTGTTAACAACTGCCTCCCCAGACCTGTAGTTATCGGGAGGGGGAGGGCAGGTGGTAAGATATACGATCGATAACTATCATTAGATTTCTGCTCTTGATATCTTATGTTGGGCAGAGAAACTACTTCTGAACTCAACCATTGGTCCGCGGCTTTTGTCTAGGTTAGGTATCGGCTATAACATAAAGCAGTTGGGAATTACAAGCCCAAACAAAAGTAAATGTTTTGAAGCACTCACATTAAAGTCTTATTGAAGGAAAAAAGATTTGTTTACATGCGCCTCCACAGACCTGTAGGTAGCGGGAGGGGGAGGGCAGTGGGTGAGAAAAACGATCGATACCTATAATTAGATTGCTGCTCTTGATAACTTATATTGGGTAGAGAAACTACTGCTGAACTCAACCAATGGTCCGCGGCATTTATCTGGGTTAGGTATCGGCTACAACATAAAGAAGTTGGGAATTACAAGCCCAAACAAAAGTAAATGTTTTGAAGCACTCACATTAAAGTCTTATTGAAGGAAATTCAATTTGTTTACATGTGCCTCCACAGACCTGAAGGTAGCGGGAGGGGGGAGGGCAGTTGGTGAGAAAAACGATCGATACCTATAATAAGATTGCTGCTCTTGATAACTTATATTGGGTAGAGAAACTACTGCTGAACTCAACCAATGGTCCGCGGCATTTGTCTGGGTTAGGTATCGGCTATTACTTAAAGCAGATGGGAATTACAAGCCCAACATAAGTAAATGTTTTGAAGCACTCACATTAAAGTCTTATTGAAGGAATTAAATTTGTTTACATGCGCCTCCCCAGACCTGTAGTTAGCGGGAGGGTAGAAGGCAGGTGGTAAGATATACGATCGATAACTATCATAAGATTGCTGGTCTTGATAACTTATGTTGGGCAGAGAAACTACTGCTGAACTCAACCATTGTTCCGCGGCTTTTGTCTAGTATAGGTATCGGCTATAACATAAAGCAGTTAGGAATTACAAGCCCAAACATAAGTAAATGTTTTGAAGCACTCACATTAAAGTCTTATTGAAGGATAATAAAGTTGTTTACAACCGCCTCCCCAGACCTGTAGGTAGAGTGAGAGAGGGAGGGGAGGAAGGGCAGGTGGAGAGAGATACGATCGATACCTATCATTAGATTGCTGCTCTTGATAACTTATGTTGGGCATAGCATTTACTGCTGAACTCAACCAATTTTCGGCGGCATTTGACTGGGTTAGGTATCGTTACAACATAAACAAGTTGGGAATTACAAGCCCAAACATAAGTAAATGTTTTGAAGCACTCACATTAAAGTCTTATTGAATGATAATAAAGTTGTTTACAAGCGTCTCCCCAGACCTGAAGGTATTTTGAGAAAGGGGGTGGGGGAGGGGGGGGGGGAGGGTAGGTGGTAAGATATACGATCGATTACTATCATAAGATTGCTGGTCTTGATAATTTATGTTGGGCAGAGAAACTACTGCTGAACTCAACCATTGTTCCGCGGCTTTTGTCTAGGTTAGGTATCGGCTATAACATAAAGCAGTTGGGAATTACAAGCCCAAACAAAAGTAAATGTTTTGAAGCCTCCACAGACCTGTAGGTAGCGGGAGGGGGGAGGGCAGTTGGTGTAAAAACGATCGATACCTATAATTAGATTGCTGCTCTTGATAACTTATATTGGGTAAAGAAACTACTGCTGAACTCAACCAATGGTCCGCGGCACTTATCTGGGTTAGGTATCGGCTATAACATAAAGAAGTTGGGAATTACAAGCCCAAACAAAAGTAAATGTTTTGAAGCACTCACATTAAAGTCTTATTGAAGGAAATTAAATTTGTTTACATGTGCCTCCACAGACCTGAAGGAAGCGGGAGGGGGGAGGGCAGTGGGTGAGAAAACGATCGATACCTTTAATAAGATTGCTGCTCTTGATAACTTATATTGGGTAGAGAAACTACTGCTGAACTCAACCAATGGTCCGCGGCATTTGTCTGGGTTAGGTATCGGCTATAACATAAAGAAGTTGGGAATTACAAGCCCAAACAAAAGTAAATGTTTTGAAGCACTCACATTAAAGTCTTATTGAAGGAAATTAAATTTGTTTACATGCGCCTCCCCAGACCTGTAGTTAGCGGGAGGGTAGATGGCAGGTGGTAAGATATACGATCGATAACTATCATAAGATTGCTGGTCTTGATAACTTATGTTGGGCAGAGAAACTACTGCTGAACTCAACCATTGTTCCGCGGCTTTTGTCTAGGTTAGGTATCGGCTATAACATAAAGCAGTTGGGAATTACAAGCCCAAACAAAAGTAAATGTTTTGAAGCACTCACATTAAAGTCTTATTGAAGGAAATTAAATTTGTTTACATGTGCCTCCACAGACCTGATGGTAGCGGGAGGGGCGAGGGCAGTGGGTGAGAAAAACGATCGATACCTATAATTAGATTGCTGCTCTTGATAACTTATATTGGGTAAAGAAACTACTGCTGAACTCAACCAATGGTCCGCGGCATTTATCTGGGTTAGGTATCGGCTATAACATAAAGAAGTTGGGAATTACAAGCCCAAAATTAGGTAAATGTTTTGAAGCACTCACATTAAAGTCTTATTGAAGGAAATTAAATTTGTTTACATGCGCCTCCCCAGACCTGTAGTTAGCGGGAGGGTAGAAGGCAGGTGGTAAGATATACGATCGAAAACTATCATAAGATTGCTGGTCTTGATAACTTATGTTGGGCAGAGAAACTACTGCTGAACTCAACCATTGTTCCGCGGCTTTTGTCTAGTATAGGTATCGGCTATAACATAAAGCAGTTAGGAATTACAAGCCCAAACATAAGTAAATGTTTTGAAGCACTCACATTAAAGTCTTATTGAAGGATAATAAAGTTGTTTACAACCGCCTCCCCAGACCTGTAGGTAGAGTGAGGGAGGGAGGGGAGGAAGGGCTGGTGGAGAGAGATACGATCGATACCTATCATTAGATTGCTGCTCTTGATAACTTATGTTGGGCAGAGCATTTACTGCTGAACTCAACCAATTTTCGGCGGCATTTGACTGGGTAAGGTATCGTTACAACATAAAGAAGTTGGGAATTACAAGCCCAAACAAAAGTAAATGTTTTGAAGCACTCACATTAAAGTCTTATTGAAGGAATATAAATTTGTTTACAAGCGCCTCCACAGACCTGCAGTAAGCGGGAGGGGGGAGGGCAGTGGGTGAGAAAAACGATCGACACCTATAATTAGATTGGTTCTCTTGATAATTATATTGGGTAGAGAAACTACTGCTGAACTCAACCAATGGTCCGCGTCATTTGTCTGGGTTATGTATCGGCTATTACATAAAGCAGTTGGGAATTACAAGCCCAAACATAAGTTAATGTTTTGAAGCACTCACACTAAAGTCTTATTGAAGGATAATAAGTTGTTTACAACCGCCTCCCCAGACCTGTAGGTAGCGGGAGGGGGGAAGGCAGTGGGTGAGAAATGCGGTCGATACCTATAATTATATTGCTGCTCTTGATAACTTATGTTGGGCAGAGCATTTACTGCTGTACTCAACCAATGGTCCGCAACATTTGTCAGGGTTAGGTATCGGTTACAACATAAACCAGTAGGGAATTACAAGCCCACACATAAGTAAATGTTTTGAAGCACTCACATTAAAGTCTTATTGAAGGATAATTAAGTTTTTTACAAGTGCCTGCCCAGACCTGTAGGTAGCGGGAGGGGGGGAGGGCAGTGGGTGAGATATACGATCGATAACTATAATAAGATTGCTGCTCTTGATAACTTATGTTGGGCAGAGCAACTACTGCTGAACACAACCAATGGTCCGCGGCATTTGTCTGGGTTAGGTATCGTTACAACATAAACAACTTGGGAATTACAAGCCCAACATAAGTAAATGTTTTGAAGCACTCACATTAAAGTCTTATTGAAGGAAAATAGATTTGTTACATGCGCCTCCCCAGACCTGTAGTTAGCGGGAGGGGAGAGGGCAGGTGGTAAGATATACGATCGATAACTATCATTAGATTGCTGGTATTGATAACTTATGTTGGGCAGAGCAACTACTGCTGAACTAAACTAATGGTCTGCCAAATTTGACTGGGTTAGGTATTGGATATAACATAAAGCAGTTGGGAATTACAAGCCCAAACATAAGTAAATGTTTTGATGCACTCACATTAAAGTCTTATTGAATGATAACAAAGTTGTTTACAACCGCCTCCCCAGACCTGTAGGTTGCGGAAGGGGGAAGGCAGTGGGTGAGAAATACGATCGATAGCTATAATAAGATTGCTGCTCTTGATAACTTATGTTGGGCAGAGCAACTACTGCTGAACACAACCAATGGTCCGCGGCATTTGTCTGGGTTAGGCATTGGCTATAACATAAAACAGTTGGGAATTACAATCCCAAACATAAGTTATTGTTTTGAAGCACTCTTATTAAATTCACATTGAAGGATAATAAAGTTGTTTACAACCGTCTCCCCAGACCTGTTGGTAGCGGGAGGGGGGAAGGCAGTGGGTGAGAATGCGATCGATACCTATAATAAGATTGCTGCTCTTGATAACTTATATTGGGTAGAGCAACTACTGCTGAACTAAACTAATGGTCTGCCAAATTTGACTGGGTTAGGTATTGGATATAACATAAAGCAGTTGGGAATTACAAGCCCAAACATAAGTAAATGTTTTGATGCACTCACATTAAAGTCTTATTGAATGATAACAAAGTTGTTTACAACCGCCTCCCCAGACCTGTAGGTTGCGGGAGGGGGGGAGGGCAGTGGGTGAGAAATACGATCGATACCTATAATAAGATTGCTGCTCTTGATAACTTATATTGGGTAGAGCAACTACTGCTGAACTAAACTAATGGTCTGCCAAATTTGACTGGGTTAGGTATTGGATATAACATAAAGCAGTTGGGAATTACAAGCCCAAACATAAGTAAATGTTTTGATGCACTCACATTAAAGTCTTATTTAATGATAACAAAGTTGTTTACAACCGCCTCCCCAGACCTGTAGGTTGCGGAAGGGGGGAAGGCAGTGCGTGAGAATACGATCGATAGCTATAATAAGATTGCTGCTCTTGATAACTTACATTGGGTAGAGCAACAACTGCTGCTCTCACCCAATGGTACGCGACAATTGTCAGGGTTAGGTATCGGTTACAACAATGACCAGTTGGGAATTACAAGCCCACATATAAGTACATGTTTTGAAGCACTCACATTAAAGTCTTATTGAAGGATAATAAAGTTGTTTACAAGCGCCTCCCCAGACATGTTGGTTGCGGGAGGGGGGGAGGGCAATGGGTGAGAAATACGATCGATACCTATAATAAGATTGCTGCTCTTGATAACTTATATTGGGTAGAGCATCTACTGCTGAAATAAACCAATTGTTCGTGACATTTGTCAGGGTAAGGTATCGGTTACAACAATAACTAGTTGGGAATTACAAGCCCACACATAAGTAAATGTTTTGAATTACTCACATTAAAGTCTTATTGAAGGATAATAAAGTTGTTTACAAGTGCCTCCCCAGACCTGTAGGTAGCGGGAGGGGGGGAGGGCAGTGGGTGAGATATACGATCGATAACTATCATTAGATTGCTGCTCATGATAATTTATATTGGGAAGAGCAACTACTGCTGAACTAAACCAATGGTACGCGACATTTGTCAGGGTTAGGTATCAGCTACAACACAATCCATTTGGGAATTACATGCCCAAACATAAGTATATGTTTAGATGCACTCACATTAAAGTCTTATTGAAGGATAATAAAGTTGTTTACAAGCGCCTCCCCAGACCTGTTGGTAGCGGGAGTGGGGGAGGGCAGGTGGTTAGATATACGATCGATAACTATCATTAGATTGCTGCTCTTGATAACTTATTTTGTGCAGAACAACTACTGCTGAACTAAACCAATGGTCCGCAGCATTTGTCTGGGTTAGGGATCGGTTACAACAATAACTAGTTGGGAATTACAAGCCCACTAACAAGTAAATGTTTTTAATTACTCACATTAAAGTCTTATTGAAGGATAATAAAGTTGTTTACAACCGCCTCCCCAGACCTGTAGGTTGCGGGAGGGGGGAAGGCTGTGGGTGTGAATAACGATCGATACATATAATAAGATTGCTGCTCTTGATAACTTATATTGGGAAAAGCAACAACTGCTGCTCTCACCCAATGGTACGCGACAATTGTCAGGGTTAGATATCGGTTACAACAATGACCAGTTGGGAATTACAAGCCCACATATAAGTAAATGTTTTGAAGCACTCACATTAAAGTCTTATTGAAGGATAATAAAGAGGTTTACAAGTGCCTCCCAGACCTGTTGGTTGCGTGAGGGGGGGAGGGCAGTGGGTGAGAAATACGATCGATACCTATAAAAAGATTGCTGCTCTTGATAACTTATATTGGGTAGAGCATCTACTGCTGAACTCAACTAATGGTCCGAGGCATTTGTCTGGGTAAGGTATTGGCTATAACATAAAGCAGTTGGGAATTACAAGCCCAAACATAAGTAAATGTTTTGAAGCACTCACATCAATGTCTTATTGAATGATAACAAAGTTGTTTACAATCGCCTTCCCAGACCTGTAGGTAGAGCGAGGGGGGAAGGCAGTGGGTGAGAAATGCGATCGATACCTATAATTAGATTGCTGCTCTTGATAACTTATGTTGGGCAGAGAAACTACTGCTGTACTCAACCAATGGTCCGCAACATTTGTCAGGGTTAGGTATCGGTTACAACATAAACCAGTAGGGAATTACAAGCCCACACATAAGTAAATGTTTTGAAGCACTCACATTAAAGTCTTATTGAAGGATAATTAAGTTTTTACAAGTGCCTGCCCAGACCTGTAGGTAGCGGGAGGGGGGGAGGGCAGTGGGTGAGATATACGATCGATAACTATCATTAGATTGCTGCTCTTGATAACTTATGTTGGGCAGAGCAACTACTGCTGAACTAAACTAATAGTCTGCCAAATTTGACTGGGTTAGGCATTGGATATAACATAAAGCAGTTGGGAATTACAAGCCCAAACATAAGTAAATGTTTTGAAGCACTCACATTAAAGTCTTATTGAATGATAACAAAGTTGTTTACAACCGCCTCCCCAGACCTGTAGGTTGCGGAAGGGGGGGAAGGCAGTGGGTGAAAAATACGATCGATAGCTATAATAAGATTGCTGCTCTTGATAACTTATGTTGGGCAGAGCAACTACTGCTGAACACAACCAATGGTCCGCGGCATTTGTCTGGGTTAGGCATTGGCTATAACATAAAACAGTTGGGAATTACAATCCCAAACATAAGTTATTGTTTTGAAGCACTCTTATTAAATTCACATTGAAGGATAATGAAGTTGTTTACAACCGTCTCCCCAGACCTGTTGGTAGCGGGAGGGGGAAGGCAGTGGGTGAGAAATACGAGCGATACCTTTAATAAGATTGCTGCTCTTGATAACTTATGTTGGGCAGAGAACTACTGCTGAACTCAACTAATGGTCCGAGGCATTTGTCTGGGTAAGGTATTGGCCATAACATAAAGCAGTTGGGAATTACAAGCCCAAACATAAGTAAATGTTTTGAAGCACTCACATCAATGTCTTATTGAATAATAATAAAGTTGTTTACAATCGCCTTCCCAGACCTGTAGGTAGCGCGAGGGGGGGAAGGCAGTGGGTGAGAATGCGATCGATACCTATAATTAGATTGCTGCACTTGATAACTTATGTTGGGCAGAGAAACTACTGCTGTACTCAACCAATGGTCTGCGGCATTTGTCTGGGTTCGGTATCGGCTACAACACAAACCATTTGGGAATTACATGCCCAAACATAAGCATATGTTTAGATGCAGTCACATCAAAGTCTTATTGATGGATAATAAAGTTGTTTACAAGCGCCTCCCCAGACCTGTAGATTGCGGGAGGGGGGGAGGGCAGTGGGTGAGAAATACGATCGATACCTATAATAAGATTGCTGCTCTTGATAACTTATATTGGGTGGAGCAACTACTGCTGCTTTCAACCAATAGTACGCGACATTTGTCAGGGTTAGGTATCGGCTATTACATAAAGAAGTTGGGAATTACACGCCCAAACATAAGTAAATGTTTTGAAGCACTCACATTTGAAGTCTTATTGAAGGATAATAAAGTTGTTTACAACCGCCTCCCCAGACCTGTAGTTAGCGGGAGGGGGGGAGGGCAGGTGGTAAGATATACGATCGATAACTATCATTAGATTGCTGGTCTTGATAACTTATGTTGGGCAGAGAAACTACTGCTGAACTCAACCATTGTTCCGCGGCTTTTGTCTAGGCTAGGTATCGGCTATAACATAAAGCAGTTGGGAATTACAAGCCCAAACATAAGTAAATGTTTTGAAGCACTCACATTAAAGTCTTATTGAAGGAAAATAAATTTGTTTACAAGCACCTCCACAGACCTTTGGTAGCGGGAGGGGGAGGGCAGTGGGTGAGAAAAACGATCGATACCTATAATTAGATTGCTGCTCTTGATAACTTATGTTGGGTAGAGAAACTACTGCTGAACTCAACCAATGGTCCGCGGCATTTGTCTGGGTTAGGTATCGGTTACAACAATAACCAGTTGGGTATTACAAGCCCACACCTAAGTAAATGTTTTGAAGCACTCACATTAAAGTCTTTTTGAATGATAATAAAGTTGTTTACAACCGCCTCCCCAGACCTTTTGGTAGCGGGAGGGGAGAGGGCAGGTGGTAAGATATACGATCGATAACTATCATTAGATTGCTGGTCTTGATAACTTTTATTGGGTAGAGAAACTACTGCTGAACTCAACCAATGGTCCGCGGCATTTGTCTGGGTTAGGTATCGGCTATTACATAAAGAGGTTGGGAATTACACGCCCAAACATAAGTAAATGTTTTGAAGCACTCACATTAAAGTCTTATTGAAGGATAATAAAGTTGTTTACAAGCGCCTCCCCTGACCTGAAGGTAGTGTGAGAGAGGGGGGGGGGGGGAGGTGGTAAGATATACGATCGATAACTATCATAAGATTGCTGCTCTTGATAACTTATGTTGGGCAGGGCAACTACTGCTGAACTAAACCAATGGTCCGCGGCATTTGTCTGGGTTAGGTATCGGCTACAACACAAACCATTTGGGAATTACATGCCCAAACATAAGTATATTTTTAGATGCACTCACATCAAAGTCTTATTGAAGGATAATCAAGTTGTTGACAAGCGCCTCCCCAGACATGCAGGTTGCGGGAGGGGGGGAGGGCAGTGGGTGAGAAATACGATCGATACCTATAATAAGATTGCTGCTCTTGATAACTTATATTGGGTGGAGCAACTACTGCTGCTTTCAACCAATAGTACGCGACATTTGTCAGGGTTAGGTATCGGCTATTACATAAAGAAGTTGGGAATTACACGCCCAAACATAAGTAAATGTTTTGAAGCACTCACATTAAAGTCTTATTGAAGGATAATAAAGTTGTTTACAACCGCCTCCCCAGACCTTTTGGTAGCGGGTGGGGAGAGGGCAGGTGGTAAGATATACGATCGATAACTATCATTAGATTGCTGGTCTTGATAACTTATGTTGGGCAGAGAAACTACTGCTGAACTCAACCATTGTTCCGCGGCTTTTGTCTAGGTTAGGTATCGGCTATAACATAAAGCAGTTGAGAATTACAAGCCCAAAATTAGGTAAATGTTTTGATGCCCTCACATGAAAGTCTTTTTGAATGATAATAAAGTTGTTTACAACCGCCTCCTCAGACTTGTAGTTAGCGGGAGGGAGAGGGCAGGTGGTAAGATATACGATCGATAACTATCATTAGATTGCTGGTCTTGATAACTTATATTGGGTAGAGAAACTACTGCTGAGCTCAACCAATGGTCCGCTGCATTTGTCTGGGTTAGGTATCGGCTATTACATAAATAAGTTGGAATTACACGCCCAAACATAAGTAAATGTTTTGAAGCACTCACATTAAAGTCTTATTGAAGGATAATAAAGTTGTTTACAACCGCATCCCCAGACCTGTAGGTAGTGTGAGAGAGGGAGGGGAGGAAGGGCAGGTGGAGAGAGATACGATCGATACCTATCATTAGATTGCTGCTCTTGATAACTTATGTTGAGCAGAGCATTTACTGCTGAACTCAACCAATGGTCGGCGACATTTTTCTGGGTAAAGTTTCGTTACATTATAAACCAGTTGAGAATTACAAGCCCAAACATAAGTAAATGTTTTGAAGCCCTCACATTAAAGTCTTATTGAATGATAATAAAGTTGTTTACAACCGCCTCCCCAGACCTGTAGTTAGCGGGAGGGGAGAGGGCAGGTGGTAAGATATACGATCGATAACTATCATTAGATTGCTGGTCCTCATAACTTATGTTGGGCAGAGAAACTACTGCTGAACTCAACCATTGTTCCGCGGCTTTTGTCTAGGTTAGGTATCGGCTATAACATAAACCAGTTTGGAATTACAAGCCCAAACATAAGTAAATGTTTTGAAGCACTCACATTAAAGTCTTATTGAAGGATAATAAATTGATTACAAGCACCTCCACTGACCTTTTGGTAGCGGGGGGGGGGGGGGGGGGGGGAGGGCAGTGGGTGAGAAATACGATCGATACCTATAATAAGATTGCTGCTCTTGATAACTTATATTGGGTAGAGAAACTACTGCTGAACTCAACCAATGGTCCACGGCTTTTGTCTAGGTTAGGTATCGGCTATAACATAAAGCAGTTGGGAATTACAAGCAAAAACAAAAGTAAATGTTTTAAAGCACTCACATTAAAGTCTTATTGAAGGAAATAGATTTGTTTACATGCGCCTCCCCAGACCTATAGTTAGCGGGAGGGGAGAGGGCAGGTGGTAAGATATACGATCGATAACTATCATTAGATTGCTGGTATTGATAACTTATGTTTGGCAGAGCATTTACTGCTGAACTCAACCAATGGTCGGCGGCATTTGTCTGGGTTAGGTATCGTTACAACATAAACAACTTGGGAATTACAAGCCCAAACATAAGTAAATGTTTTGAAGCACTCACATTAAAGTCTTATTGAAGGAAAATAGATTTGTTTACATGCGCCTCCCCAGACCTGTAGTTAGCGGGAGGGGAGAGGGCAGGTGTAAGATATACGATCGATAACTATCATTAGATTGCTGGTATTGATAACTTATGTTTGGCAGAGCATTTACTGCTGAACTCAACCAATGGTTGGCGGCATTTGTCTGGGCTAGGTATCGGCTATTACATAAAGAAGTTGGGCATTACACGCCCAAACATAAGTAAATGTTTTGAAGCACTCACATTAAAGTCTTAATGAAGGATAATAAAGTTTTTCACAACCGCCTCCCCAGACCTGTAGGTAGTGTGAGAGAGGGAGGGGGAAGGGCAGGTGGAGAGAGATACGATCAAAAACTATCATTAGATTGCTGCTCTTGATAACTTATGTTGAGCAGAGCATTTACTGCTGAACTCAACCAATGGTCGGCGACATTTTTCTGGGTTAGGTTTCGTTACATTATAAATCAGTTGAGAATTATAAGCCCAAACATAAGTAAATGTTTTGAAGCCCTCACATTAAAGTCTTATTGAAGGATAATAAAGTTGTTAACAACTGCCTCCCCAGACCTGTAGTTATCGGGAGGGGGAGGGCAGGTGGTAAGATATACGATCGATAACTATCATTAGATTTCTGCTCTTGATATCTTATGTTGGGCAGAGAAACTACTTCTGAACTCAACCATTGGTCCGCGGCTTTTGTCTAGGTTAGGTATCGGCTATAACATAAATCAGTTGGGAATTACAAGCCCAAACAAAAGTAAATGTTTTGAAGCACTCACATTTAAGTCTTATTGAAAGAAATAGATTTGTTTACATGCGCCTCCCCAGACATGTAGTTAGCGGGAGGGGAGAGGGCAGGTGGTAAGATATACGATCGATAACTATCATTAGATTGCTGGTATTGATAACTTATGTTTGGCAGAGCATTTACTGCTGAACTCAACCAATGGTCGGCGGCATTTGTCTGGGTTAGGTATCGTTACAACATAAACACTTGGGAATTACAAGCCCAAACATAAGTAAATGTTTTGAAGCACTCACATTAAAGTCTTATTGAATGATAATAAAGTTGTTTACAACCGCCTCCCCAAA
The DNA here is from genome assembly GCA_030179655.1 of Scaptomyza flava. Taxonomy (NCBI): domain Eukaryota; kingdom Metazoa; phylum Arthropoda; class Insecta; order Diptera; family Drosophilidae; genus Scaptomyza; species Scaptomyza flava. The sequence goes on from JARNME010000259.1 coordinate 120,840, forward strand.
CCCGTAGGTAGCGGGAGGGGGGGAAGGCATTGGGTGAGAAATACGATCGATAGCTATAATAGATTGCTGCTCTTGATAACTTATATAGGGTAGAGAAACTACTGCTGAACTCAACTAATGGTCCGCGGCATTTGTCTGGGTTAGTATCGGCTCAAATATAAAGCATTTGGAATTACAAGCCCAAACATAAGTAAATGTTTTGAAGCACTCACATTTAAGTCTTATTGAATGATAATAAAGTTGTTAACAACTGCCTCCCCAGACCTGTAGTTATCGGGAGGGCAGGTGGTAAGATATACGATCGATAGCTATCATTAGATTTCTGCTCTTGATATCTTATGTTGGGCAGAGAAACTACTTCTGAACTCAACCATTGGTCCGCGGCTTTTGTTTAGGTTTGGTATCGGCTATAACATATAGCAGTTGGGAATTACAAGCCCAAACAAAAGTAAATGTTTTGAAGCACTCACATTAAAGTCTTATCGAAGGAAAATAGATTTGTTTACATGCGCCTCCACAGACCTGTAGGTAGCGGGAGGGGGAGGGCAGTGGGTGAGAAAAACGATCGATACCTATAATAAGATTGCTGCTCTTGATAACTTATATTGGCTAGAGAAACTACTGCTGACCTCAACCAATGGTCCGCGGCATTTGTCTGGGTTAGGTATCGGCTATAACAAAAAGCAGTTGGGAATTACAAGCCCAAACAAAAGTAAATGTTTTGAAGCACTCACATTAAAGTCTTATTGAAGGAAATTAAATTTGTTTACATGTGCCTCCACAGACCTGTAGGTTGCGGGAGGGGGGAGGGCAGTGGGTGAGAAAAACGATCGATACCTATAATAAGATTGCTGCTTTTGATAACTTATATTGGGTAAAGAAACTACTGCTGAACTTAACCAATGGTCCGCGGCATTTGTCTGGGTTAGGTATCGGCTATTACATTATAATATAATGATTTGCTTCAATATATTTATTTTATTATTTGAGATCGGAGCGACTGTTAATATCGCTCCGAATGCTTTATTGAGAATGATTCTAACAATGTCGGCTTAAACATATCGTAAGCTACAAAAAGGCTGTGCGCTGCTTATGGTGGCAGCGCAGCCGTTTGTATATCAACGTTATATATATATAAGCGACGGGCAGAGTATGTTATGCACATGTATACTTAAGTGGTCAATGCATGGGCACATGCTGACGCTGTCTTATTCTTGTAGGATCATATTTCGGTGCACTTGAAATGTACTTAAAATTGTATGTTTGAATGTGTTTATGCAACGACAAAGTGTTGTTGCCGTTTTGTGTTATGTTTATACAGCAACAAAGTGTTACTGATTTGGGTACATTAAATACAGTGTACCATCGATATATGTGCATACTACATCTCCCTCCTTTTGAGAAATAACGTAATATATGTAGTTATTTTAAATTAATTAGTATGATTATTTATCTAAATTTAGTGTTTATTTTTAATTAAACATTTTTTTTTTTTTTTTCGTTATTCAAGATAGTAAAAAGGTAAAAATATAGTTTTAAAATGTATTTGTAGTAATAAAAATGTTTGAATGTAAGTTAATATATATATATATATATATATATATATATTTTTTTTTTTTATTTTTTTTTTTATTTTTTTTATTTAAATTAATAAAAACATTATTTATTTCAATAATAATGATATAATAATGGTAATTTACTTATGTATGGCCATACTAGAAATATTATTCAATAAAAATTTTTAACCTATCCTTATGAACTTTTTGTTTTTTATTTTTATTATCTTTAATTAAAATATTGTCATTATTTTCTATTGATATTACTGAATAGGGTCCTAAATATTCTGGATCCAATTTATGGCCAGTTTCATTTCTTAATAAAACTGTATCTCCTACTTTTAATTCAAAATTAATTATTTTCCTATCATAGTATTCTTTATTTTGCTCTTATGTTGTTCTAACATAATTCTAGCTCTCTTATAAGCTTGTTCTAATCTATATTTACTTTCTTTAGCATAATCTTCTATGTTATAAAGAGGATTCATTTTATCAATGTTATTAAAATATTGTGGCAAATTACTTTGCTTGCCAAAACTAATTCATATGGACAATAGCCATGTGCCATAGAAGGTGTCGTGTTGAAACAGTATACGAAATATTTTAGCCATGCATCCCAATCAGTTTTGTCGACTGATATGTATGAACGAATATATTCATTAAAAGTTCTATGACTTCTTTCTACTGTTCCAACTGTCTGGTGGTGGTGTGCTGTAGACGTTATGTTGTCTATTTTTAAATATTTGCACAAGTCATTTATAATGGAGTTTTATATTCTGTTCCCATGTCCGTAATGAACGTCTTCATCGGACCGAACTGTAATATGAAAGATTCAAATATTGCTTTAGCGACAGTATTTGCATTTTTATTAGAGATCGGTATGGCAACAAGATATTTTGTTAAATCGCAGATAAGCGTAACTACATACTCGTTACCATATTCAGATCTTGGTAATGGGCCTATAGTGTCAACTATTACCCTGTCAAAAGAACTTGTTGGTGTTTCTGTCAGTGTAAGAGGAGTTTTGGTATGTGTTGTTATTTTCGATGTTTGACATTTTTGACATTTTCGTATGTATTCGGATATATCTTTAGACATTCCTTTCCAATAATAATATCTTTTGACCTTGGCCAAGGTTTTTGAAATGCCTGTATGACCTCCTTGTATGGGTTTATCATGGAATGTAGACAATATAGCTTCTTTTTCTTTTTTCTGTATTTATTAGGGTCACCGGGTTGAGTAGCGCTACTCTCAATGATTTTAATATTTTATTGCCCATTTCTTTAAATCTATCTATGGAGATATTTTCAAAGATATTTTCCCACGTTGCCATTTTGAGTTGGCTGATTTCATTTATACCGGCTTGCATTTCAAGCCTTTGGAAGAATTGACCTAAGTCAAGAATTCCATTAGTATATAAATCGCTAACATCATATCTTGCAGTAATTTTTTTTCCATGTTTAAAGAAACATAGCATATTTTTTACATGCAAGGTCACTACTTTACGTACGTCGTCATTTTTGATGACTTCATATACGTTGGGCTTTGAAGCTTTTTCTGAAGGTTGCTTTTGCAATTCTTCTTTATCTTGGTGCCTGGTAGTGACTTTCAGGACTTTATTTTGTATGTCTTTTAGATCAGATATTGTTATTCGTGACAATGCATCGGCTACAAAATTATCTTTGCCTCTTAGGTACTCTACTGTAAAATTATATTCCTCTAATTCAAGTCTCATACGCGTTAATTTAGAACTGGGGTTTGTCATTGAAAACAAAAATGTTAGGAGTCTATGGTCAGTTTTTACTATGAAATGAGTTCCGTAAATATAGGGTCTAAATTTGGTAATTGCCCAATAAATAGCTGTTAACTCTTGTTCCGTCGTACTCTTGTTACTTTCTCCTTTGGTAAATGATCTCGATGCGTAAGCTACTGGAAGTTGAATTCCATTGTGGACTTGTGTTAGCACTGCACCACAGGCTTGCTTACTAGCATCTGTTATTATACAAAATTCTTTTGTAAAATCCGGATATTGTAACAGAGTAGGCTTTATTAATTGAGCTTTAAGATATTCAAATGCATTTTGACATTCATCAGTCCATTCAAATGAAACATTCTTTTTATTTAATCTTGTTATATGCCTAGCATAATCGGCGAAATTTTTGATGAATCGTCTATAGTAATTACAAAATACTATAAAGCGTCTAGCGCTGTCCGAGTCATGTGGGACTGGATAATTTAATATGACATCAAATTTTTTGTCATCTGGTAAGATTCCCTTATCTGTGCATTTGTGTCCCAAAATGTGACTTCATGCATGAAAAATGAACATTTTTCAGGATGTAGCTTCAAGTTGTGTTTCCTACACATGTCAAAAACACTAATTAAATTGTTAAGCATGTGGTTTTCGGAACAACCGATTACTATTAAATCATCCATGTAAAGGAATGCTTGTGATGGTTCAAGTCCAGAGAAAGCAATAGTCATCATTCTTTGGAATGAATTTGGGGCTATCTTTAACCCAAATGGTAATCGCGTGAAGCGATAAGAGCCATTGCTCGTTGAAAAGGATGTTATATCTCTAGAGTTTTCGTCTAGCTCAATCTGGTGGAATCCTGACATTAAGTCAAGGCAAGAGAAATATTTTGCTCTTCCTAGTTGATCTAAGATTTCATCGATCCTAGGAAGTGGGAACTTATCGGATAGTATTTTTTATTAATTTGGCGATAATCAATAACTAAACGCCATTTTTTCTTTTCATTATCTATGGATTTCTTTGGTACTAGTAACAGTGGACTGTTGTATTCCGAGACTGAGGGTTCAACTATTTTATCTTTAATGAGTTTATCGACTTGAGCTTGAATTTCGTCTTTTTGACTGTGAGGACTTCTATAGTTTTTTATATATACGGGTTCATTATCTTTTAATCTTAGTTTCTGCTTATAAAATTATTGGTGGTTATTGATTCGGTATCAAGTCCGAATATGTCTGTGTATTCACTACAAAGTCCTTTTAATTGTTTATAAAATAGTTTTGTAAAATTTTTAGCTAACTTTGACATAACATTGTTCATTCTAGTTTCGTTATTTATTTCGGATATATCATAATTTGCTAATGGTTCATAATTCAATTTATTTATATTAACCATTTGATCTGTATTAGTTGTATTCAGTAAACGGACAAATGCATTTGCAGTTGTTACTACTGTATTTGCTGCATATATACCAGGTTGAATTTCCTGGTTCGGAATTAAGATGCTATCTTCATTTGAAGTTAGCTCAATTTTTCGGACAACTTCGGATCTTGCTGGTAACACTATTGTATTGTTACCAGAGCTGTAATTAATGGGTACATATATGGGATAGTTTAGATTGTCTGGTCTTATTATGAGAAGATCCTTTGTAGGTGTGAAATCGAGTTGACAATTATATTTTTTAATAAAATCTATTCCTAAAATTCCATCACACGGTATAGAAAAAGTTGAATCGACAATGTGGAAGTTGTGTGGAATTATGTATTTAGTTGTTTGAATTTCTATTGATGTCATTCCTTTAGATTTAATTAATCCTTGATTGATTCCCTGAATATTTATTTTGTTGTATGTGTCTATATCATTAAAAGTGTCTGAATTGTCTTTTAGCAGAGATATGTCTGCACCAGTATCTATTAAAATATTAATTTTTTTCCTGTAGCTACGTTTGTGAATGTTACGAATATATTTACACTAAGATTAATCGAATGAACCTTTTTGCTATCTATTGCTGTGTACCTAAGGGCTGTTGCGAGTTTTCCGAGGAATTCTGGGCTACTCTAACATTGTTGTTATTGCCGTTCCTGTTTCTGTTATTGTTGCTGTTGTAGTTGCCTCTATTTGAGTTACCACGACCTCTGTAATTATTACCATTATTGCGGCTATAATTATTATTGTTGTTGTAATTGTTACGGCTATAATTTCTGCCACGATTATAACCTCGGCCTCCTCTGTTATTGTTGTTTGCACCGCGTCGATAATACAGGACAGTGTTACTTTGACCTGTTATCTCCGTGCAACAATTTACGAATTTGGAAACGGCATCATTCATGTTCGTGAATGTGCCTGCCTGCATAATAAGTTTTACCTTATCAATTGAACAATTTTGGGTCATAGCTTTTACAGCTGTTGTAGTGCTGTACTTATTTGCAAGTGATTGGCTTAGACCTTCACTGATATAGGCGCCTTCAGGGCCTTTGTCAGTTTCTCCACCTCCTGGGTGTATTGGCTAGCCGTTTTATTTTTCTGTTGCAGGTTAAGAAGCTTAGCAGATACAACTTCTACCGATTCTCCTTTTACTGCATTTGAAAGTTGTGTAATGATTGCAGCAATTGTCTGCTCACTACTTATTAAGTTTCTCGCATGACCTTTTATCTTTGTTTTTATAAGGCTTATGGCTGTAAGCTCGTGTGTTCCTTTTAAGGTTTCTAATAGTTTCAAAGAATCTAGAAAACTTTGTAAATTTTCTGGTTTACCATCAAACTCTGGTATCAGAGATGTGGCTAGCTTGATAAATTCTACTACTGATTGTGCCATTTCAGATATTGTTATTTTTTCTTGTTTGGTTTCGATTGGATCGCTTTCTTGTAGTGTTTCAATGTCACTATCAGATTCAGCATCACTTTGTTGAATTGATTCGTCTAATTCTTTTAATTGGTCGGGATCAAACTCCGCCAATTGATGTGGACTCTCTGGCACCTTTATCTGAATATGCCGCCTATTGGTAAGTGTAATTAATCTTGTGTTTAGGGATTTTATTACCCTTAAACATTTATTATTGTGCTCAGTTGTGAATCTTTTTCCATAACTTTACTAAGTTAACTATATTATTGTATTCCCTTACTAATATTCTATATGGCTTTTTAGTGTTTCCTTTTTTATAACTGCGTCTTTATTGATGCATTTGTAAGATTTATCAAATTTGTAACGAAACGCGTCTATATTTTTTGCAATTTCGTTCCATTCCATTATTTTTAATGCGACATGAATTCTTTAAAATTGTTATTTTTATTTTTTATTTGATCCTAATTTTTTTTTTTAAATTTTGTCTAAATCTGTACCCTTGCTAATTGATGTGTATTTTTTCTTTATGCTTTTGGTATGTGAGTTGTTAACTCGAAGGGCTAAATTCAGTAACACGAGTGCTACTATAATGCCTACTAAAACTAGCATGTACTGCAAATCGGGTGAAGATACGTCTACTTTGTTAATAACATTAGCTGTCGAATCGACAGTCTTGACGTCGACTATACCCATTTTTGCGTACGTTAGTTTATAAAAATTTTCGTATTTATTTGCTGATTGCATATGATAAATTTGTTTGAATATTTCTAATTTGGCCACCTCATTATTATTTAATATTTTATATTTATATATATATTTATTTTTTTTTTATTTTTTTTTTTTTATTTATATATTTTAAATTATGTTTTTAATTTTTTTTTGTTATATTTTGATCTTTTCAGTGATCACCTGGCTGCATTTTGCATGGCTTTACAGGCCATGCTCTAATCGGGCAGATTTTATTCCGCTCAATTTTACAATATTAATTTTTTAAAATAAAATTTTATGCATCGCAGTGCATTAAAAAAATTTTGCAACGCAGTGCTAGTTAAAAAAAAAAATGCGCCCTTGGAAACGCTGTCGGTTCACTTTTCCAGAGTCTGGCTTGGTACGCCAGACGGTGCCGGTGCTGGCTGCACAGGCTGTTGATTCTCTGATGGGGCACCGGTGCTGGCTGCACAGGTGTATTCGCAAAAAGGTGCGTACAGTGGTCCTTTACAGTCTCCCGGGCAGGTTTTCTGTAGTTTGGGGATGTCGATCTTTGCTGGTGGTTGTAATTTTTTATTAATTTTGGCAATATTTGTAATTGTAGAGTAGGTGGATGTGTGTGTGGTTGTGGTTTGGTCTTTTCTTTCTTTAAGTAAATTTTTTATATGTTCAACTTCGGCATGTAATTTTACCGAAGTGTTCCACTTTAACGTGTTGCCGCTGTTTAGCAGCTTTAATAAATCAGCCTTTCTGGCTTTTAATCTTTTCACCACACCACTTCGTTTTGCACACATCACACTCTACTCACTGCGTTTTCATGTAATTAAGTCCATCGATGGGGTACACCGTCTTTTGCTTCTTCTTCTTCTTTTGCTGTTTCTGTTGTCGTTGTTGTTTGTTGTTGGGAGATGCTGCTGCTGCTGCTTACTGAGTTTAATTTTTCATTGCATTACACTTGTGCGTCATTGACGTCCTTTGCCTTTTGTTGGCCAATTAGACACTATGTTTTGATTAGTACATGTATTAATTTATCATGAATTTATCATGTATATGTTGAACACTGTGTATGTGGGCGAGGCTAGTTTCCCATCCACATATTGCTCCTGTGATATTTGAAAATTTTGCACTTTGAGTGCAGTACCCGCGAACTCGACGCGTTATTATTTGATTAACAGAGCAGATTCATGCTCACGGTCGCCATATAATATAATGATTTGCTTCAATATATTTATTTTATTATTTGAGATCGGAGCGACTGTTAATATCGCTCCGAATGCTTTATTGAGAATGATTCTAACAATGTCAGCTTAAACATATCGTAAGCTACAAAAAGGCTGTGCGCTGCTTATGGTGGCAGCGCAGCCGTTTGTATATAAACGTTATATATATATAAGCGACGGATACGTCGCTGCGGGCAGAGTATGTTATGCACATGTATACTTAAGTGGTCAATGCATGGGCACATGCTGACGCTGTCTTATTCTTGTAGGATCATATTTCGGTGCACTTGAAATGTACTTAAAATTGTATGTTTGAATGTGTTTATGCAACGACAAAGTGTTGTTGCCGTTTTGTGTTATGTTTATACAGCAACAATGTGTAACTGATTTGGGTACATTAAATACAGTGTACCATCGATATATGTGCAAACCACAACATAAAGCAGATGGGAATTACACGCCCAAACATAAGTAAATGTTTTGAAGCACTCACATTAAAGTTTTATTGAAGAAAATTAAATTTGTTTACATGCGCCTCCCCAGACCTGTAGTTAGCGGGAGCGGAGAGGGCAGGTGGTAAGATATACGATCGATAACTATCATTAGATTGCTGGTCTTGATAACTTATGTTGGGCAGAGAAACTACTGCTGTACTCAACCATTGTTCCGCGGATTTTGTCTAGTATAGGTATCGGCAATAACATAAAGCAGTTGGGAATTACAAGCCCAAACATAAGTAAATGTTTTGAAGCACTCACATTAAAGTCTTATTGAAGGAATATAATTTGTTTACAAGCGCCTCCACAGACCTGTAGTTAGCGGGAGGGGGGAGGGCAGTGGGTGAGAAAAACGATCGACACCTATAATTAGATTGGTGCTCTTGATAACTTATATTGGGTAGAGAAACTACTGCTGAACTCAACTAATGGTCGGCGGCATTTGTCTGGGTTAGGTATCGTTACAACATAAACAAGATGGGAATTACAAGCCCAAACATAAGTAAATGTTTTGAAGCACTCACATTAAAGTCTTATTGAATGATAATAAAGTTGTTAACAACTGCCTCCCAGACCTGTAGTTATCGGGAGGGGGGAGGGCAGGTGGTAAGATATACGATCGATAACTATCATTAGATTTCTGCTCTTGATATCTTATGTTGGGCAGAGAAACTACTTCTGAACTCAACCATTGGTCCGCGGCTTTGTCTAGGTTAGGTATCGGCTATAACATAAAGCAGTTGGGAATTACAAGTAAATGTTTTGAAGCACTCACATTAAAGTCTTATCGAAGAAAATAGATTTGTTTACATGCGCCTCCACAGACCTGTAGGTAGCGGGAGGGGGGAGAGCAGTGGGTGAGAAAAACGATCGATACCTATAATAAGATTGCTGCTCTTGATAACTTATATTGGGTAGAGAAACTACTGCTGAACTCAACCAATGGTCCGCGGCATTTGTCTGGGTTAGGTATCGGCTATTACATAAAGCAGATGGGAATTACACGCCCAAACATAAGTAAATGTTTTGAAGCACTCACATTAAACTCTTATTGAAGGAAATTAAATTTGTTTACATGCGCCTCCCCAGACCTGTAGTTAGCGGGAGGGTAGAGGGCAGGTGGTAAGATATACGATCGATAACTATCATAAGATTGCTGGTCTTGATAACTTATGTTTGGCAGAGAAACTACTGCTGAACTCAACCATTGTTCCGCGGCTTTTGTCTAGTATAGGTATCGGCTATAACATAAAGCAGTTGGGAATTACAAGCCCAAACATAAGTAAATGTTTTGAAGCACTCACATTAAAGTCTTATTGAAGGAATATAAATTTGTTTACAAGCGCATCCACAGACCTGTAGTTAGCGGGAGGGGGGAGGGCAGTGGGTGAGAAAAACGATCGACACCTATAATTAGATTGGTGCTCTTGATAAATTATATTGGGTAGAGAAACTACTGCTGAACTCAACCAATGGTCCATGGCATTTGTCTGGGTTAGGTAAAGGCTATTACATAAAGAAGTTGGGAATTACACTCCCAAACATAAGTTTATGTTTTGAAGCACTCACATTAAAGTCTTATTGAAGGATAATAAAGTTGTTTACAACCGCCTCCCCAGACCTGTAGGTAGAGTGAGAGAGGGAGGGAGGAAGGGCAGGTGGAGAAAGATACGATCGATACCTATCATAAGATTGCTGCTCTTGATAACTTTTGTTGGGCAGAGCATTTACTGCTGAACTCAACCAATGGTCGGCGGCATTTGTCTGGGTTAGGTATCGTTACAACATAAACAAGTTGGGAATTACAAGCCCAAACATAAGTAATGTTTTGAAGCACTCACATTAAAGACTTATTGAATGATAATAAATTTGTTTAAAAGCGTCTCCCCAGACCTGAAGGTATTTTGAGAAAGGGGGTGGGGGGAGGGGGGGGGGGAGGATAGGTGGTAACATATACGATCGATTACTATCATAAGATTGCTGGTCTTGATAATTTATGTTGGGCAGAGAAACTACTGCTGAACTCAACCATTGGTCCGCGGCTTTTGTCTAGGTTAGGTATCGGCTATAACATAAAGCAGTTGGGAATTACAAGCCCAAACATAAGAAAATGTTTTGAAGCACTCACATTAAAGTCTTATTGAAGGAAAATAAATTTGTTTACAAGCGCACCACAGACTCGTTGTTAGCGGGAGGGGGGAGGGCAGTGGGTGAGAAAAACGATCGATACCAATAATTAGATTGCTGCTCTTGATAACTTATATTGGGTAGAGAAACTACTGCTGAACTCAACCAATGGTCCGCGTCATTTGTCTGGGTTATGTATCGGCTTTTACATAAAGCAGTTGGGAATTACAAGCCAAAACATAAGTTTATGTTTTGAAGCACTCACATTAAAGTCTTATTGAAGGATAATTAAGTTTTTTACAAGTGCCTGCCCAGACCTGTAGGTAGCGGGAGGGGGGGAGGGCAGTGGGTGAGATATACGATCGATAACTATCATTAGATTGCTGCTCTTGATAACTTATGTTGGGCAGAGCAACTACTGCTGAACTAAACTAATGGTCTGCCAAATTTGACTGGGTTAGGTATTGGATATAACATAAAGCAGTTGGGATTACAAGCCCAAACATAAGTAAATGTTTTGATGCACTCACATTAAAGTCTTATTGAATGATAACAAAGTTGTTTACAACCGCCTCCCCAGACCTGTAGGTTGCGGAAGGGGGGAAGGCAGTGGGTGAGAAATACGATCGATAGCTATAATAAGATTGCTGCTCTTGATAACTTATGTTGGGCAGAGCAACTACTGCTGAACACAACCAATGGTCCGCGGCATTTGTCTGGGTTAGGCATTGGCTATAACATAAAACAGTTGGGAATTACAATCCCAAACATAAGTTATTGTTTTGAAGCACTCTTATTAAATTAACATTGAAGGATAATAAAGTTGTTTACAACCGTCTCCCCAGACCTGTTGGTAGCGGAAGGGGGGAAGGCAGTGGGTGAGAAATACGAGCGATACCTTTAATAAGATTGCTGCTCTAACTTATGTTGGGCAGAGAAACTACTGCTGAACTCAACTAATGGTCCGAGGCATTTGTCTGGGTAAGGTATTGGCTATAACATAAAGCAGTTGGGAATTACAGGCCCAATTATAAGTAAATGTTTTGAAGCACTCACATCAATGTCTTATTGAATGATAATAAAGTTGTTTACAATCGCCTTCCCAGACCTGTAGGTAGCGCGAGGGGGGGAAGGCAGTGGGTGAGAAATGCGATCGATACCTATAATTAGATTGCTGCTCTTGATAACTTATGTTGGGCAGAGAAACTACTGCTGTACTCAACCAATGGTCTGCGGCATTTGTCTGGATTCGGTATCGGCTACAACACAAACCATTTGGGAATTACATGCCCAAACATAAGCATATGTTTAGATGTACTCACATTAAAGTCTTATTGATGGATAATAAAGTTGTTTACAAGCGCCTCCCCAGACCTGTAGGTTGCGGGAGGGGGGGAGGGCAGTGGGTGAGAAAAACGATCGATACCTATAATAAGATTGCTGGACTTGATAACTTATGTTGGGCAGAGAAACTACTGCTGAACTAAACTAATGGTCTGCCAAATTTGACTGGGTTAGGTATTGGATATAACATAAAGCAGTTGGGAATTACAAGCCCAAACATAATTAAATGTTTTGAAGCACTCACATTAAAGTCTTATTGAATGATAACAAAGTTGTTTACAACCGCCTCCCCAGACCTGTAGGTTGCGGAAGGGGGGGAAGGCAGTGCGTGAGAAATACGATCGATACCTATAATAAGATTGCTGCTCTTGATAACTTATATTGGGTAGAGCAACAACTGCTGCTCTCACCCAATGGTACGCGACAATTGTCAGGGTTAGGTATCGGTTACAACAATGACCAGTTGGGAATTACAAGCCCACATATAAGTAAATGTTTTGAAGCACTCACATTAAAGTCTTATTGATGGATAATAAAGTTGTTTACAAGCGCCTCCCCAGACATGTTGGTTGCGGGAGGGGGGGAGGGCAGTGGGTGAGAAATACGATCGATACCTATAATAAGATTGCTGCTCTTGATAACTTATATTGGGTAGAGCATCTACTGCTGAAATAAACCTATTGTTCGTGACATTTGTCAGGGTAAGGTATCGGTTACAACAATAACTAGTTGGGAATTACAAGCCCACACATAAGTAAATGTTTTGAATTACTCACATTAAAGTCTTATTGAAGGATAATAAAGTTGTTTACAAGTGCCTCCCCAGACCTGTAGGTAGCGGGAGGGGGGGAGGGCAGTGGGTGAGATATACGATCGATAACTATCATTAGATTGCTGCTCATGATAATTTATATTGGGAAGAGCAACTACTGCTGAACTAAACCATTGGTACGCGACATTTGTCAGGGTAAGGTATCGGTTACAACAATAACTAGTTGGGAATTACAAGCCCAAACATAAGTATATGTTTAGATGCACTCACATTAAAGTCTTATTGAAGGATAATAAAGTTGTTTACAAGCGCCTCCCCAGACCTGTTGGTAGCGGGAGTGGGGGAGGGCAGGTGGTTAGATATACGATCGATAACTATCATTAGATTGCTGCTCTTGATAACTTATTTTGTGCAGAACAACTACTGCTGAACTAAACCAATGGTCCGCAGCATTTGTCTGGGTTAGGGATCGGTTACAACAATAACTAGTTGGGAATTACAAGCCCACTAACAAGTTAATGTTTTTAATTACTCACATTAAAGTCTTATTGAAGGATAATAAAGTTGTTTACAACCGCCTCCCCAGACCTGTAGGTTGCGGGAGGGGGGAAGGCTGTGGGTGTGAATAACGATCGATACATATACTACGATTGCTGCTCTTGATAACTTATATTGGGTAGAGAAACTACTGCTGAACTCAACTAATGGTCGGCGGCATTTGTCTGGGTTAGGTATCGTTACAACATAAACAAGATGGGAATTACAAGCCCAAACATAAGTAAATGTTTTGAAGCACTCACATTAAAGTCTTATTGAATGATAATAAAGTTGTTAACAACTGCCTCCCCAGACCTGTAGTTATCGGGAGGGGGGAGGGCAGGTGGTAAGATATACGATCGATAACTATCATTAGATTTCTGCTCTTTATATCTTATGTTGGGCAGAGAAACTACTTCTGAACTCAACCATTGGTCCGCGGCTTTTGTCTAGGTTAGGTATCGGCTATAACATAAAGCAGTTGGGAATTACAAGCCCAAACATAAGTAAATGTTTTGAAGCACTCACATTAAAGTCTTATCGAAGAAAATAGATTTGTTTACATGCGCCTCCACAGACCTGTAGGTAGCGGGAGGGGGGAGGGCAGTGGGTGAGAAAAACGATCGATACCTATAATTATATTGCTGCTCTTGATAACTTATGTTGGGCAGAGAAACTACTGCTGAACTCAACCAATGGTCCACGGCATTTGTCTGGGTTAGGTATCGGCTATTACATAAAGCAGTTGGGAATTACACGCCCAAACAAAGGTTAATGATTCGAAGCACTGTCTTATTGAAGGATAATAAAGTTGTTTACAACCGCCTCCCCAGACCTGTAGGTAGAGTGAGAGAGGGAGGGGGGAAGGGCAGGTGGAGAGAGATACGATCGATACCTATCATTAGATTGCTGCTCTTGATAACTTTTGTTGGGCAGAGCATTTACTGCTGAACTCAACCAATGGTCGGCGGCATTTGTCTGAGTTAGGTATCGTTACAACATAAACAAGTTGGGAATTACAAGCCCAAACATAAGTAAATGTTTAGAAGCACTCACATTAAAGTCTATTGAATGATAATAAATTTGTTTACAAGCGTCTCCCCAGACCTGAAGGTATTTTGAGAAAGGGGGTGGGGGGAGGGGGGGGGGGGGAGGATAGGTGGTAAGATATACGATCGATTATTATCATAAGATTGCTGGTCTTGATAATTTATGTTGGGCAGAGAAAACTACTGCTGAACTCAACCATTGGTCCGCGGCTTTTGTCTAGGTTAGGTATCGGCTATAACATAAAGCAGTTGGGAATTACAAGCCCAAACATAAGAAAATGTTTTGAAGCACTCACATTAAAGTCTTATTGAAGGAAAATAAATTTGTTTACAAGCGCACCACAGACTCGTTGTTAGCGGGAGGGGGGAGGGCAGTGGGTGAGAAAAACGATCGATACCTATAATTAGATTGCTGCTCTTGATAACTTATATTGGGTAGAGAAACTACTGCTGAACTCAACCAATGGTCCGCGTCATTTGTCTGGGTTATGTATCGGCTTTTACATAAAGCAGTTGGGAATTACAAGCCAAAACATAAGTTTATGCTTTGAAGCACTCACATTAAAGTCTTATTGAAGGATAATTAAGTTTTTACAAGTGCCTGCCCAGACCTGTAGGTAGCGGGAGGGGGGGAGGGCTGTGGGTGAGATATACGATCGATAACTATCATTAGATTGCTGCTCTTGATAACTTATGTTGGGCAGAGCAACTACTGCTGAACTAAACTAATGGTCTGCCAAATTTGACTTGGTTAGGTATGGATATAACATAAAGCAGTTGGGAATTACAAGCCCAAACATAAGTAAATGTTTTGATGCACTCACATTAAAGTCTTATTGAATGATAACAAAGTTGTTTACAACCGCCTCCCCAGACCTGTAGGTTGCGGAAGGGGGGAAGGCAGTGGGTGAGAAATACGATCGATAGCTATAATAAGATTGCTGCTCTTGATAACTTATGTTGGGCAGAGCAACTACTGCTGAACACAACCAATGGTCCGCGGCATTTGTCTGGGTTAGGCATTGGCTATAACATAAAACAGTTGGGAATTACAATCCCAAACATAAGTTATTGTTTTGAAGCACTCTTATTAAATTCACATTGAAGGATAATAAAGTTGTTTACAACCGTCTCCCCAGACCTGTTGGTAGCGGAAGGGGGGAAGGCAGTGGGTGAGAAATACGAGCGATACCTTTAATAAGATTGCTGCTCTTGATAACTTATGTTGGGCAGAGAAACTACTGCTGAACTCAACTATGGTCCGAGGCATTTGTCTGGGTAAGGTATTGGCTATAACATAAAGCAGTTGGAAATTACAGGCCCAATTATAAGTAAATGTTTTGAAGCACTCACATCAATGTCTTATTGAATGATAATAAAGTTGTTTACAATCGCCTTCCCAGACCTGTAGGTAGCGCGAGGGGGGGAAGGCAGTGGGTGAGAAATGCGATCGATACCTATAAATAGATTGCTGCTCTTGATAACTTATGTTGGGCAGAGAAACTACTGCTGTACTCAACCAATGGTCTGCGGCATTTGTCTGGATTCGGTATCGGCTACAACACAAACCATTTGGGAATTACATGCCCAAACATAAGCATATGTTAAGATGTACTCACATTAAAGTCTTATTGATGGATAATAAAGTTGTTTACAAGCGCCTCCCCAGACCTGTAGGTTGCGGGAGGGGGGGAGGGCAGTGGGTGAGAAATACGATCGATACCTATAATAAGATTGCTGGACTTGATAACTTATGTTGGGCAGAGAAACTACTGCTGAACTAAACTAATGGTCCGCGGCTTTTGTCTAGGTTAGGTATCGGCTATAACATAAAGCAGTTGGGAATTACAAGCCCAAACATAAGAAAATGTTTTGAAGCACTCACATTAAAGTCTTATTGAAGGAAATAAATTTGTTTACAAGCGCACCACAGACTCGTTGTTAGCGGGAGGGGGGAGGGCAGTGGGTGAGAAAAACGATCGATACCTATAATTAGATTGCTGCTCTTGATAACTTATATTGGGTAGAGAAACTACTGCTGAACTCAACCATGGTCCGCGTCATTTGTCTGGGTTATGTATCGGCTTTTACATAAAGCAGTTGGGAATTACAAGCCAAAACATAAGTTTATGCTTTGAAGCACTCACATTAAAGTCTTATTGAAGGATAATTAAGTTTTTTACAAGTGCCTGCCCAGACCTGTAGGTAGCGGGAGGGGGGGAGGGCTGTGGGTGAGATATACGATCGATAACTATCATTAGATTGCTGCTCTTGATAACTTATGTTGGGCAGAGCAACTACTGCTGAACTAAACTAATGGTCTGCCAAATTTGACTTGGTTAGGTATTGGATATAACATAAAGCAGTTGGGAATTACAAGCCCAAACATAAGTAAATGTTTTGATGCACTCACATTAAAGTCTTATTGAATGATAACAAAGTTGTTTACAACCGCCTCCCCAGACCTGTAGGTTGCGGAAGGGGGGAAGGCAGTGGGTGAGAAATACGATCGATAGCTATAATAAGATTGCTGCTCTTGATAACTTATGTTGGGCAGAGCAACTACTGCTGAACACAACCAATGGTCCGCGGCATTTGTCTGGGTTAGGCATTGGCTATAACATAAAACAGTTGGGAATTACAATCCCAAACATAAGTTATTGTTTTGAAGCACTCTTATTAAATTCACATTGAAGGATAATAAAGTTGTTTACAACCGTCTCCCCAGACCTGTTGGTAGCGGAAGGGGGGAAGGCAGTGGGTGAGAAATACGAGCGATACCTTTAATAAGATTGCTGCTCTTGATAACTTATGTTGGGCAGAGAAACTACTGCTGAACTCAACTAATGGTCCGAGGCATTTGTCTGGGTAAGGTATTGGCTATAACATAAAGCAGTTGGAAATTACAGGCCCAATTATAAGTAAATGTTTTGAAGCACTCACATCAATGTCTTATTGAATGATAATAAAGTTGTTTACAATCGCCTTCCCAGACCTGTAGGTAGCGCGAGGGGGGGAAGGCAGTGGGTGAGAAATGCGATCGATACCTATAAATAGATTGCTGCTCTTGATAACTTATGTTGGGCAGAGAAACTACTGCTGTACTCAACCAATGGTCTGCGGCATTTGTCTGGATTCGGTATCGGCTACAACACAAACCATTTGGGAATTACATGCCCAAACATAAGCATATGTTAAGATGTACTCACATTAAAGTCTTATTGATGGATAATAAAGTTGTTTACAAGCGCCTCCCCAGACCTGTAGGTTGCGGGAGGGGGGGAGGGCAGTGGGTGAGAAATACGATCGATACCTATAATAAGATTGCTGGACTTGATAACTTATGTTGGGCAGAGAAACTACTGCTGAACTAAACTAATGGTCTGCCAAATTTGACTGGGTTAGGTATTGGATATAACATAAAGCAGTTGGGAATTACAAGCCCAAACATAAGTAAATGTTTTGAAGCACTCACATTAAAGTCTTATTGAATGATAACAAAGTTGTTTACAACCGCCTCCCCAGACCTGTAGGTTGCGGAAGGGGGGGAAGGCAGTGCGTGAGAAATACGATCGATACCTATAATAAGATTGCTGCTCTTGATAACTTATATTGGGTAGAGCAACAACTGCTGCTCTCACCCAATGGTACGCGACAATTGTCAGGGTTAGGTATCGGTTACAACAATGACCAGTTGGGAATTACAAGCCCACATATAAGTAAATGTTTTGAAGCACTCACATTAAAGTCTTATTGATGGATAATAAAGTTGTTTACAAGCGCCTCCCCAGACATGTTGGTTGCGGGAGGGGGGGAGGGCAGTGGGTGAGAAATACGATCGATACATATACTAAGATTGCTGCTCTTGATAACTTATATTGGGTAGAGAAACTACTGCTGAACTCAACTAATGGTCGGCGGCATTTGTCTGGGTTAGGTATCGTTACAACATAAACAAGATGGGAATTACAAGCCCAAACATAAGTAAATGTTTTGAAGCACTCACATTAAAGTCTTATTGAAGGATAATAAAGTTGTTTACAAGTGCCTCCCCAGACCTGTAGGTAGCGGGAGGGGGGGAGGGCAGTGGGTGAGATATACGATCGATAACTATCATTAGATTGCTGCTCATGATAATTATATTGGGAAGAGCAACTACTGCTGAACTAAACCATTGGTACGCGACATTTGTCAGGGTTAGGTATCGTTACAACATAAACAAGATGGGAATTACAAGCCCAAACATAAGTAAATGTTTTGAAGCACTCACATTAAAGTCTTATTGAAGGATAATAAAGTTGTTTACAACCGCCTCCCCAGACCTGTAGGTTGCGGGAGGGGGGAAGGCTGTGGGTGTGAATAACGATCGATACATATACTAAGATTGCTGCTCTTGATAACTTATATTGGGTAGAGAAACTACTGCTGAACTCAACTAATGGTCGGCGGCATTTGTCTGGGTTAGGTATCGTTACAACATAAACAAGATGGGAATTACAAGCCCAAACATAAGTAAATGTTTTGAAGCACTCACATTAAAGTCTTATTGAAGGATAATAAAGTTGTTTACAACCGCCTCCCCAGACCTGTAGGTTGCGGGAGGGGGGAAGGCTGCGGGTGTGAATAACGATCGATACATATACTAAGATTGCTGCTCTTGATAACTTATGTTGGGTAGAGAAACTACTGCTGAACTCAACTAATGGTCGGCGGCATTTGTCTGGGTTAGGTTTCGTTACAACATAAACAAGATGGGAATTACAAGCCCAAACATAAGTAAATGTTTTGAAGCACTCACATTAAAGTCTTATTGAATGATAATAAAGTTGTTAACAACTGCCTCCCCAGACCTGTAGTTATCGGGAGGGGGGAGGGCAGGTGGTAAGATATACGATCGATAACTATCATTAGATTTCTGCTCTTGATATCTTATGTTGGGCAGAGAAACTACTTCTGAACTCAACCATTGGTCCGCGGCTTTTGTCTAGGTTAGGTATCGGCTATAACATAAAGCAGTTGGGAATTACAAGCACAAACATAAGTAAATGTTTTGAAGCACTCACATTAAAGTCTTATCGAAGAAAATAGATTTGTTTACATGCGCCTCCACAGACCTGTAGGTAGCGGGAGGGGGGAGGGCAGTGGGTGAGAAAACGATCGATACCTATAATTATATTGCTGCTCTTGATAACTTATGTTGGGCAGAGAAACTACTGCTGAACTCAACCAATGGTCCACGGCATTTGTCTGGGTTAGGTATCGGCTATTACATAAAGCAGTTGGGAATTACACGCCAAACATAAGTTAATGTTTCGAAGCACTGTCTTATTGAAGGATAATAAAGTTGTTTACAACCGACTCCCCAGACCTGTAGGTAGAGTGAGAGAGGGAGGGGAGGAAGGGCAGGTGGAGAGAGATACGATCGATACCTATCATTAGATTGCTGCTCTTGATAACTTATGTTGGGCAGAGCATTTACTGCTGAACTCAACTAATGGTCGGCGGCATTTGTCTGGGTTAGGTATCGTTACAACATAAACAAGATGGGAATTACAAGCCCGCAACATTTGTCAGGGTTAGGTATCGGTTACAACATAAACCAGTAGGGAATTACAAGCCAACACATAAGTTAATGTTTTTGAAGCACTCACATTAAAGTCTTATTGAAGGATAATTAAGTTTTTTACAAGTGCCTGCCCAGACCTTTAGGTAGCGGGAGGGGGGGAGGGCAGTGGGTGAGATATACGATCGATAACTATCATTAGATTGCTGCTCTTGATAACTTATGTTGGGCAGAGCAACTACTGCTGAACTAAACTAATGGTCTGCCAAATTTGACTGGGTTAGGTATTGGATATAACATAAAGCAGTTGGGAATTACAAGCCCAAACATAAGTAAATGTTTTGATGCACTCACATTAAAGTCTTATTGAATGATAACAAAGTTGTTTACAACCGCCTCCCCAGACCTGTAGGTTGCGGAAGGGGGGAAGGCAGTGGGTGAGAAATACGATCGATAGCTATAATAAGATTGCTGCTCTTGATAACTTATGTTGGGCAGAGCAACTACTGCTGAACACAACCAATGGTCCGCGGCATTTGTCTGGGTTAGGCATTGGGTATAACATAAAACAGTTGGGAATTACAATCCCAAACATAAGTTATTGTTTTGAAGCACTCTTATTAATTCACATTGAAGGATAATAAAGTTGTTTACAACCGTCGCCCCAGACCTGTTGGTAGCGGAAGGGGGAAGGCAGTGGGTGAGAAATACGATCGATACCTTTAATAAGATTGCTGCTCTTGATAACTTATGTTGGCAGAGAAACTACTGCTGAACTCAACTAATGGTCCGAGGCATTTGTCTGGGTAAGGTATTGGCTATAACATAAAGCAGTTGGGAATTACAGGCCCAATTATAAGTAAATGTTTTGAAGCACTCACATCAATGTCTTATTGAATGATAATAAAGTTGTTTACAATCGCCTTCCCAGACCTGTAGGTAGCGCGAGGGGGGGAAGGCAGTGGGTGAGAAATGCGATCGATACCTATAATTAGATTGCTGCTCTTGATAACTTATGTTGGGCAGAGAAACTACTGCTGTACTCAACCAATGGTCTGCGGCATTTGTCTGGATTCGGTATCGGCTACAACACAAACCATTGGGAATTACATGCCCAAACATAAGCATATGTTAAGATGTACTCACATTAAAGTCTTATTGATGGATAATAAAGTTGTTTACAAGCGCCTCCCCAGACCTGTAGGTTGCGGGAGGGGGGGAGGGCAGTGGGTGAGAAATACGATCGATACCTATCATTAGATTGCTGCTCTTGATAACTTATGTTGGGCAGAGCAACTACTGCTGAACTAAACTAATGGTCTGCCAAATTTGACTGGGTTAGGCATTGGATATAACATAAAGCAGTTGGGAATTACAAGCCCAAACATAAATAAATATTTTGAAGCACTCACATTAAAGTCTTATTGAATGATAACAAAGTGTTTACAACCGCCTCCCCAGACCTGTAGGTTGCGGAAGGGGGGGAAGGCAGTGCGTGAGAAATACGATCGATACCTATAATAAGATTGCTGCTCTTGATAACTTATATTGGGTAGAGCAACAACTGCTGCTCTCACCCAATGGTACGCGACAATTGTCAGGGTTAGGTATCGGTTACAACAATGACCAGTTGGGAATTACAAGCCCACATATAAGTAAATGTTTTGAAGCACTCACATTAAAGTCTTATTGATGGATAATAAAGTTGTTTACAAGCGCCTCCCCAGACATGTTGGTTGCGGGAGGGGGGGAGGGCAGTGGGTGAGAAATACGATCGATACCTATAATAAGATTGCTGCTCTTGATAACTTATATTGGGTAGAGCATCTACTGCTGAAATAAACCTATTGTTCGTGACATTTGTCAGGGTAAGGTATCGGTTACAACAATAACTAGTTGGGAATTACAAGCCCACACATAAGTAAATGTTTTGAATTACTCACATTAAAGTCTTATTGAAGGATAATAAAGTTGTTTACAAGTGCCTCCCCAGACCTGTAGGTAGCGGGAGGGGGGGAGGGCAGTGGGTGAGATATACGATCGATAACTATCATTAGATTGCTGCTCATGATAATTTATATTGGGAAGAGCAACTACTGCTGAACTAAACCATTGGTACGCGACATTTGTCAGGGTTAGGTATCGGCTACAACAAAATCCATTTGGGAATTACATGCCCAAACATAAGTATATGTTTAGATGCACTCACATTAAAGTCTTATTGAAGGATAATAAAGTTGTTTACAAGCGCCTCCCCAGACCTGTTGGTAGCGGGAGTGGGGGAGGGCAGGTGGTTAGATATACGATCGATAACTATCATTAGATTGCTGCTCTTGATAACTTATTTTGTGCAGAACAACTACTGCTGAACTAAACCAATGGTCCGCAGCATTTGTCTGGGTTAGGGATCGGTTACAACAATAACTAGTTGGGAATTACAAGCCCACTAACAAGTTAATGTTTTAATTACTCACATTAAAGTCTTATTGAAGGATAATAAAGTTGTTTACAACCGCCTCCTCAGACCTGTAGGTTGCGGGAGGGGGGAAGGCTGTGGGTGTGAATAACGATCGATACATATAATAAGATTGCTGCTCTTGATAACTTATATGGGAAGAGCAACAACTGCTGCTCTCACCCAATGGTACGCGACAATTGTCAGGGTTAGGTATCGGTTACAACAATGACCAGTTGGGATTACAAGCCCACATATAAGTAAATGTTTTGAAGCACTCACATTAAAGTCTTATTGAAGGATAATAAAGAGGTTACAAGTGCCTCCACAGACCTGTTGGTTGCGGGAGGGGGGGAGGGCAGTGGTTGAGAAATACGATCGATACCTATAAAAAGATTGCTGCTCTTGATAACTTATATTGGGTAGAGCATCTACTGCTGAACTCAACTAATGACCCGAGGCATTTGTCTGGGTAAGGTATTGGCTATTACATAAAGCAGTTGGGAATTACAAGCCCAAACATAAGTAAATGTTTTGAAGCACTCACATCAATGTCTTATTGAATGATAACAAAGTTTTTTACAAGTGCCTGCCTAGACCTGAAGGTAGCGGGAGGGGGGAGGGCAGTGGGTGAGATATACGATCGATAACTATCATTAGATTGCTGCTCTTGATAACTTATGTTGGGCAGAGCAACTACTGCTGAACTAAACTAATAGTCTGCCAAATTTGACTGGGTTAGGTATTGGATATAACATAAAGCAGCTGGGAATTACAAGCCCAAACATAAGTAAATGTCTTGAAGCACTCACATTAAAGTCTTATTGAATGATAACAAAGTTGTTTACAACCGCCTCCCCAGACCTGTAGGTTGCGGAAGGGGGGAAGGCAGTGGGTGAGAAATACGATCGATACCTATAATAAGATTGCTGCTCTTGATTACTTATATTGGGTAGAGCATCTACTGCTGAAATAAACCAATTGCTCGTGACATTTGTCAGGGTAAGGTTTCGGTTACAAAAATAACTAGTTGGGAATTACAAGCCCACACATAAGTAAATGTTTTGAATTACTCACATTAAAGTCTTATTGAAGGATAATAAAGTTGTTTACAAGTGCCTCCGCAGACCTGTAGGTAGCGGGAGGGGGGGAGGGCAGTGGGTGAGATATACGATCGATAACTATCATTAGCTTGCTGCTCATGATAATTTATATTGGGAAGAGCAACTACTGCTGAACTAAACCAATGGTACGCGACATTTGTCAGGGTTAGGTATCGGCTACAACACAATCCATTTGGGAATTACATGCCCAAACATAAGTATATGTTTAGATGCACTCACATTAAAGTCTTATTGAAGGATAATAAAGTTGTTTACAAGCGCCTCCCCAGACCTGTTGGTAGCGGGAGTGGGGAGGGCAGGTGGTTAGATATACGATCGATAACAATCATTAGATTGCTGCTCTTGATAACTTATTTTGTGCTGAGAAACTACTGCTGAACTAACCAATGGTCCGCAGCATTTGTCTGGGTTAGGGATCGGTTACAACAATAACTAGTTGGGAATTACAAGCCCACTAACAAGTAAATGTTTTTAATTACTCACATTAAAGTCTTATTGAAGGATAATAAAGTTGTTTACAACCGCCTCCCCAGACCTGTAGGTTGCGGGAGGGGGGAAGGCTGTGGGTGTGAATAACGATCGAAACATATAATAAGATTGCTGCTCTTGATAACTTATATTGGGAAGAGCAACAACTGCTGCTCTCACCCAATGGTACGCGACAATTGTCAGGGTTAGGTATCGGTTACAACAATGACCAGTTGGGAATTACAAGCCCACATATAAGTAAATGTTTTGAAGCACTCACATTAAAGTCTTATTGAAGGATAATAAGAGGTTTACAAGTGCCTGCCCAGACCTGTTAGTTGCGTGAGGGGGGAGGGCAGTGGGTGAGAAATACGATCGATACCTATAAAGAGATTGCTGCTCTTGATAACTTATATTGGGTAGAGCATCTACTGCTGAACTCAACTAATGGTCCGAAGCATTTGTCTGGGTAAGGTATTGGCTATAACATAAAGCAGTTGGGAATTACAAGCCCAAACATAAGTAAATGTTTTGAACCACTCACATCAATGTCTTATTGAATGATAACAAAGTTTTTTACAAGTGCCTGCCCAGACCTGTAGGTAGCGGGAGGGGGGGAGGGCAGTGGGTGAGAAATACGATCGATAGCTATAATAAGATTGCTGCTCTTGATAACTTATGTTGGGCAGAGCAACTACTGCTGAACACAACCAATGGTCCGCGGCATTTGTCTGGGTTAGGCATTGGCTATAACATAAACAGTTGGGAATTACAATCCCAAACATAAGTTATGTTTTGAAGCACTCTTATTAAATTCACATTGAAGGATAATGAAGTTGTTTACAACCGTCTCCCCAGACCTGTTGGAAGCGGGAGGGGGAGGGCAGTGGGTGAGAAATACGATCGATACCTATAATAAGATTGCTGGTCTTGATAACTTATGTTGGGCAGAGAAACTACTGCTGAACTAAACTAATGGTCTGCCAAATTTGACTGGGTTAGGTATTGGATATAACACAAACCATTTGGGAATTACATGCCCAACATAAGCATATGTTAAGATGTACTCACATTAAAGTCTTATTGATGGATAATAAAGTTGTTTACAAGCGCCTCCCCAGACCTGTAGGTTGCGGGAGTGGGGGGAGGGCAGTGGGTGAGAAATACGATCGATACCTATAATAAGATTGCTGGACTTGATAACTTATGTTGGGCAGAAACTACTGCTGAACTAAACTAATGGTCTGCCAAATTTGACTGGGTTAGGTATTGGATATAACATAAAGCAGTTGGGAATTACAAGCCCAAACATAAGTAATGTTTTGAAGCACTCACATTAAAGTCTTATTGAATGATAACAAAGTTGTTTACAACCGCCTCCCCAGACCTGTAGGTTGCGGAAGGGGGGAAGGCAGTGGGTGAGAAATACGATCGATAGCTATAATAAGATTGCTGCTCTTGATAACTTAATTTGGGTAGAGCAACAACTGCTGCTCTCACCCAATGGTACGCGACAATTGTCAGGGTTAGGTATCGGTTACAACAATGACCAGTTGGAATTACAAGCCCACATATAAGTAAATGTTTTGAAACACTCACATTAAAGTCTTATTGAAGGATAATAAAGTTGTTTACAAGCGCCTCCCCAGACATGTTGGTTGCGGAGGGGGGGAGGGCAGTGGGTGAGAAATACGATCGATACCTATAATAAGATTGCTGCTCTTGATAACTTATATTGGGTAGAGCATCTACTGCTGAAATAAACCAATTCTCGTGACATTTGTCAGGGTAAGGTATCGGTTACAACAATAACTAGTTGGGAATTACAAGCCCACACATAAGTAAATGTTTTGAATTACTCACATTAAGTCTTATTGAAGGATAATTAAGTTTTTACAAGTGCCTCCCCAGACCTGTAGGTAGCGGGAGGGGGGGAGGGCAGTGGGTGAGATATACGATCGATAACTATCATTAGATTGCTGCTCATGATAATTTATATTGGGAAAGGCAACTACTGCTGAACTAAACCAATGGTACGCGACATTTGTCAGGGTTAGGTATCGGCTACAACACAATCCATTTCGGAATTACATGCCCAAACATAAGTATATGTTTAGATGCACTCACATTAAAGTCTTATTGAAGGATAATAAAGTTGTTTACAAGCGCCTCCCCAGACCTGTTGGTAGTGGGAGTAGGGGAGGGCAGGTGGTTAGATATACGATCGATAACTATCATTAGATTGCTGCTCTTGATAACTTATTTTGTGCAGAACAACTACTGCTGAACTAAACCAATGGTCCGCAGCATTTGTCTGGGTTAGGTATCGGTTACAACAATACTAGTTGGGAATTACAAGCCCACTAATAAGTAATGTTTTGAAGCACTCACATTAAAGTCTTATTGAATGATAACAAAGTTGTTTACAACCGCCTCCCCAGACCTGTAGGTTGCGGAAGGGGGGAAGGCAGTGGGTGAGAAATACGATCGATAGCTATAATAAGATTGCTGCTCTTGATAACTTATGTTGGGCAGAGCAACTACTGCTGAACACAACCAATGGTCCGCGGCATTTGTCTGGGTTAGGCATTGGCTATAACATAAAACAGTTGGGAATTACATCCCAAACATAAGTTATTGTTTTGAAGCACTCTTATCAAATTCACAGTGAAGGATATAAAGTTGCTTACAACCGTCTCCCCAGACCGGTGGTAGCGGGAGGGGGGAAGGCAGTGGTGAGAAATACGAGCGATACCTTTAATAAGATTGCTGCTCTTGATAACTTATGTTGGGCAGAGAAACTACTGCTGAACTCAACTAATGGTCCGAGGCATTTGTCTGGGTAAGGTTTTGGCTATAACATAAAGCAGTTGGGAATTACAAGCCCAAACTTAAGTAAATGTTTTGAAGCGCTCACATCAAGTCTTATTGAATGATAATAAAGTTGTTTTACAATCGCCTTCCCAGACCTGTAGGTAGCGCGAGGGGGAAGGCAGTGGGTGAGAAATGCGATCGATACCTATAATTAGATTGCTGCTCTTGATAACTTATGTTGGGCAGAGAAACTACTGCTGTACTCACCATGGTCTGCGGCATTTGTCTGGGTTCGGTATCGGCTACAACACAAACCATTTGGGAATTACATGCCCAAACATAAGCATATGTTTAGATGCAGTCACATTAAAGTCTTATTGATGGATATAAGTTGTTTACAAGCGCCTCCCCAGACCTGGTAGGTTGCGGGAGGAGGGGAGGGCAGTGGGTGAGAAATACGATCGATACCTATAATACGATAACTGGTCTTGATAACTTATGTTGGGCAGAGAACTACTGCTGAACTAACTAATGGTCTGCCAAATTTGACTGGGTTAGGTATTGGATATAACTAAAGCAGTTGGGAATTACAAGCCCAAACATAAGTAATGTTTTGAAGCACTCACATTAAAGTCTTATTGAATGATAACAAAGTTGTATACAACCGCCTCCCCAGACCTGTAGGTTTTGGAGGGGGGGAAGGCAGTGGGTGCGAATACGATCGATAGCTATAATAGATTGCTGCTCTTGATAACTTATATTGGGTAGAGCAACAACTGCTGCTCTCACCCATGGTACGCGACAATTGTCAGGGTAGGTATCGGTTACATAATGACCAGTTGGGAATTACAAGCCCACATATAAGTAAATGTTTGAAGCACTCACATTAAAGTCTTATTGAAGGAAATAAAGTTGTTTACAAGCGCCTCCCCAGACCTGTTGGTTGCGGGAGGGGGGGAGGGCAGTGGGTGAAATATACGATCGATACCTATAATAAGATTGCTGCTCTTGATAACTTATATTGGGTAGAGCATCTCTGCTGAAATAACCAATTGTTCGTGACATTTGTCAAGGTAAGGTATCGGTTACAACAATAACTAGTTGGGAAGTACAAGCCCACACATAAGTAATGTTTTGAATTACCACATTAAGTCTTATTGAGGATAATAAAGTTGTTTACAAGTGCCTCCCCAGACCTGTAGTAGCGGGAGGGGGAGGCAGTGGGTGAGATATACGATCGATAACTATCATTAGATTGCTGCTCTTGATAACTTATTTTGTGCAGAGCAACTACTGCTGAACTAAACCAATGGCCCGCAGCATTTGTCTGGGTTATGTATCGGTTACAACAATAACTAGTTGAGATTACAAGCCCACTAATAAGTAAATGTTTTTGAATTACTCACATTAAAGTCTTATTGAAGGATAATAAAGTTGTTTACAACCGCCTCCCCTACCTGTAGGTGCGGGAGGGGGCAGCTGTGGGTGTGAAATACGATCGATACCTA
Organism: Scaptomyza flava; assembly: GCA_030179655.1. Classification (NCBI taxonomy): domain Eukaryota; kingdom Metazoa; phylum Arthropoda; class Insecta; order Diptera; family Drosophilidae; genus Scaptomyza; species Scaptomyza flava. The sequence goes on from JARNME010000259.1 coordinate 149,173, forward strand.
TAATAAGATTGCTGCTCTTGATAACTTATATTGGTAGAGCATCTACTGCTTAAATAAACCAATGGTACGTGACAATTGTCAGGGTTAGGTATCGTTACAACATAACTAGTTGGGAGTTACACGCCAAACATAGTCATGTTTTGACGCATTCACATAAAAATCATATTGAAGGATAATAAAGTTGTTTACAACCGCCTCCCCAGACCTGTAGGTTTGCGGGAGGAGGGGAGGGCAGTGGGTGAGAAATACGAACGATAACTATAATTAGATTGCTGCTCTTGATAACTTATTTTTGTGCAGAGCCACTACTGCTGAACTAAACCAATGGCCCGCAGCTTTGTCTGGGTTAGGTATCGTTACAACAATACCTAGTTGCGAATTACAAGCCCACTAATAAGTACATGTTTTGAATTACTCACATTAAAGTCTTATTGAAGGATAATAAAGTTGTTTCAACCGCCTCCCCTGACCTGTAGGTTGCGGGAGGGGGAAGGCTGTGGGTGTGAAATACGATCGATACCTATAATAAGATTGCTTGCTCTTGTATAACTTATATTGGGTAGAGTATCTAATGCTTAAATAAACCAATGGTACGTGGACAATTGTCAGGTTAGGTATCGGTTAAACAATAACAAGTTGGGAATTACAAGCCAAACATAAGTAAATGTTTTGACGCATTCACATAAAAATCATATTGACGGATAATAAAGTTGTTTACACCGCCTCCCCAGACCTGTAGGTTGCGGGGGAGGAGGGCAGTGGGTGAGAAATACGATCGATAACTATAATTAGATTGCTGCTCTTGATAACTTATTTTGTGCAGAGCAACTACTGCTGAACTAAACCAATGGCCCGCAGCATTTGTCTGGGTTAGGTATCGGTTACAACAATAACTAGTTGAGAATTACAACCACACTAATAAGTAAATGTTTTGAATTACTCACATTAAGTCTTATTGAAGGATAATAAAGTTGTTTACAAACCGCCTCCCCTGACCTGTAGGTTGCGGGAGGGGGGAAGGCTGTGGGTGTGAATACGATCGATACCTATAATAAGATTGCTGCTCTTGATAACTTATATTGGGTAGAGCATCTACTGCTAAATAAACCAATGGTACGTGACAATTGTCAGGGTTAGGTATCGGTTACAACAATAACTAGTTTGGGAGTTACAAGCCCACACTAAGTAAATGTTTTGAATTAACTCACATTAAAGTCTTATTGAAGGATAATAAAGTTGTTTACAAGTGCCGTCCCAGACCTGTAGGTAGCGGGAGGGGAGGGCAGTGGGTGAGATATACGATCGATACCTATAATAAGTTGCTGCTCTTGATAACTGATATTGGGAAGAGCAACAGCTGCTGCTCTCACCCAATGGTACGCGACAATTGTCAGGTTAGGTATCGGTTACAACCATGACCAGTTGGGAATTACCAGCCAACATATAAGTAATGTTTTGAAGCACTCCATTAAGTCTTATTGAAGATAATAAGTTGTTTACAAGCGCCTCCCCACGACCCTGTTGGTTGCGGGAGGGGGGGTAGGCAATGAGTGAGAAATACGATCGATACCATATAAGATTGCTGCTCTTGATAACTTATATTGGGTAGAGCATCTACTGCTGAAATACACATGGTACGTGACAATTGTCAGGATTAGGTATTGGCTATAACATAAAGCAGTTGGGAATTACAAGCTCAAACATAAGTAAATGTTTTGACGCATTTCACATTAAAGTCATATTGACGGATAATAAGTTGTGTTACAAGCGCCTACCGCAGACCTGTACGTTGCGGGAGGAGGGGCGGGCAGTGGGTGAGAATGCCGGAGTCGGAAACCTATAATAAGATTGCTGCTCTTCCTAACTATGATTGGGTAGAGCATCTACTGCTGAAATAAACCAATGGTACTGAACAGTTGTCAGGGTAGGTATCGGTTAAAACATACAAGTTGGGAATCACAAGCCCACACATAAGTAAGGTTTGAAGCACTCACTTATAGTCTTATTGAAGGATAATAACGTTCATTTACAGCGCCTTCCCAGACCTGTAGTAGCGCGAGGGGGGAGGCAGTGGTGAGAAATGCGATCGATAACCTATAATTAGATTGCTGCGCTTGATAACTTATGTTGGGCAGAGAAACTAATGCTGTACTCAACAATGGTCCGCAACATTTGTCGGGTTAGGTATCGGCTACAACATACACCAGTAGGGATTACAAGCCCACACCTATACGTAAATGGTTTGAAGCACGCACATTTAGTCCTATTGAAGGATAATTAAGTTTTGTATAGTGCCTAGTTGCCTCCTGCCCAGACGGTAGGTGAGCGGGAGGGGGAGGGCATAGGTGAGAGATTAAGCTTCGATAACTCTCATTCGATTGCTGCTCTTGATAACTTATGTTGGGCAGAGCCCACTACTGCTGAACTAACCAACCAATGGTCTGCGGCATTGTCTGGGTTCGGTATCGGCTATGCAACACCAAACCATTGGGAATTACAGCCCAAACATAAGCATTAGGTGTGAGATGCACCTCCACATTAAAGTCTATATTCATGGATTAAGAAAGTTTGTTACAAGCGCCCCCCAGGCCTGTAGGTTTGCGGGAGGGGGGAGGGCAGTCGGTTGGAGAAATACGATCGCATTCCGCTACCTAAGAGTGCTTGGTCTGGATCACTTATGGGGGGTGGGCAGAGGAAAACTACTGCTGTAAACTAAACATAATGGTTCTGCAAAATTTGACTGGGTTAGTTCTTGTGATATAACACAAAGCAGTTGGGAAATTACAAGCCCCACACCAGAATGTAAATGTTTTTTTTGAAGCCCTCACCTTAAAGTCTATTGAATGATAATAAGGTGTATACAGACCGCCTACCCGCCCTTAGTGTTGCGGAGGGGGAAGGCAGTGGGTGCGAAATAACGATCGATAGCTAAATAGATTGCTGCTACTTGATAACTATATGGGTAACATCTATGCTGAAATAACCAATTGTTTTCGGACATGTCAGGGTACATGTATCGGTTACACCAATGCCAGTTGGGAATTTCCAGCCCACATATAAGTAAATTGTTTTGAACCTCCCATTAAAGTCTTATTGAAGAAATAAATTGTTTACCAAGCGCCTCCGACATGTTGTTGCGGGAGGGAGGGAGGGCAGTGGTGATAATACGATGTCCTATAATGAGTGGCTGCTTTGACACTTAATATTGGGTAGAGCATCTACTGCTGAAATTAACATTGTTCGTGACATTTGTCAGGAAAAGGTAGCGGTAAACCAATAACTCTTGGGATTCCAGCCCACCCATAAGTCACTGGTTTGAATTACCACATTAAGTCTTCTTGCAGATAATAAGTTGTTTACAAGTGCCTCCCCAACTGCTAGTTATCGGGAGGGGGGAGGGCAGTGGTGAGATATCGATCGATAACTATCAATTGATTGCTGCTCATCATAATTTATATTGTAAGAGCAACTACTGCTGACCTCACCAATGGGTACGCGACAGTTGTCCGGGTTAGTATCGGCACAGCACATCCATTTGGAATTACACTGCCAAACATCAATATATGTGGAGATCCTCACATTTAAGTCTTATTGAAGATCAATAATTGTTTTACAAGCGCCTCCCCAGACCTTTGGTACGGGAGTGGGTGAGTGCAGGTGTTAGGTATACATTGATAGACTATCATTAAGATGCTGCTCTTGATAACTTTTTTGTGCTGGGACAACTACTGCTGAACTAACCAAGTGTCCGCAGCATTTGTCTGGGTTAGTATCGGTTACAACAATAACTAGTTGGGAATTACAACCCACACTAGAGTAACCTATGTTGAATTACTCACATTAAGTCTTCTTGAAGATAATAAGATGTTACAACGCCCTCCCCTACCTGTGGGTTGCGGCGAAGGGGGAAGGCTGTGTGAGAAATACGATCGATACATATATCAAATTGCTGCTCTTGATAACTTCTATTGGAGGATCACAACTGCGGCTCTCCCCATGGTACGCGTACAAGTTGTTTTGTCGGGTAGGTATCGTTTAAAACAATGCCAGTTTGGGAATTACAGCCCCATCATTAAGTATAATGTTTTGAAGCATCTCACATTAGTCTACTTATTGAAGGATAATAAGTTGTTTCAAGTCGCCCTCCCCAAACCTGTTGGTTTTCGGGAGGGGGGATGGCATGGGTGAGAAATACGATCGATACTATAATAAGATTGCTGCTGATTGATACTTATATGGGTTAGCATCACTGCTGAATAACCAAGGGTACTGACAATTGTCAGGTTAAGTTATTGCTATAACATAAAGCAGTGTGAATTACAAGCCCCCCATAAGTAATGTGTTTGTACGCATTCACAGGAAGTCCTATTGAAGGGATAATAAATTTGTTAACACCGCCTCCCCAAACCTGTAGGTATGCGGTTAAGTGGGGAAGGCGGGGGTTAGAACATACGAGCGAACCTATAATATATTGCTGCTCTGATAAACTGATATTGGTATGCATCTACTGCTGAAATACACCATGGTACGTGACAAATGGTCGGTCGGTATCGGTTAAACAATAACAAGTGGGACTCACACGCCCACACATAAGTAAATGTTTGAATTACTCACATTAAGTCTTATTGAGATAAAAGTTGTTTACAAGCGGCCTTGCCCAGACCTGTATGTACAGGGGGGGGGGGGGGGGGGGGCGAGGGGGTGAAGGCAGTGGGTGAGATGCTGATCTACCTCGAATTAATTGCTGCTCGTGCTAACTTTGTTGGGCAGAGACACTTCTGCTGACTCAACCAATGTTCCGTCAACATTGTCAGGTTAGTAGCGGTTACAACCTAAACCAGTAGGGAATTACACGCCCGACCCACATAAGTAATGGTTGAAGCACGCACATTAATCTATTAGGATAATTCTTTTTTTACAAGGGTCTGCCCATACCTCGCGGTAAGCGGGAGGGGTGGACGGGCAATAAGGTAAGTAATACTATCGATAACTATCATTAGATTGCGGCTTTGATATCTATGTTGGGCAAGAGCCCACTACTGCTGAACTAAACCAAGGTCCTGCGCTTTGGTCTGGGTTCGTTATCGCTGCATACAAACCATTTGGGAATTACTGCCCAAACATAGCATATGCTTTAGATGCACGCCCTTATAGTCTTATTGCTGATAATAAATTTGTTACAAGCGCCTTCTCCATACCAGTATGTACGGTAGGGTGGAGGGCAGTGGGGAGATATACGATCGATACTATCCTAGATTGCTGCGCATAAATTTATCTTGAAGAGCAACTACTGCTGACTAAACTCATGGTACGCGACATTGGTCAGGGTTAGTAATCGGCTACAGCCACTCCATTTGGGAATTCATGCCCCAACATAAGTATTATAATTTAATATGCCTCACATTAAAGTCTTATTGAAGGAAATTTAAAGTGTTTCAAGCGGCCTCCCAGACCTGTTAAAGCGGGCATGGGGGAGGGCGTGTGATATACGATTGATAACTATCATTCGATTGCTGCTTCTTGATACTTATGTTGTGCTGAGCAACCCTGCTGAACTACACATCGTCCCAGCATGGTCTGGGTTGGTATCGGGTTACAACAATAACTATTGACATTACAAGCCCACTAATAAGTAACATTTGAATTACTCCCATTAAAGTCTATTGAAGGCTATGTTGTTTACAACGCGCCTCACCCTGACCGCGTAAGGGTTGCGGGGGGAGGCTGTCGGTTTGAAATACTATCTACTACTATAATAAGATGGCTGGCTCCTGGATTAACTTTATAGTTGGGAGAGCACAACTGCTGCTCCTCAGCCCAATGTACGCGACATTGTCAGGAGTTAGGTATCGTTTACAACAATGACCAGTTGGGCAATTGACAAGCCGCACATATATTAAATGTTTTTAGCCACTCACATAAATCTTTTGAGGATAATAAAGTTGTTTACAAGCTTCCTTCCCCAGCCCTGTTGGTTTGTCGGAGGGGGGGGGCGAGGGGCAGGGGTGAAAAATACGATCGATACGTATACTAAGATTGCTGCTGTTGTAACTTATATTGGTCAGAATCATCTACGGGGGGCAGTACTCTGAATAAACCGAATGGTAGTGACAATTGTCAGGGGTTAAGTTGGCTATAAACCTAAAGCAGGTTGGGACTTACAACTCCCAAACATAAGGTAAATTTTGCGCATTCACCTTAAAGTCAGATGAAGGATTATAAAGTTCTTACACCGCGGTCCCCAAACCGGTAAGGTTGCGGGAGGGTGCGAAGGCAGTGGGGAGATACTATCGAAACTATAATCAATTATGCTGCTCTTGATACTTATATTGGGTAGGAGCAGGCTACGTACGCGGAATCAAACCAATGGTCCGTGACAATTGCTGCAGGGTTCGGTATCGTTAAAACACTAACAAGTTGGGAATCACAAGCCCACACATACAGTGTAAATGTTTGAAGCTACTCCACATTATACGTGTCGGGTAGTGACGGGATTTAATTTTTTCCATCGCCGTCCAGACCTTTAGGTAGTCCGCGAGGAGGAAGGCAGTGGGTGGAGAAAGTGCGAAGGTCTGGGAGTATCACCTATAATTAGAGGTCTTCTCTGTTATGAACTCTTGGGCAAGAAACGATCTCGCGCTGCACTGTACTCCACAATGGTCGCAACATTTGTCAGGGTTAGGTATCGTTTACCACATAAACACAGGGTAGGGGAATTACAAGCCCACACATCAGTAGATGAGGTTGAAGCATCTCACATAAGTCTTATTGAGGATCATATTTAATTTTTACAAGAGTTCCCAACTAGTAGGGATGCGGGGGGGGAGGGCATAGGAGTTAATTACGATCGCTTATAACTATCGATTAGTATTGGGCTGCTATCTGAAGACATATGTGGCAGAGCACGCTGCTTAACTAACCATGGTCTGGCGGCATTTGTCTGGTTCGTACGCTGCCATACAACCATTGGATTCCATGCCCACACATAAGCAATGTTAGATGCACTCACATTATAGTCTTTGAGTATATCGAAGTTGTTTACAATGCCTTCCAGACCTGTTGGGTGCGGGAGGGGGGGAGGGGGGCATGGGGGGTGAGAAAACGATCGTACCTATAAGAGATTGCTGTCCTTGATAACTTGTGGGCGAGCGAAACTACTGCTCTGAACTAACGTAATGTCTCCAAATTGACGGGTTAGGTCTTGTATATACCGTCACAAGCAGTTGGAATTACAGCCCAAACATCAGACATGTTTTGAAGCCTCACAACTTAATCTTATTACAGTATAAGAAAGTTGTTTACATCTCCTCCCCAGACCTTTGGTTTCGGGTAGGGGGGGAGGGCAGTGGGTGAGAAATTACGGATCGTACCTATAATAAGATGCTGCTCTTTGATCACTTATAGTGGGTGTAACAGGCATCTACTGCTGAAATAAACCAATGGTACGTTACCATTTTCAGGGGTCAGTATAGCATCTAAGCATTTGGTAAATTACAAGCCCAAACATAAGTAAATGTTTTGACGCATTCACTCACATTAAGGCTATTGAAGATAATAAAGTTCCCTTACACCGCCTCCCCAAACCTGTAGTTGCGGGAGGGTGGAAGGCAGTGGGTAGACAATACGAATCGAAACCTATAATAAATTGCTGCTCTTGATTAACTTTATTGGTATAGCATCTACTTGCTGAAATAAACCAATGGTCACGTGACAACTGTCAGGTTAGTAGCGGTTAAAAAACATAACAAGTTGGGAAGCCAGCCCTCACATAATTAAAGTTTTTGAAGCACTCTCAATTATAGTCTTATTCAAGGATAACAAGTTTTTTTGGTTACAAGCGCCTCACCAGACCTGTAGGTAGTCGCGAGGGGGGAATGCGTGGTGAGAACTGCGATCGATACCTTTAATTATTTTGCTCTGAAACTTATGGTGGGCAGAGAAACTACTGCAGGTACTCAATCAATGGTCCGCAACATTTGTCCCATGGTTATGTATCGTTACAACATAACCAGTAGGGAATTACAAGCCCCACATAAGAATGGGTGAAGCACTCACATTAAGTCTTATTGAAGCATAAATTAAAGATTTTTTTTACAAGTGCTGCCCAGACCATAGGTAGCGGAGGGGGAGGGCAGTACTGAGATATAGATCGATAACTATCTTAGATTGCTGCGTCCTTGCTACCGTATGTTGGGCAGAGCAACTACTGCTGACCTAAACCATGGTCTGGGCATTTGTCTGGTTCGTGATCGGCTGACAACACAAACCATTTGGGAATTACTCCCAAACCTACGCATAGGTTTAGATGCACTCACAAGTTAAAGTCTTATGAGCTACTAAAGTTAATTACAAGCTCCGTCCCCAGACCTTTATGTTGCCGGGAGGGGGAGGGCAGTGTGATAAATACGATCGATACCTAAATACTATTGCTGGCTTATACTTAGTTGGGCGAGAAAAACTTTACTGCTGAACCTAAACTAATGGTCCTCAAATTGCCTGGGTTAGGTATGGTATAACAAAAGCATGTTGGGAATTCCACCTCAAACATAAGTAATGTTTTTGAACCCTCACATTAAAGTCTTATTAATGTAATAAAGGTGTTTACAACCGCCATCCGAACCTGTAGGTTGCTGAAGGGGGGAAAGGCCAGTGCTGGAAATACGATCGATAGCTATAAGAAGATTGCTGCTGCTTGTAAGTGTATTGGTATATTCAACTGCTGCTCTCACCCAGGTTACTCGACAATTGCGCAGGTAAGGTATCGGTAAGACAATAACAATAGTTAGGATTACAACACATAAGTAATGTTTTGAAGCACTTATTTATAGGCGTTATGAAGGATATTAGGTGTTTACAAGCGCCTCCCCAGATCTGAAGGTAGTGTAGAGAGAGAGAGAGAGAGGGGGGGGGGAGAGGAAAGGTGTAAGATATACGATCCATAACTATCATAGCTTGCTGGCTCTTGATACTTATATTGGTAGAGCATCGAATGCTGAAGTAAACCAAGTTGGCAGTGACAATTGTCAGGGTAGTATTTGTGTAAAATACAAGTTAGATTACAATCCGCCACCTAGTTAATGTTTGAAGCACGTATTTATATCTTATTGAGGATAATTAAGTTTTTTACAACGCCCTCCCCAGAGCCTGAGGTAGTGAGAGGAGTGGGAGGGGGGGGGGTGGATGGGAAAGTTGGTAAGATATACTATCCATACTATCATCAGATTGCTGCTCTTGATAACTTATTTTGGGCAGAGAACTACTGCTGAACTCACCAATGTTCCGCGCTTTTTCTATTTGAGGTATCGAGCTATAACATAAAGCATTTGGGATACAAGCCCAACATAAATTAAATGTTTTTGAGCACTCCACTAAGTCTTTGAGGAGAATAATTTGTGTACAAGCGCCTCCACAGACCTGTTGTTAGCGGGCGGTGGGATGGCGTGTGTGAGAAAAACGATCGATACCTATAATTAGATTGCTGCTCTTGAAGCTTATATTGGTTAGAAACTACTGCTGCGCTCACCCAGGTACGCTCGACAATTGCCAGGTAGGTTCGGTTACAACAATAACTTTGGGGAATTACAAGCCACACATAAGTAAATGTTTTGAATTACTCACACATTAAAGTCTTATGAAGGATGATAAGTTTGTTTACAAGTTCGCCGTCCCCCCCAGACCTGAGTAGGCGGGAGGTGGGGATGGAGTGGTGTCGAGATAACGATCGATAACTAGCATTAGCTTGCGTTGCCATCGATATTATATGTGGGAAGAGCAACTACTGCTGAACTAAACCATTGTAACGCGACATTTTGTCATGGTTAGTACCGGCTACATAACACATCCATTTGGAATTACTGCCAAACAATAAGTATATGTTTTTTATGATGCACTCACTTAAATTCATATTGAAAGGCATAATAAATTTGTTACCCATCTCCTCCCCAGACCTGTGGTACGGAGTGGGGGGCAGGTGGGTGATATCGATCGAAAATATTCATTGAGAATTGCCTGCTCTGATAACTGATTGTTTGGGCGTGATAACTACTGCTGAACTAAACAATGGTCCGCAGCATTTGTTCAGGGTTAGGTATCGGTGTACCACCAATGACGCAGTTTGGATGACAATCCCATATATACGTAAATGTTTGTTTGAATCACTCACATTAAGTCTTATTGAAGATAATACAGTTGTTTACAAGCGCGCTCCCAGACGTTGGGTTGCGGGAGGGGGGGGAGGCAGTGGGGAGAACTACGATCGATACCTATAATAAGATGCTGTTCTGTGATACTTTATGTGTATAGCTCTACTGCTGAAATAAACCATATGGTACTACAATGTCCACGGGTTAGTGAGTGCTTATTAACTATAAAGCGTTGGGACTTACAATCCAAAGCAATAAGTCAATGTGTTGGACGTATTCCCATACGTGCCTATTGCGCTAATAAAGTCTTTTTTACGACGCCTCCCAAACTGTAGGTTGCTGGAGGGGGGTAATGCATGGTGGAAATACATCGAAAACCTATAATAATGGCTGCTCTTGATACTATATGTAGGAGCATCTATCTAGCTTAATAACGCATTTGCTAACTGACAATTGTCAGGGGTTAGGTCTCGTCCAACAATACAAGTTGTAATCACATAGAACCACACTCAGTTAAATGTTTTGAAGCACTGCACATTACTGAAAGTCTTATTGAAGGATCATACAGTTGGTTACAAGCCCCCTTCCAGACCTGAGGGAGCGACGAGGGGGGGAAGGCAGTGGTGGAGAATGCAGATCGATACCTAGAATGAATTGCTGCTCTTATACTTAGTTTGGGCAGAGAAACTACTTCTGTACTCACCAATGTGCCGCACTTTGTCAGGGTTTAGTATCGGTTACCACATAAAACACCGTAGTGATTACAGCCCACACCTCCGTAACTGTTTAAGCACTCACTTAAAGCTTGTAAAGGATAAGTTGAATGGTTTTTTACGCAGTGTCAGGAGATGATGCTCCACCTGTAGTTAGCGTGGAGGGGGGGAGGGCAGTATGTGAATATACTAGCGATACTATCATTTACTTTGCTGCTCTGATACTATTTGGGCAGCACCTACTGCGGACTAAACCAATTTCCTGCGCATTTTGTCTGTGTTGCTCGGTATCTTCTGCAACACAAACCAGTTGGGAATTACAGCCCAAACATACGCAATATGTTTAGATTCACCACATTAAAAGTCTTATTGATGGCTAATAAAGTTTGTTTACAGCGCCTCCCTAAACTCATAACCGGTAGTTGCGGATGGGGAGGGCAGGGTGAAGCACTCACATTATAGGCTTTGTGAGGATAACAATTGTACAACCGCCTCCCCCGACCTTTAGGTCGCGGGAGGGGGGAGAGGCAGTGGTTGAGAAATCTATCGAATGACCTTAAGCCGATTGCTGCTCTTGTAACTTATATAGGGTAGGAAAAAACTCTGCTGAACTCAACTAATGGCCGCGGATTGGGTCTGTGTTAGGTACGGTTACAACGAAACCATATGGAATTACGAAGCCCACACCTATAAATGTTTTGAAGGCACTCACCATTACAGTCTTATTGAAGGATATAAAGTTGTTTACAAGCGCATCCCCAGAACCTGTTGGTAGCGGGAGGGGGGAGGGCAGTTGGGTAGATATACGATCGCATAACTATCATTAGATGCTGCTCTTGATTACTTATTTTGCAGAGCACCTACTGCTAAGAACTAAACCACTGTTCCCACTATTTGTCTGTTTTAGGTATCAGTTTACAACAGGGTAACGAGTTTGGGAATTACAAGCCCACAAATAATAATGTTTTGAATACTCACACGGTTAAAGTCTTATTTGAAGTTCTTAAGTTTGTTTCAACCGCCGCTCCCCATAATGTAGGTTGCGGGAGGGGGGAGGCGGTGGGTGTGAAATACGATCGATACAGAATAAGATTGCTGCTTCTTGATAACTTAGATGGGAATAGCACCCACTGCTGCTCTTCACCCATTGTACTCGACACTTGTCATGTTAGGTATCGGCTAAACCAATGACCAAAATGAATTACAAGCCCACCTATAGTAATGTTTTGAAGCACTCCACATTAAAGTCTTATTGAAGGATAGGATTGTTTACAACGCCTCCCCAGACCTGTGTTTTTTTCGGGAGGTGGGAGGGCAGTGGGTTAAGAAATACGATCGAATACCTATAATAAGATTGCTGCTACTTGATTAACTTATATTGGGTAGAGCATCTACTGCCTTAAATAACCAACGTACGTAACTCATTGTCGGGTAGTTATCGGTTAAGACACAATAAACAAGTTGGGAATTACCAAGTCCCCCACATAAGTAATGTTTTTGAAGCACTCAATTTAGTCTTATTGGAAGGATAATAAAGTTGTTTTACTAAGCGCCTCCCCAAACCCGGGTAGGTACGGGAGTGGGGAATGGCAGTTGGTTATCTATACGATCGATAACTATCCTTAGATTGCTGCTTTGAATTACTATTTTGTTCAGGAAAAATACTGCTGAACTAAACCACGGTCCGCGCTTTGTCTGGTTTATGTATTATGGCTATCACATAAAGCAGTTTGGTAATGACAATCCAAACATAAGTAAATGTTTTGACAGGCATTCACATACAAAATCATATTGCAGGATAATAACGTTTTTTCCAACGCCTCCCCCAGACCTGTGGGGGATTGCGGGGAGGGGGGGAAGGCAGTGGGTGTAAAATACTATCGACAACCTATAATTAGATTGCTGCCTTGATACTTATATTGGTAGAGCAACAACTGCTTAACTCAAAAAATGGTATGCAACATTTTCTGTCTTGGGTATTGGCTTAACAAAGCAGTATGGAATTACTCCCAACATAAGTAACTGTTTTTTTGTTGACGCATTAACATTAAAGTCATATTGAATGATTACAATAAGTTGTTTACAAGCGCCTACCACCTTACGTTTTGCGGAGGAGGGGGAGGGCATGGTTGAGAAATATGATTGATAACCTAAATACGATTCCTGTGCGCGCTTGATAACTTATATTTGGTAGAGCATCTACTGCTTAAATACCCCAATGGTACGTGACACATTTGTTCAGGGTTAGGTATCGGTTAAAACAATAACCAGTTGGGATACAAGCCAAACATAAGAAAATGTTTTGACGCATATCACATAAAATCATATTGCAGCTAATAAAGATTGTTTACAACTGCCTCCCCATACCTGTATGTTGCGGAGGGGGGAATGCATGGTTAGAATACATCGATCCTATACTCAGATTGCTGCCTTGATAACTTTTATTGGTAGAGCATCGACTGGCGAAATAAACCAAGGGTCATGACAATTGTCAGGGATAGTATCGGTTAGAAACAAACAAGTTTTGGAATCACAAGCACACACCAAAAGTAATGTTTTTAAGCAACTCACATTATAGTCTTATTGAAGGATAATAAAGTTGTTTCCAAGCGGCCTTCCCAGACCTGTTCGCGCGAAGGGGGACAGGAGGCAGTGGGTGATAAATGCTATCGATACCTAGATTAGAATTGCGCCTTAATAACTTATTTTGGGCAGAGAAACTACTGCTGGACTCACCCATAGTCCCAACATTTGTCAGTTAGATATCGGTTTCAACGGAAACCAGTAGGGACTTACCAAGCCCACACATAATAAAAATGTTTTGAAGCACGTCCTATTAAAGTCCTTATTGAATGATCTTAAGTTTTTTAACAAAGTTGCCAGCCCATACCTGTAGGTTCAGGGGAGGGGGGGAGGGCAGTGTGTGAGATAAAAATAAAAACGATCGATAACTATCATGGGAAGATTGTCTGCTTCTTGGTAACTTATGTTGGGCAAGAGCAACTACTTCTGGAACTAAACCAATGGCTGTCACATTTAGACTGGGTCTAGGTATTGGGATATAAACATAAAGCCAAAGTTTGGTTAATTCCAAGCCCAACATAAGTAGATGTTTTGCTCCCCTCTACATTAAGTCTTTATGAATGATAATAACGTTGTTTGACAACCTCCTCCCCATAAAACCTGTAGTTGCTGAAGGGGGGGGAAGGCAGTGGGTGAAGATACGATCATAGCTATATAAATTGCTAGCTCTATTGATAACTTCTATTTGGACAGCAACACTTCTCTGCTGCTCTCTCACCCACTGGTACGCGCACAATTGTCCGGGTAGGTACGGTTCAACAATGACCAGTTGGTAGGTAGCAAGAGCCCAACATACCAGTAAAAATTTTTTGACTGATCTTCACCTTTAAAGTCCATATTGAGTTTAATAATATTTTTTACCAAGCTCCGTCCCCGAAGGCACCTGTCTGCCTGTAGTGGGGGTGTGAGGTGGGGGGGGGGGAGAGAATGGGTGAGATATAAGATCGAATTAGCTATATTAAAGATGCTGCTCGTGATTACTTTTATTGGGTAGAGCAACTACTGCTGAACTCAAAAAATGGTATGCAACATTTGTCTGTGTGGGTATTGTATAACATAAAGCAGATGGAATTACAAGCCCAAACATAAGTAAATGTTTTTGACGCATTTGTTTTTATCACATTAAGTCATATTGAATGATCTAAAGTTGTTTACAATCGCCTCCCCAGACTGAGTAGCGGGAGTGGGGTAGGGCAGGTGGGTTAGAGAGATTGACGATCGATGCTATCATTAAGATTTCGCACTTTTGATTACTTATTTGTCATATTAACTCAACTGCGAACTAATAGAGCCAATGGTCCGCGCATGTGTCTGGGTTTAGTATTTCGGTTACAACATAACCCGTTGGGAATTTCATCCACGCCCAACAAAAGTTAATGTTTTGAACCACTCGACATTAATAGTCTGTATTGAAGGATCCTAAAGTGTTTACCAAGTGCATCCCCCAGACCTGTAGTTGGGGAGGGTGGAGGGCATTGTGTGAGAAAATCGATCGATATCTTACTAAGATTTGCTGCTCTTGATAACTATCTTGGGAAAGAGCAACTACTGCTATCTCTCAACCAATGGTACTCACACGCATGTTTTGCAGTTTCGTTCGGTTTTCAACATAACCTAGTTGTGAATACAAGCCCAAAAATTGTAAATGTTTGGAAGCATGACTCACATATATAGTCTTATATTGAAGATAATAAAGTTGTTTACAAGGTGCCTCCAAGACCTGTAGGTTGTGGGAGGGGGGAGGCAGTGGGTGCGAAAACGATCGATATCTATAATAAGAATTGCTGCTCCTTGATTGAACTTATATTGGGAAGAGCAACTACTGCTGCTTCTCAACCACTAGTCGCGACCAGGTGTCAGGTTTAGGTATCGGTTTTCACCAAAAATAATTTGGGAATAACACAGCCAAACATATTTAAATGTGGAACACTCACATTAAAGTCCAATTGAAGGATAATAAAGTTGTTTACAACCTGCCTCCCCAGACCTGTTGGTTGCGGGAGGGGGGAAGGCAGTGTTTGTGAAACACGATCTATACCTATAATTTAGATTGCTGCTCGATAACTTTATTATTGGGAAAGAGCACAACTCTGCTCCTCACCCATGGTCCGACATTGTTCTGGTTTAGTTTCGTTTCAACATAAACCTAGTTGAGGAATAATACAATCCCAAACATAATTAAATGTTTTGAACACTCACATATATCGAATTTTAGAATAATAACGTGTGTATTACAAGTGCCTCCCCAACCTGTAGGTTGTGGCTAGGGGGGGAAGGCATGGGTGAGTGGAACACCGATCGATATCTATAAAGATTTGCTGCCGTGATAACTTTTATTGGGTACGAGCAACTACTGCTGCTCTCACACCAATGTACCCGACATTGTCAGAGTTTGGGTATCGGTTTCAACATAAACTAATTTGTAATTCAAGCCCAAAACTGAGTAATGGTATTTGAAACACTCACATTAAAGGTCGTATTGAAGGATAATAAAGTTGTTTTCAAGTGCCCTCCCCAACCGCTATTTGTGGAGGAGGGGGGGATGGTCATGGGTGAGAAAACACGATCGATATCTATAATAAGATTGCTAGCTCGGGATAACTTTTAATGGGTAGAGCACGACTTGCGCTCTCAAATGGCTACCAATGGTACAGACATAATTTGTCAGGGTTGTACGGTATCCGGTTTTACGAACATAAAACTAAGTTGGAATTACAAAGCCGCAAAAATAGTACAATGTGTTGCACGCGCATCTCTATTAAGTCATATTGAGGAGAATAAAGTTTGTTTAACCAGCGCCCTCCGATCCCCAGACTGTAGTAGCAAAGTGAGTGGGGAGGGCAGTGGTTAGAGATACGATCGACTACCTCTCATGAGATTGCTGCGCTCGCCCTTGGGATTACTTATTTTGTGCACGCGCAACTACTGCTGACTTAACAACCATGGGTCCCGAGGCAGTTGTCTGGGTTTTATTTCTGTTATCAACATCAACCCAGTTGGGAATTTCAAAGCCCAAAACATACGTTTAATGTTTTGAAACACTCCATTCAGTCGTATTGAAGTATAACGTTTGTTTACCCCACGGGCCCCTCCCCAGACCTGTAGTTTGTGGGAGGGGGGAGGGCATGGGTGAGAAATACGATCGTATACCTAACTAAACTTGCTGCTCTTGATAACTTCTTTTGGGCACAGCACCTAAACTGCTTGAAGCTCAAGAAAACAGAAAACGTTGGTCCGCGCTTTTTGTCTTGGAAAGGTATCGTTACAAGCATAAACCAGTTGGGAATCACAAGCCCACCCATAATTAAATTTTTTGAAGCACTCACATTATTACGTTCTTATTGGAAGGGAATAGGGGGATACAGTTGTTTTACAAGCCGCCTCCCCGAGACCTGTAGGTATCAGGAGTGGGGGGGCAGTGGTAGATATACTAATGCGATATGTACTCATTTAGGATTGCTGCCTCTTTGATACACTTATTTTTGTGCAGAGCTAACTATGCTGAACTAAACCAATGTCCGGGCCGCCATTGGGTCTCACTCAAACTATGTTCCTGGGTTTAGTTTTCGGTTTACAACATAACCCAGTTTGGAATGTTCAAGCCCAAAATAAGTATGTTTTGAATACAACCACGTCACATTATTCTTTTGGAGGACGGATCATAAGTAGTTTTACCAGCGCCCTCCTCCAGACTAAGGTAGGGAGCTAGAGGGGTTGGTGTGGGGGGGGGCAGGTGTTAGGTATATGTCCGCTTCGTATACCCACTCATTATCTTGCTGCTCTGTAACTTATTTTGGCCGAGGCAACTCCTAGCTTAACTCAGCCATGTCCGCGTGCATTTGTCGGGAATGTAATCGGTTACAACGTAAACCAGGTTGTAATTACCAGCCAACATAAGTATATGTTTTGAAGCAACTCACATTACAGTCTTATTGAGGATAATAAGGTGTTTACAAGCGCTCCCAACCTGTCAGTTAACGGGAGTAAGGGAGGGCAGTGGGTGAGAAAACGATCGAAACTATCATTAGAATTGCCTAAGCGCTGCGATATTATATTGGGTAGAGAGCAACTAACTCGCTCTGCTCTCAACCAATGTACACGACATTATTCAGGGTTAGGTATCGGTTACAACCTAAACCTTTGGGATTATACAAGCCCAAACATGTAATTTTTTGAAGCATTCACTTAAATATTTTTTTAAGGATAATCAGTTGGCTACACTCGCCAGGCCTCCCCAGACCTGTAGGTAAGCGGGAAAGGGGGAGGGCACATGTGGTGAGAAAAACGATCGATCCTAAAGTAAAATTGCTGCTATTGATTACTGATTTTTGGCAGATGCAACTTATGCTTAACTCAACCAATGCGTCGGCGGCATTTTTCAGGGTTAGGTATCGGTTTTTTTGTTTACAACCAATAACCAGTCGGGAATTACAAGCCCAAACATAATTTAATGTTTTCAGCCCTCACATTACAGTCTTTTTGAAGGATAATACAGTTTGTTTACAAGCGCCTGTCCCCATACACTGTAGTGAAAAGGGGGTTGGGTGAGAAAAACGATCGATGCCTATTAAATTGCTGCTCTTGATAACTTATTTTGGGAACTGCAACTACTGCAAAACCCCACCTTGGTCCGCGGCTTTTTGTCTTGGTAATGTTCGGGCTCAACTAACCATTATGGGAATTTAACAATCCCCACATAATAAATGTGTTGAGCACTCACCTTATATCTTATGTCGATTTAAGTTGTTTTACAAGCGCCTCCCAAGACCCTGAATGTATGGGAAAGGGGGAAGGGCATTGGTGCGAAATACATCGATTCCTATAATAAAATTGCTGCGCTGATGAAGCTTTTTTGGGCATAGCACTACTGCCGGAATCAACCATTGGTCCGCGGCTTTTGTCTTGGTAGGTATCGTTTACACATCAACCAGTGGGAATTACAATCCCCACATAAGTAAATGTTTTGAAGTAAAATCTATTATAATTCCGTATTGATGTATAATAAAGTTTGTTTACAGCGCCCCCCAGCCTTAGGTAGCGGGAGTGGGGTAGGCAGGTGGTTAGAGATAATCTCGATCACATCATTAGCTTGCTGCTCTTCGATACTATTGTGCAGAACTAAACCCCTTGTCCGCGGCATTTGTCTGGGTTTAGTTTCGGTTACAACATAACCCAGTTGGGGAATGTTCAAGCCCAACAAAAGTTTTAATGTTTTTGAACCACTCACATTGACCTATTCGTATTGAAGGATAATAAGTTGTTACAATGCCACTTCCCTGCAACTGTATTTGTGTAGGGGGGTAGGGGCAGTGGTGATAAAAATCGATCGATATCTTACAATATTGCTGGGCCTCGTGATACTCTATGGGAAGAGCAACTACTAGCGGCTCTCGAAACCAATGTACGCGCATTTGTCCAGTTTAGGTATCGGTTATTCAACATAAACTAGTTTGGGACTACAAAGCCCAAAATAAGTAAATGTTTTTGAATCCCTCACATTATCGTCTTATTGAAGGATAGAAGTTTTTACAAGTCCCTCCCCATACTGTAGGGTTGTGGGAAGGGGGAAGGGCCAGTGGGTGAGAAAAAAACGTCGGATACTTTATAAGATTGCTGCTCTTGATACTTATTTGGGAAGAGCAAACTACTGCTGGCTGCTCAACAATAGTACGCATACCTTTGGTCAGTTTTAGGTATCGGTTTCAAACCTAACTAGTTGGGAATGTACAGCCCCAACCTATTAAATGTTTTGAAACGACTCACATTAAAGTCAAATTGATATGATCATATTGTTTACACCGCGTTCCCCCAGCCACTGTTTGGTTGCGGAGGGGGGGAAGGCAGTGGTTGAAACACGATCGATACTTATTAATTAGATTGCTGCGCTTGATAACTTAGTTGGTTAGAGCAAACAACTGCTGCTCTCAACCCAATGGTAACATCCGACAATTGGTCCCCTGGGTTTATTTCGGTTTCAACATAACTAGTTGGAATTACCAGCCCAACATAAGTAGAGTGTTTTGAAACCCCACATTATATCGCATTTTAGGATCATAACGTTGATTGCATCAATGCCTCCCCAGACCTGGTAGGTTGTGGGAGTGGGGGGGGCAGTGGGTGATAAAAACGATCTGATTCTATAAATAAGATTGCTGCTCGTGATAACTTTTATTGGGGTAGGAGCAACTACTCACGCTGCTACGCGAACCATGTACACGCCATTTTCAGGTTTAGGTATGGGTTTCAATATAAACTAGTTGGGAATCCCCAAACCCCCAAAAAAGCCAAAAATAGTATTTTTTGACCTCACTCAACATTAAAAGTCATATGGAAAGAGACTACCGTGTTTCAGAGCGCCTCCCCAGACCTGTAGTAGCGTGAGTTGGTTCTGGCAGGTGGTTAGAGATACGATCGATAACTTCATTAGATTGGCTGCTCTTGTTACTTATTTTGTTCAGAGCACTACTGCTGATTTTTGGTACCGATTGAACTAGTGAGATGGGTTCTGATAGTGTGCACAGCTGAGCCACGGCCTAGTCCGCAGGTTGCGGATAGCGCAAGCCTCTAGTAGAGGTTAGCTGCGAATGAGCGACTTTCGTGAATAGCACCTCCCGTGACAACAGCGGGTACCACCCGTTGTGTGGGACCGTGCCAGGCGCTTGTCTGACC